>PVJD01002465.1:0-201590 GCA_004026545.1 Mormoops blainvillei | reverse complement strand
TGTGTGTGTGTGTGTGTGTGTGTGTGTGTATGTGATATGCATTATCTTATAACACAAAATCTGGAAATACAGACCATCCTGATCCAAGGTTCCTTACTCACTACTCAAGAAACAGATTTAGCATGAATAAATGTACAAGAATTCAAAATATGCAACTGAAGAGAAATCTCTTTACACAACAATAGAACCAAACAAGCTACTGTGGATTTAGAGGTTCAAAGCTAAGTCTTTATCAAAAAAGCATTCTTTAGATAAAATGGTTATTACATTTCTGTTGGTCTTTAAGAAATTCCTAAAAATAATCTTCCAGGTGTTCAAAATAGCTAACTCTAGTGATACTGGCTGTATCTCTAATCAGCACCTAAGGAAGATGTTTTATTTGCCCCAGAAATTCAATAAAACTATATAAAAACTCCAAATTAGTATGCTGTCTTAACTCTTTAATTCATGATATAAATTCCAGACCAATGCCAACATATAAAAAATGCATAATGGGTATAATATGCTAATTCCACTTACACTTATATTTGACATCAAATTAGCTTTAATTGTTGACATTTAATATAAGTTAAAAATAAATTGTCTTAATGATCAGAGGATATTAAAACCACCAGTATAATTTTTACCTCCCAAGTTCAAGATAGAGGAGTCTGAGTTCCCTACATTCATGCTTAGGGTATTAAAGCAGCCAAGGGTACATCATAGAAAAGAAAAGAAAAGAAATAAATCTTTGAGCATGAAACTTGGCACTCTGTCTTCTCTCTCTCATACATATGTATGTACATATACGTATTATACATACATAGACACAAGAGGATTAACTATAACTTATATAAGCTTTCTTTTATATTAATTTAAATATTAAAACAATTAACTTAGCAGATTTCATTTCTAAAATAGTTTTTTCATCCTTTTAAGCCTTTCATGCTGCCTTTCTTAAATAATAAAATATGTATATGCTTGAGATGTTAGAGGTATTTTAGTGTCTTAATTTTTTTGAAGATATCTTACCATTTAAAATAGGTCCCTCTATGTAATTGAAAAACAATAAAAAATTAAAAACAAATAAAAATAAAAAATAGAAAAGTTCCCTCTAGGGATAAACTAGGCAGCTATATGAAATAATACTTTCTTTTCTGTTTTTTTTAAATAAAAACTGATTACAACTTGCAGACCAAAATTTCCTAATTATGTCCATAAGTAGTTGATAACTGTAAATAATGGAACAAAAAGTATATACACACAAACAGTTTAGACATCTATTTTCTTCACAAAAGAAATAATTGGCCTTTGTGTTTTACAATAATTTTATTTATTGATGCCAATACTATAAACATGTCAGTGAAGGCAGCATGTATTTCTAAATAAAAAACATACAGTAATCAAAAAGACAATCTGAAAGCATTTATACACATTTACCTTTGTAAGTTAGCTTTAGCCGTGGAATATTTTGCTTAGAAGCCCCAATGACCGGGAGAAACAGCACGATCATGCTTAGCATCATCAATGCATTAAAAAGGTAGAAACAGTAGCTTCTGGACTTCGGTCTCTCATCTCTATTAGCATTCATGATGAAAACAATGTTCTCTTCAAAACAGTGGAAGCAATCTAAAAATAAGAAAAGGGTAAACATAGCAGTTTGTAGATTTCCCAAGACTTACCACATTATACATTTATGAATGTATATAGGCTTAAAAAAAAACAGCTCCTCTCTTGTTTTGCTCTTACAAATTGTTGCCAGGAAAATGAATAAAAAATGAGTAATATAATTCGGGTCTGGCTTTTCTCAGTTGTGGAAATGCGTGTATAACTAAAAATAACAATTTATCAATATGTTAATTAGCAACTCTTCTTCCACTTAAGTTTTTATGCAAATGTAGAAGGAATCAATTCTTTCCGTAACTTGATGAATACTTTGATCAGATAAAAACCCTGGTAGAAGCCTGCTCTTTCCCCATAACATCCCCAAATGAAACAGTTTTCAAGGAAAAACAAATAAAAACTGTCATTCTGAGGGAGTTCTTCTCTTGCTTCTGACTTAAAATGATATTTAAAAAGTCTACCAATAATTGGGAAAATTGGACATGATCAGGTCAGGGCCACCAATACAATTTTAGACCTTGGACGATGCAATCTTACTTGTACCCTATACTATTCTACACAATACAGCACTGAGTAGAAAAACAACCTGTAAAATAAAGGGTTTATAAGAGGAAGGCATGGTTATTAGCTAGGTTGCCATAAATAAGCTTCCTTGGTTGTCTTTGTTAAGACATGGAATAAATCAAAACCCCCATACTTCAAACTAATCCTAATAATAATTATTATGAATAACATTCATCGAACATTTATATATATTATGTAGTTTTTAAAAGTGCCTTACATAAATTAAATTACTTAATGTTATTAAAGTAATTAAAGGAGGCCATTAGTCGGATGCAGTTCTAATGCTGGGGTGGCTTACATAAACAAAGCAAAATCTAAACCTAAGAATGACTCAAAGTTATAAACTCAGAATGTGAAAGAAAGCCAGTTACAAACAGCTAACTAAGCCTTAAGCTACAGCCAATCAAATAATTTTCTTTCTTTGCTTCTGCAATTTCTCTACATGAGACTTTCCCGACTCCTGATTGTAGAGTGCTCTTAATGTTTCTGGTTTGGCCCTGCCCTAAGCAAGCTGATTTTTGCTCAAGTAAACTTTCAAAATTTTAATAAGCCTCCTTAATTTTTTTATCATGCCAGTAACAACCAAGAAACATAGGTAATTATTTCACAGATGAGGAAACCAAAGTGTGAGTTTTAAATAGTTCTCTGAAGGTCACATGACAAATAAGTGGTGGATTGAAACATTTGTTTGGGCTGCAGTTGGAGTCGGCCTTCCAAACCCCGAAATCTTTGGGCACTTTTCATTATGGTAGAACCAAGTGATCTTCAACTCTTGATGCAGTCCTTCAACTTCTTTTCCTGCTCCACAAAGTTACTGTCGGTTTTCTAAGAAAAAGCCACAGAAAGAATTTTGCTTTGCCTACTTCCAGGGAGGCTTTTACATATGGTACCTGCTTTAACTTTTGTCCCAGTAATTTCTGTATTTTTTGGATGATAGTTTTAGCCACATGAAAAGGATTATACATTAGGTGCTTTTCTAATTATTTAATATCAACAAATATTTTATGTCTATGTAGTTTAGTTTTAAGAGAAGGTCAAGTAAGTAAATTTTTCTTATGGAAGATTAATTCTTTACTAAAATGCCTCCGAGACTCTGAATATCAAGATTCCATTTATCTTAAATCTCAGAAGTTGAGATCAATCTGAGAAAGTGAAATAACAAAAGATTTAGGGAAGTATTAATTTATTTATATATGATAAATATTTTATTTACTTATTTATTTATTATCCTCACCTGAGAAAATACTCATTGGTATTAGAGAGAGCAGAAGAGGGGGAGAGAGAAAGAGGGAGAGAAACATCAGTGTGAGAGAGAAACATCCATTGGTTGCCTCTTGTATGCACCATGACCTGGGATGAACCCGCACCCTAGGCTTGTGCCCTGACTGGGAATCGAACCCATGATCGTTTGGCTTATGGGATGATACTCCAACCAACTGAGCCACACAGGTCAGGGACTGTACATGACAAACATTTTAAAGAAAACGTACATGGTTTCCTTTACTGTGCAAAAAGCTTTTTTGTTTGATGCAGTCCCATTTGTTTACTTTTCTTTTTTTCCCTTGTCTGAGGAGATATGTCAGATAAAATATTGCTACCAGCAATATCTGAGATTTCACTGCCTATGTTTTCTTTTAGGATTTTTATGGTTTCGGGTCTAACATGTAAGTCTTTGATCCATTTTTAATTTATTCTTGTGTGTGGTGTAAGAAGGTGGTCTAGTTTCATTTTTCTGCATGTATCTGTCCAATATTTGCAACACCAGTGATTGAATAAACTATCTTTAGCTCATTGTATGTGCTTGCTTTCTCTGTTGTATATTAATTGACTATAAACGTGCAGGTTTATTTCTGGGGTTTCTATTCTGTTCTGCTGATCTATGTGTCTGTTTTTATGCCAGTACCATGTTGTTTTGATTACTGTGGCCTTATAATGCAGTTTGATAATGGTAGCATGATTCCTCCAACTTTGTTCTTCTTTCTCAGTGCTGTTGCTATGAGGGGCTTTTTGGGATTCTATATAAATTTTTGAAATATTTGTTATAATTCTGCGAAATATATCATTGGAATCTTGATAAGAATTGTGTTGAATCTATAGATTGTTTTGAGCAGCATGGATATTTTAAGGATTTTAATATTTCCTATCCATGAGTACCCTTATGTTCATCACAGTGTTATTTACAATCACCAAGATATGGAAGCAGCGCAAGTGTCCATCAGTAGATGAGTGGATAAAACTATGAGACATTTACACAATGGAATACTACTCAGCCATAAAAAAGAATAAATTTTTACCCTTTGCAACAGCATGGATGGACCTCGAGACTATTATGCTAAGTGAAATAAGCCAGTCAGAGAAAGACAAATACCATATGATCTCTCATATGTGGAATCTAATGAACATACTGAACTAACAAGCAAAATAGAGATAAACTCATAGAGAGCAGGCAGAATGACAGCTATCGGGGCGGGATTCAGGGTGGAGGAATCAAACAAAAATGAAAAAGGACTCATGGACATGGAAAGGGGTTTAGTGATTGCAGGGGGTGGGTATAAGAGGATAAATAGTAATAGAAAAATATAATAAAAAAAGACTTGGCAAAAAAGCTAAAGTACAAATTTTATGTTCTTCATAAAATGTCGAACACGATTTAACAAATTATATTTTCTCAGTTACTTTAATTATTTTCAAAGATACCTATATGAAATACCAAACTATTGTCTTGTACGTATATATGTGTATTTATTTAATTTAGGAGATTATTATAAACACAAATAATTAAGTTGATTTAGATATTCATTTAAGAATATTATACTAAATATGCCACATATCACATATTTTATTCACCTTTCATTTCCTGATGGCTTCATCTAATTAGATGTAATTTGAGAGAAAATAGGAATGTACTTCTGACCAAAAAAATCCATATAATCAGCAACCTTTTATGAAAACTTGTTTTTAAAATTCCACTAATATGTATTTTAATATAAAACACTAATAAGTCCTTATTTAAATAAAATATTTAAAACAAACTCTTAAGAAGTATAGAATTGTATTATTTTAGAGCTAATAGGACAACATGTTTATGCCATTGCCACAAAACAGAATCACTTTATCTGGTCTCGAGAAAAATTTATCAGAATTAATTTTAAATTGTGTTTTGAATTGCTCAATATCTTAAGGCATGCATCCTTGTAACTTTTCAATTTGACATTTACAGGGTAAAGCCAATGCATTCTTTGACTGCCATACTCTTTTTACAAACGTACTGCTTGTATGCAAATGTTATACACACACACACACACACACACACACACACATTATACACACATGTGCATGTATAAGGAGACAGTTCAAGAAAACAGTGAAACCTAGTTAAGGGTTCCTGAAAAGTAGAAGCATGACAGACTTGGTTAGATTGCTGAGGAGAAGGCAGAGAGTTAGCATAACTCAGTAAGGTGGAAAGGAGAGGAAACCAAAGAGCAACTTGACCTAACTCATAAAGGTGCTTCATGCCTGTCTTCGTACCTAATATATTATGACACAGACTATGCTGTCACTCCGCACTGCCTTTGATATTAGATCGTGTGTGCAGCTTCTGTCCACATTCATCGGGCTTCTCGAATCCCATTTGCCTGTTCCTTTCACTTTTTCCTAGATCCAGGTTAGCAGAACATATGTATCTGATTGTAGCAGATCCACAGCCTTGACATACAAACATGTATTCTTCCACCTAGTCATGCCCTCTGAAAAAAAAGTAAAAGGCAAATTGAACGTAGAGATTAAGTATATATTAAATTTTTTATTAGGCTCAGTTTTTCTGAACCTCTGGACATGTGAAATACTGCTTTTTTTCATGACATGTAACAATGCATGTAATGTGAATGTATGTTTATGCACAGAGGCAAAAGAGAGGAAACTTTCCATATGTGCATTTTATTAGCAATAATGAGTTCAGTACAGGACATTTCCTGGGAATTAATGGCCAGTTGGGGTTAATGGCCCTTGGCTATGTATTGAGATATCTACTCCTCCAACTGGTCATTAATCGCTATGACATGCCCTGTGCCTCCAACACTATAAGTTAAGAAGATTGATGTTTTGGTTTTCAATGAACAGTAGTCATACTGTTCCTTGTAACCCAACTCATTAATATTGTTAAATAAGTTAAAAATCAAAGCACTGTTCTACTTGCTACTATGACATCCCGGTAAGTACCTACACGCGCTGAAACACATGCTAAGGGTGTGGGGCAAAATAAAACACAAATCCTGAACCTGCTGGGCCTTTTTTTTTTTTAACTTTAAATATTTTTCTACTATAAAACAGTCACTCTCAAAAATCTGCTGCTCCTGATTCTTTGTTTTTCTTCCCGACCATCCTTTGAATTCAAGTTAATCTGTTAATTGAAATAATTTATGGGTTAAATGTATTGCCAACAACCTCTCCATTAATCTATTGACATTTTGCTATCTTCTAGTGCATGTTTGTGTGTGTGTGTGTGTGTTTGGTGTATGCATACATGTGTGTGTCCTGCATCTGGGAGGAATTATAGGGAGAAGTAGGTGTGATTTAACCTCAAGTGGGTGGATTTAGTGAATTGCATAGGTTATACTGCATGCTACCGTCTGTAACAAGCTCGACCTGGAGCCAATTAACTGCATGTAATCTATTCCAGATGTTCACTGGGACAAACGGCACTCTTGGGGATCTTCAGATGTGGAGCCAATGGGGAGTGTTCTGATTATGAGAGATTTTTACACTGTTCCACTAAATCAGAGGTCCAAGTGCATAATCTAATACTCAAGAAGGCCTTGTACCATTTCCCAAAGGAATGCAGAATCCAGAACTTATTAGATGGATGCTAACTCATCAAAGCTATTATTTGAGAAGCAAGGTATATAAAATTATATATGTGAACTTCATTGATTTGCCTTATTATATCCATTTGTTCCAAAAGTCATTAAGGCAAAATGATTTGTAATTATGGGGAAAAAGTAGATTATACGTAGAACAAAAATTAATATGAGTCTTCACACATGAAAACCTTCAACAGTTAGATTTAGGATTCTTTCTCAGGGCTCTGTGTGTGTGTGTGTGTGTGTGTGTGTGTGTGTGTGTAGGTAGGTAGGGGAAGGGAGAAAAAAAAAATTTAATTTATAAAGAGCTACTTGTTTTTCATACTTTCATGTTGCACACAGGGTCACTTGAGAATTTTTTAAACTCAGAAGATATGAGGAGCTATGACCACCCCCATATTAAAAGTACTAGTGTCTGTAGAAACTCATTTTGGCTTAATTGTAGCTCCTATTTTTGAGTTATTCTCTCATTAGGCGGTTTTCCGGTAGGGTATACAAGATTGAATTATTAGTAACATTACTTCATGGCACAGATATGGACAAGAAACCAAACAGAAATTACAGAAGAAACTTGAGAGCTAAAGGGACAATATAGGCAAAGAAAAAGAAGCTTTATGTTAGCAGAGGGTTATTTTATATTCCACCGATCAAGGGCAGTGATATCAAAGAAGAATGTAAGTAGTGTGTAGAACGATTCACCGAGATGCAGTTTGGAATGCTAAAAGTTTCATATACATTCATTTTATCTCACCCTTTCTGAATTTCTTCCTGTGTTTTCTAATATATGTAATATCCTGCAACTTTAGTACAGTCAGGGGTATTCAGTCGCCATGCACATGTACAGTGCTGTTACCAATGAGTAGGATTTATAGGGCCGCAACTTTTGGTTGAAAAGCTTTAACTGTCCCTTAATGGGCTTCATTGTTTTCAGATGTCATGAATTCCTCATCAACTGATACCATCCCATAGTGTCTGGAAGACCATCTGATTTTTCAGGTATCATGTGGAAGACACATATTTAATTAAATGTTAATCTACCTCCTAATATCCTTATGATAATAGCCAGTAATATTTCACTATATAACCAAACTAAATATTAATAATGAGTAATCAGTTGTAAGTCTTTGTCAGTAAAGATGAACTACGCTAGTTATATTTTTAGTTGCAGTGGTTTAAACAAGGCATTTACATTTCTAAAATACACTGAAAGTATATTGTTGTGTAGATACCTGCTTAACAAAACACCATTGTTATATGTTGCCTGGGTTTGCATGCCTTGCAGCTTTGCACTTACAGCCAGATAAAATTCTTCAGGATCTTACCTCTAATGAATCCATCTCAATAGAAAATAATATAACAGTAAGACTTCAGAACATAAATGTGCAACCCGTTATATTTAATATTGTGGATTGCATTTGCTCCTGAAGATAACAGTAACAGCTAAACAGTTTTATGCTGTAAGAAGTCCTAAAGAAATCAGAGTCCACAAGGCCCAAACTGCTCAAAAAATTAATTAGCATATTTACATAAAAATAATAAAATACTACTGTAAATGAACTTATTGTTAATCACCTTCCTCATCTTAAATACCATATCAATTTGCTACTTGAGGCAGTGCACTGATATTTACCAATTTGTAGGTCAGACAAAGCACCAACGACAAAACTAAAGGTGGTCTCTGAAAATTTAATTAATCCACAATTCAAAGATTTAAGATCTTCCTTTACAAACTTTGATACTCTAAAGAGCAGCATTTTAATCCACACACATTTTCGTGATCAAGATAATCTTACTCTACAACCTTTGGTATTCTAATATGCATTTTGAGAATTGTAGAATATTTATAAATATTATATGAAAATATTTGTAGAAATTATAGAACATTTGTCAAATTTTAATGTCTTCCTTTTGTATGCAAAATATAAATGTGTATTATTTAGACCAATTCTTTCATTAAACCATAATACCCTCTGTATCAAATATTCTGATATATGTTCCTTACTGTTTAAGGAATTTGATTTTTATAAGTAGAACATTGAATAAATCAGATTAGGGATTACTGCAATTAAGAAGGCAAAACAAGTATACTTCCTCGAAATAATAAAATAAGAAATAACCATGTGTTTATCATTGAGAAGTTCCTTTCTCTAATTTATTTTATTCTTTATATCTCTTGGGAATGATTAAGAAACAAAGTAATGTTTTGGTAAATTCGAACTTTGCTGAAACATATATTTAGTTTAATTTAGACATTGAGTGACATGTCCAATAAAGGTTTTACCAGATTTTATAATATTTATGTAACATTTTTGCTAATGTGGGCAATAAATGGATTTTAAATCTTTTTAAAAATTGACTCTTCAGTGACAAATCTACAAAGTAGTCTACATGCAAACTAACTCAGTGGCCCCATGGTTCCTGGATCAACAGAAAAAAACTCTGCACTTAGAAACCTGTCTTTCAAAGTAACATAGATATTTCATTATTTTAAAAACAGGATCATGATGCTTGCTTCAGCAGCACTTAAACTAAGGTTAAAGCAAAAACTTACAAAGAGAAGAGAAAGGCACCAGCGTAAAAATGATAGGAATTTTCTGAACTGTGCAGTGGTCCTGTTTTTTACAATTTTCACATGTAATTGTTTTCCAATTAAAAATATTTATTGAAAAGGTAACTATATTAAAAGAAGAAAAAAGATTTTTTTTATCACTTAGCATACTACATAGGACCTCAGGGAATTCATCATATCTTCAAAAACAATATATGGAAGTTATTAGTTGTCGATTCGTAAAGCTGATAGGAACCTATTATATAAAACCATTTATGTATAGAAAATAGTATTTAAGGAAGCTTCTTTACAAAATTTAAACTATAATATGGGTCTGCACTATATTTAAACTAGAATCTTAACTTTGTAAATATTTTAAACTAGTCAATAATTATAAACTAATAAAACCATTTTTAAGACATAGTGTAGAACAATCATAAGGATACTATTCAAAACTCCTAACAAACCAAGAAATCCAATCAAACCTATTAGCAACTCCAAAACTTAAAAGCAAACTTCTTAACCTAAAAAACAGCATATAGCAATCCAAGATGTCTGTGGAGTAGAGAAGTTACACTCACCTCCTCTTAGGACCAAACTGGAATTACAACTAAATGATAGAATGATCATGCTAAACAACCAACTGAGAGTAGCTGAAGAGAAGCCTTGTAGCCAAGAATTTAAAGAAGCTACATTGAGACTGGAAGGAAAGATGGAGACACAAAAAAGTCTGGCCAGCTCCTACAAGTGGCAGCTGAGGTTCAGGAGTGATATCACAGCTGTGGGGGAGAGGAAGATCCCCCGAGAACTGTAAGGTCTAAACTCCAAGTCGGACTCCCCAGCCCAGAGCACCAGAGATAGGAGGAGGCGCACAGGTAGCATCTGGCCGTGAAAAGCTGTGGGGTTTCTATCCACCAGGGAGAGATGACTGGAGATGTAGACATCCTCTTAAAGGGCCAATGCACAAAATTTCATTCACAGCCACTCACCCTAGGCTCTGGCAAAGGGAGGGCAGAGAGGACTAGAGCCATGGTGAGGAGAGTCTGGGGTTTGTGGTTCCGGGGAGAAACCCGAAGGGACACCCTCCAGGATCCCTGTGCTGTCATTCTCTGATATGCAGAAGTCATCTTACTTGGTAAGAGCACCGACCTCCATGCAACATCACCCTGGGAAAAAGCAATAGCCCCATTCCAAGTTCTCTGACTGCCCCCCGCCCCCACCGTGGAGCTTAGTCCTGCTGAGGTGTATAGCCAGAGGCTCTTTCAGTAACGGAGCCTTACAGGCAACCTGCAGGGTGCCTTGTGACTTTTGACTTTTACTGACCTGCCTCCAGGCCCAGTGCTGGTAATAACCAGCCTTGGTGCACAGCTTAGTCTTTCAGATATGCACCCAGGCCCAGAAGAGGCAGCCACAAACCGTGGATTGCTAGAAGCTCCAAAGAGTTTGCCCAGGGTCAGTCACAGGCAGCTTCTTAAAATGGGCTGCACCAGAGTGCCTCCCAAGAGGCCCAGAACCAACATGCTAAGTGACCAGCTTCAGACAACAACAGAGCAGGATCCAATAAGCTTCATAAGCAGCAAAATCAAAGGGAGACCTTGGCAGGCACCAAACTCTGCTAAGGCAAATTCCGCATCATGGGGTTGGCAACTCTCACACCATGGTTGGGGTTGAGGCTCACAGTCAGCCAGCCTGACGTTGATCCTGTGCACAAATGGGCCAATTGCAATCAAGACTCAGTTATAACAGAAGGGCCCAAGTAACCCTTAAAAGTGACACTCCAAAGCACACAGCTCAGGTGATCAAAAAGACAACCCCACTGGACCTCACAGATTACCTATTACATAAGGCCACCATACAAAGACTGGAAGTTAAAGCAGATATATCTAATACATAGAAAAAAATACAAAAAGATGGCCAAAATGAGGAGACAAAGAAACAGGCCCAAAATGGAAAAAAAAAATATAAAAACCAATACAAACAAAATCTCCAGAAAATCCAGAAAAAAAAAAGAGCTAAATGAAATGGAGCCAAGAGATTTTTTTATAGAGAGAGTTCAAAGTAACGATCATAAGGTTGATCAACAGCATAAAAAAGGACATAGAAACCATAAAAAAGGACCAGTCAGAAATGAAGACTATCTGAAATGAAGAGTACACGAGAAGGAATAAACAGTAGGCTGAATGTAGCAGAGGATCATATCAGCAATTTAAGAGACACGGTAGGAAAAAACACCCAATCAGAGCAGCAAAAAGGAAAAATGAATTAAGAAAATGATGACAGTTTAAGGAAACTTAGGGACAATATGAAGTATAACAAAACCTGCACCATAAATGTACCAGAAGCCAACAGAGAGCAAGGGATCAAGAATGCATTTGAACAAATAACGACTGAAAACTTCCCTAACCTGGTGAAGGAAAAACACACTGGACCAGGAAATGCAGAAGAGTCCCAACCAAGGTGGACCCAAGGAAGCCCACACCAAAACACATCATTATTAAAATGGCAAAGATTATTGACAAAGATATAATCTTAAAAGCCACAAGGGAGAGACAGCTAGGTACCTACAAGACAACTCCCATATGACTGTCTGCTGATTACTCAACAGAAACACTTCAGTCCCAAATGGATTGGTATGAAATATTCAAAGTGATGAAAAGCAAAAACCTACAACCAAAGATATTTTATCCAGAAAGGCTATCATTTAAAATTAAAGGAGAAATAAGAAGCTTAAGGCTTCATTACCACCAAACCAATATTATAAAAAATGTTAAAAGAAGGAGAAAAAAACAGAGGAACATTGTTGAAAGAATAAAATGGCAATAAATAATACCTATCAATAATCATTTTAAATATAAATGGCATAAATGTTCCAATCAAAAATCACGGGGTAGCTGAATATATGAGAAAACAAAACCTGTACATATATGCTGCCGATAAGAGGCCCACCTCTGAACAAAAGATACAGACTAAAAGTAAAGGGATGGAAAAGATATTTCATGCAAATAAAAAGAAAAGAAAAGCTGAGGTAGTAATACTTATATCTGACAAAATAGATTTCAAAATCAAGGCTACAGTAAGAGACGAAAAAGGACACTGCATAATGATAAAGGGAGCAATTCAACAAGAGGATATAATCCTAGTAACATTTATTCACCCAACATAGCAGCACATAAATACAGAAAGGGAATCTTGATGGATATAAAGGGAGAGAGTGACAGAAATACAGTCATTCTAGGAAACTGTAAACCCCATTGATTTCAATGACTAGACTTTCCAGACAAAAAATCAACAAGGAGATGGAGGCCTTAAATAAAACACTATAGCTGATGGATTTAATTGACACCTTAAGAACATTTCACTCCTAAACAGCAGAATATACATTATTTTCTACTGCACATGGAATGTTTTCTAAGAGAAACCACATATTAGGACACAAAATAAGCCTCAATATATTTAAGAAGATTGAAATGATATCAAACATCTTCTCTGATCATAATGCAATGAAACTAGAAATCAATCATAAGAAGAAAACTGAAAAATACACAAAGACCTGGAAGCTAAAAACATGTTATTAAACAATAATGGGTTAACAATGAGACCAAGGAAGAAATCAAAAGATGCCTTGAAACAAACGAAAATGAGAACACAGCGACCAAAAGTCTGTTGGACACAAGGAAAGCAGTCTTAAGAGGGAAATTCATAGCATTGCAGGTCTATTTCAAGAAACAAAAAAACGTTGAAGTAAACACTCTAACTTTTACTCTTAAAGTAACTTGAAAAAGAACAATAAACAAAAAACAAAGGGAGTTGAAGGAAGGAAATAAAAATGATCGGAGTAGAAATACCCAAAATTGAATCTAAAAAACTATGAAAAAGATTAATGAATCCAAGAGCTGGTTCTTTGAAAAGAAAATAAGATTGACAAACCTTTAACCAGACACATCAAGAAAAAAAGAGAGAGGACCCAACTAAATAAAACCAGAAATGAAAGAGGAGAAATAACAACCAACACTACAGAAATACAAAAGGTTGTAAGAAAATATTACCAACAACTATATGCCAACAAATTGGACAACTTGGACGAAATGGATAAATTCCTAGAAACACACAATCTTCCAACACTAATTCAGGAAGAATCAGAGAATATGAATATACAGATTACACTTACTGAAATTGAAGCAGTAATCCAAAAACAGCCAACAAACAATAGCCCCGGACTGAATGGCTTCACAGGTGAATTATACCATTCATATGAAACCAGCATTATCCTAATTCCAAAAACAGCTAAAGACACTACAGAAAAAGAAAATTATATGCCAATATTCTTGACAAACATTGATGTTAAATTCCTCACAAAATATTAGCAAACTGAATACAGCAATACATTAAAATGATTTTACACCATGACAAAGTGAGATTTGTTCCAATTAAAGGTTGGTACAATATTTGCAAATCAACAAATGTGATACAAAACATAAACAAAATGATGCATAAAAACCATATGATTATATCAACAGATGCAGAAAATGCATTTGGTACAATCCACTGTTCATTTATGATTAAAAACTCTCAGCAAAGTGGGAATAGAGGGAACACACCTAAACATAATAAAGGCCATATATGACAAATCCACTGCTAGCATCATACTCAACAGGCAAAGGTATAAGCATTTCTCCTTAAGATCGAAAACAAGACAGAAATATCCACTTTCACCTCTCTTATTCACCATAGCACTGGAAGTCCTAGCCATAGTGACTGGACAAGAAGAAGAAATAAAATGCATCCAATTGAAAAGGAAGAGATAAAATTGTTATTATTTGCAGATCACATGATACTGTATAGGGAACCTTAAAGATTCCACCAAGAAACTAATAGAATTGATAAACGAAAATGGTTAAATAGCAGGAAACAAAACTACTATCCAGAAATCAGCTGCATTTTCATATGCCAAAATGAACTATCAGAAAGGGAAATTAAGAAAACAAACCTATTCACAATTGCTTCAAGCAGAATAAAATACCTAGGAATAAATTTAACCAAGAAGGTAAAAACCAGTACTTAAAAAAACTATAAAACACTGAGAAAGAAACTGAAGAAGATATATATAAGTGAAAGCATATATCGTGTTTATGGGTAGGCATAGTTAACATCATTAAATTTTCATAGTACCCAAAGTAGCATATAGATTCAATGAAATTCCTATCAAAATACCAATGACATATTTCACAGAACTAGAACAAATATTTCAAAAATGTATATGAAACCTCAAAGACCCTGAATAGCAACAACAGTCTTGAGAAAGATGAACAAAGTTGGAGGAATCACACTAATATCAAACTATATTAAAAGGCCATAGTAATCAAAACAGCATGGTACTGGCATAAAAACATATGTACAGATCAATGAAAAAGAATAGAGCCCAGAAATAAGACCATGCCTTTATAGTCAATTAATATTTGACAGAGGAGGCAAGCACATACAATGGGCTAAAGATAGTTTATTCAATAAATGGTGTAAAAATTTGACAGATACATGCAGAAAAATGAAATTAGACAACTTTCTTATGCCACACACAAGAATAAATTCAAATGGATTAAAAACTTAAATGTTAGACCCCAAACCATAAAAATCCTAGAAGAATATAACATAGGCAGTAAAATCTTGGACATTGCTTATAGCACTATCTTTTTTGATATATCTTCTCAGGGAGGCAGTGTGGAATTACCTCAAAAAGTTAAAAAATGGAACTGCTTTATTACCCACTGATTACACTCCTGGGAATTTACCTGAAAAAAACCAAAATACTAATTTGAAAGAATATATGCACCCCTATATTCACTGCAGTATTATTTACAATAGCCAGTATTTGGAAGCAGTCCAAGTGCCCATGAGTAGATGAGTAGATAAAACAACTATGGGGCATTTACTCAATGGAATACTACTCAACCATAGAAAAGAAGAAACTTTTACCCTTTGCAATAGCATGTATGGACCTGAAGAACATTTTACTAAGTGAAATAAGCCAGTCAGAGAAAGACAAATACCACACAATTTCACTCATATGTGAAATCTAATGAACAGGCTGGACTAACAAACCAAATAAAGACAGACTCATAGACAGGGAGGAAGCTGATAGTTCTGGGAGGGGGTGCGTGGATCAAGAGAAAAAGATAAGCAATTCATGGACCTGGGTAACAGTGTGGTGATTGCGGTGGGGAGGGTGAGGGTAAAAGTGGAAGAGGGTACAAAGGGGATAAATGGCAATGGAAAAATACAATAAAAATAAACTATTAAAAAAAGAAATAGAATATATGACAAAGGAGGTAAAAACATTGAAAGAGGTAAGGATAGTCTATTCAATAAATGATGTTGAGAATATTGGACAGATACATGCACAAAAATGAAAATAGAATATCTTCTTACACCACACACAAGAATAAACTTGAAATGGATTACAAAGTTAAATGTTAGAATCAAAACCATAAAAATCCTTGAAGAAATCACAGGCAGTAAAATCTTAGACATTTCTCACAGTAATTTTTTTTTTAATATATCTTCTTGGGGAAGGAAATCAAAACAAAAAACAAATAGGACTACATTATACTAAAAAGTTTTTGCACAGCAAAGGGAATCATCAACAAAATAAACACAACCCATTGAATAGAAGAACATATTCATGAATGATAGAGCTGTTAGGGGGATAATGTTCAAAATTTATAAAGAACTTATGCAACTCGACACCAAAAAAACAATCGATCAATTAAAAAATAGGCAAAGAACCTGTATAGACACTTCTACAAAAAGGACATACAGATGGCAAACAGGCATATGAAGAGATGCTCATTGCCAGTAGTCACCAGAGAAATGCAAATTGAAACCACAATGAGCTATCACCTCAGGCCTGTGAGAATGGCTACCATCAATAAATCATAAAACCACAAGAGCTGGTGAGGATGTGGAGAAAAGGGAACCCTAGTGCACTGTTGCTGGGAATGCACATTAGTGCAGTGACTGTGGAAAGCAATATGGAATTTCCTCAAAAAATTAAAAATGAAACTGTCTTATGACCCAGTGATTCCACTTCTGGGAATTTCTACAAAAACATCCAAAACATCCATTATACAAAAGTTTTTAGTAAACACTAGTTAAAAAAAAAAATACATGGACTTCCATTTCCACTGCAGTGTTATTTAGGACAGCCAAGATTTGGAAGTAGCCTAAGTGCCCATCAGTAGAGGAGTATATAAAGAAGCAGTGGTACATTTAAACAACGGAATACCACTTGGCTATAAAAAGGAAGGAAATTTTTCCCTTTGCAATAGCATGGATGGACAGGCAGCAAAAAAGAAAAAAAGAGAGAGAGAAAACTCATGGACAAGAACAACAGTGTAATGATTTCAGGGGGAGAGGAGGTGGGAAGAGGTGGAGGAAGTATATAGGGGATAAATGGTTATGGATGGAAATTTGACTGGGGCGGTGAACACACAAAATACAGTGCACAGATGATGTGTTGTAGAATTGTGCACCTGAAGCCTGTATAATTTTGTTAACCACTGTCCCTCAAATAAATTAAGTTAAAAATAAACAAATAAAAATAAATAAATATAGCATATAGCAGAAAAATATGTGACCTTGCACTTCATATTCACATAAATTCTCCAAGAATGCATTTACTTTTGGGATAAAAAAATAAGTGAAATGACTTCTATGTAGTCTTATTTTTTTAAAGGCAAAAGATGTGCTAGATGTATTAACACTATTTGTTTCTTTCTTCACTATTTAATGAAACACCTAAGGGATATAAATATTTCTAACAAGGTAAGCCATTCCATCTGCATAGATAGAAGGCTTTAAATAATTCACTTCATAAACATAACACTATCTGGGATAAAGGGTAGGCACTTAGTGAAAGGAACTTGGTGTCATATATAGAATTTAGGAAACTGTTCTTCATAATATATTTGAATTTCATGATATTTGATCCAACTTGGCTACTAAAAATTAAATAAATAAATAACCACTGTGATTAAATGTAAATGTAATTAATATTATTTATATAACATATTGATTTGAGCAATTGAATGTGAACAAGGAAGTTTTTTACAACAGGTAAAACAATTGTCCAGCACTTCTAGCACTAATAGTTTTTAAATGATTGTTGTTTACATTCCTAATGATAATGACACACAGTAATGGTTTTCATCTTGGTTCTAGTCTAAAGCCCCAGACCATGCCCAGTACCTAGCAAGTGATCAAGAAGTATTAGCCATTTTTAAATTATTATATTCAATTTGTTCTAATTTTCTTTTTAAAAGTATTTTAAGTCCAAAAGGAAATTATGGTTTTAAAGGCATTTGATGATGGTCTGAACAACTGCCTACAGTTTATAAGTTCCATAAAATAGAGAATTTCCAGGAAAATAGTATATAATCTCCAAAGGTATGAACCCAAATGAAGAAAATAATTGCAGGAGATCACCAAAACAAACAAAGTAACATGTAAGCAAATGAACAAATCCCATTTCTATGGCTTAGGAGGAGACAATCAGTGACAGTTTGAGTATGGTTATGAAGGATGAAATAAAATTGTATCTGGAGTGCTCCCAATGCCATTTATCTAAATTGAATCATCTAAGTTTTCAGGAAAGGGAAAATAACTAGATAAACAAAAAATATTATCATATAGAACCATAAAATAAAAAATAGCATAAACATTAGTAAATATGTATAATTCTGGACTTTAAGATTTTCACATATACTAAAAAGATGAAAAGAATTAGGTTTCTTTTGCTGTCTTCCAGACAGAATACTCGCCTTAAAAAGGGAAAATATAAATATAAATAACCCTCTGGGTTAGGCAAAAATGCAGGATACAGTATAATAAATGATATATTCAAAGTATAGCAATAACATATGTCAATAACTCAATATATTCTGTGTATTGGATACGTTTTATGTATATATGATTTTTTAAATGTTTTTAATTTTTCAATTGTAGTTTATAGTCAATATTATTTTATATTAGTTTCAGGTGTTTGGCATAGTGGATAGACAATCATATACTTACAAAGTATCCCCTCTGATATTGATAGTACCTAAATGGCATTATACAAAGTGATTTTCAATATTATTATTATAACATTATTATTTTTAATTATACTTTATTGATTATGCCCTTACAGTTGTCCCAATTTTTCTCCCTGTGTCCCCCTCATCTCAGCAACCCCCTCCTCCACAGATAATCCTCACAATATTGTTCATGTCCATGGGACATAGGTATAAATCCTTTGGCTACTCCATTTCCTATTCTGTACTTTCCATCCCCATGGCTATTCTGTAACTACCTGTTTGTACTTCTTAATCCCCTCACCTCTTCACCCATTCCCCGACACCCCACTCCCATAAGGCAACCATCAAAACACTCTCTTTATCCATGATTCTATCTCTGTTCTTCTTGCTTGCTTGGTTTGTTTTTTAGACTCAATTATTGATAGATATGTATTTATTGTAATTTTATTGTTCATAGTTTTGATCTTTTTTCTTAAATAAGCCCCTTTAACATTTCATATAATGATAGATTGGTGATGATGAACTCCTTTAGTATTTTTCTTCTCTAGGAAGCTCTTAATCTGCCCTTTGGCTCTCAATGAGTTTTGCTGGGCAGAGCAATCACAGCTGCTCTTCATGACTTAAGAGTATTTCTTGCCAATCCCTTCTGGCCTGCCAAATTCCTTTTGAGAAATCAGCTGACAGTCTTATGGGGACTCCCCTGTAGGTAACTAACTTATTTTCTCTTGCTTCTTTTAAGATTCTCTCTTTATCTTTAAACTTTGGTATTTTCATTATGATGTGTCTTGGAGGGGGTGCAAAAATTCCCTCTTTGCATCCATCTTAGTTGGAACTCTCTGTGCTTCCTAGAGTTGAATGTCTATTTCCTTCACTAAAGGAAGTTTTCTTTCATTATTTTATTATTTTTTTGAAATAGATTTCTAATTTCTTTCTCTTTCTCTTCTCCTCCAGCACCCCTCTGATGTGAATGTTGGAATGGTTGAAGCTGTCCCAGAGGCTGTTTATACTATCCTCATATTTTGGATTCTTTTTTCTTCTGTTGTTCTGATTGGTTGTTTTTGCTTCCTTATGTTCCAGATCATTGATTTGATCCTCCACTTCATCAACTCTACTGCTGTTTCCCTGTAAATTGGTCTTTATTTCAATTTGTGAATCCTTCATTTCTGACTGCATCTTTGTTATGCTGTTGAGGTCCTCTCTAAGCTTCTTGAGTATCCTTATAACCAGTGTTTTAAACACTGCGTCTGACAGATTGCTTATCTGCCTTTTGTTTAGTTCTTTTCCTGGAGTTTTGAACTGTTTTTTCATTTGGGCCAAGTGTTGGGCCTACAATACTTTCAGAAAGACTATTTAGGTTCACTGAATATGCAATATAAAAGCACAGTATAAACTTCATTTAAAAGTTCATGGTTAAAGCTGAATTAATCCCCTTTACTTACATTCTCTCTCTCTCTTTTTTTTTAAGATATACTTTATTTATTTTTAGAGAAACACCTTTATGTTTCTTTGTCTCTTTGTTTTGGCAGCCTTCCTGTGTTCGTTTCTATGTATTAGGTAGAGCTGCAATGACTTCCTGTCTTGGTAGAGTGGCCTAAAGTAGTAGGTGTCCTGTTGGGTTTGGTGGCAAAACCTCCCCTGTAACTGAAGATGGATACTCAAGGTGTGCCCTTCACATGTGCTGAGTATACCTTCCTCTTGTTGGCAGGTCAACTGGAGGGATTTACCCAGGCCAGTCAGCTGCAAGGACTGGCTGCGACCACTAACCACCAACCTCCGCCCTCTGTGGAGTATCACCTGTGAGGGGGCAGCATGGTGGTGCTCCAAGGTGATCTATAGCTGTCCACTGGATCCTGGGGTTTCCCAGGTGGTGCAGGTCCACATCAGCCCCCACCTGGGTTCTGCCTGGGGCCAACCTGATTGAGCTATAAAGCAATCCAAGTTGGCTGCTACTTGTCCTGGGCTTGGAGATTCCCAGGCAAAGCCAAGCTGTGAATCTAGACTGGCTGCTGCTAGTTCTGAGTATGGGGTCACTTAGCAAAAGGTATGGGGGCTAAGGGCTGACTAAGGTGGACTGTGCTTATTTGAGAGCATTTAGGAACTTGTGAAGCATGAGCCAGGACCACCCATTCATATGGAAAAGTCATGGTTAAAAGTTTGGGTGGGCCCATAAATTGGGTGGTACAGAGTCTCAGGGGATCTCCAGAGTAGAGCAAACAGTGTTAGCCAGGTTAATGGAGTCTCACTTATGGCACCCACCTGTTGGCTCTGTGGCTGTGCAGTGGGATGGCTCAGAAAACAGACAATGGCCTGTGCCTGCGTTTCTGTCTGGGAGAAAGCTGTCCTTCAGCTCCCGCCTTGATGCCAGACACTTCAGTTCCTCCCTGTATGCCACTGGTGCCTTTCAAGCTACTACCCACCGCTGGAGCTCATAGGAAGTCAGTCTGAATAAGTCTGTGTTTCAGTTCTTCAAGGGGAACTGCTTAGGACTCCAGAAGTTTCTTCTGCTGACTCCATCCCTGCTACTTTTTCTAGCCAGAAATTGTGTAGACTTGTCTTCTGGCATTGGAACCCTGGGCTGTGGGGCCTGATGCAGGGCTGGGACTCCTCATTCCCAAGATACCCCTCCCAAAATTTTATCCACCACATTTGGATGTGGGATCAGCCTGTTCCATATCTCCACCCCTCCCACCAATCTGTGTTGATGTGGTTTCTTTAAGTCCGTAGTTGTCAGACTTCCATTCAACTTGATTTCTGATGGTTCTGAGTGGTGGTTGTTCTATATTTTAGTTTTAATTTTCATGTGGTTTTTCAAGGATGTGAGTTGTGTTTACCTATGCCATCATCTTGACCAAAAGTACCCCACAATGTTATTGATTATATTTCCTATGCTGCACTGTACATCCCCATTACTATTTTGTGACTACCAGTCTGTACTTTTCATTCCTTTCACCTTTTTTCACCGAATCTCCCAAGACTCTCCCCTATTTATACTTTTTAATTTTTACATATCTATCCATCTATCCTATTTTTAATTTAGTGTAGTAGTATTTTATTTTCCCACTCCTCACTTTTATGTTTAAAACAGGTATAAAAATCTTTCATGAACTCTTATTAAAGTTCATTGTTTTTGACCTTCTTTAAACAAATTGCTATGACTAAATATGATCACACTTAAGAAGTTTTCAAGTTTTATAAGGTGCTGACATCCTTTGACATATGTATAGAATTATTTTATTTTATTTGTGTAGGACTATTTTAAACAGTAAATTTAAATATTTTTCCTGCATGAAAAACAATCATGTTTAAAATTAGTTATATTTTATCCAAGATCAATTCTAAGTAATTTTGCTTACATTAAAATTGTCATTTTATTGTATTATATATATTTTGAATTTCATATTAGCCTATAAAACATAGTTGTTCTAACTTCATTATTAATACTCAATGATTTTATATCATAACATAGCAAAACCTTGTTTGATATATAGCAGGGACTCAAAAATGAATTTTCATTTATTGGCTCTAATAACCCATAATACATGGAAGCAAAACCTCATAACTGATAGCAGGACAAAATTAGGTATTATGTTAATATTCAATTAGGTATAGGTAAGTTAAATAAAACTAAAAACTTTCAATTACATTTCAAACCATTCCAGATCTGTAAACATGCCAAGTTTTATTTATAATAGGTTTCAAAATTGCTGTAGTATAGCATACCAAATATTTGAGGTTGTCTCTCCTACAGATTCAAAGAGTTATTGTACCTCTTGGAACATCTTAATGCATCTGCTAACCCTAAGATGATATATTAATAGCACACATTACACATATTAAAAATTCTTTCCATAATTGATAATTACTCAAATAACATTTGCATAAGAATTCAGTATTTGTAAACATGATCTTTATTGTCCTCAAAATGCATATTTCAACTCATGTTATTCAGAAACTAGCAGAACTAAAAAAATATGGCTACTGCATAATAGCAAATAGGCTAAAATAATTAAATATTGTTTATAATTAATACAAGTTTTAAACTTTCTTTATATATGCCATCATAAAGTATGACCCTACAACACTTTCAGAAAGACTATTTAGGTTCACTGAATATGCAATATGGAAACACAGTGTAAACTTCATTTAAAAGTTCATGGCTAAAGCTGAATTAATCCCCTTTACCTACATTCTCTCTCTTTTTTTTTAAGACATAATTTATTTATTTTTAGAGAGAGGGGAAGGAAGCGAGAAAGGGAGGGAGAGAAACATCAGTATGTGGTTGCCTCTTGCACGCCCCCAGTTGGGGATCTGGGCTGCAACTTAGGCATGTGCTCCGACTGGGAATCGACCCAACAACCTTTCGGTTCACAGGCCAGCATTCAATCCACTGAGCCACACCAGCCAGGGCTGCCCACATTCTCTTAATACATATAAGAGAGTAGTTTCTGGATTTACATAATTATATTTTAAAAGGAACTTGTAATTATTCACTGTTTGATCAGTATACCTGTGTAAAGAATAGATTGAGGTGCTGTCTTAAGAAATTATGCAGAAATTTCAACTTCATCAGGCAGCCCATATTTCTAAACACCCTTCTGGTCTTCCGTATGTAAACATATTTTGCCTCTCTCTTTTTTTTTTTTTTTTTTTTTTTTTTTTTTTTGCACAGTTGCTCTGTTAAAGCTGTGTTTTTAATATTTAGTTGTGCAGTTTCCCTTCCACCCTCATCGTCATGCTTTATCTAGTTCCCTATATATTAGTATCAGTTTCTTTCTTCTTTTTTTGAGATATAATTGACATAGAGCATTGTGAATATTTAATATCAGTTTCTGAACTGTGTTTATTCCCATCCTTATATTCTCAGCTATATCTAAAAAACTGGATTCAAGTGGCCATCCCATAACTTTCTGCCTCACTTTGATAAGCAGGGGATTCCTGAGTTGAACACACAGCATATGTGGTATTTTCCCATTTTTATTTTTTGCATAGTTGTCTTAGAGATATCACGTTCTACTATATGCCCTCTGAAACTGACTCAAAAGTGAAACTAGCACTGTAGTATGGATTTTAAAATACAGAATTCACTTTCAATAATCTCTAAAACCTCAATAGCTGAACTCATTTATTTTTACCATGTGGTTTATAGAGCAATTGGGATAAAATTCTTAATTCTCCCAGGAGTAACAGAGACCTAGAGCTCTGGCCCTGGCTCTGCTATGGTTTGGGTTGTAATTTTTGTTTTGCTACTTATCAGCTTTACACTCTGAGCAAATTCGCTTAATTTCTCTAAATCCAGTTTCCTTGTCTATAAAATAGGATTATCAGTTCTCATGTGATGATTGTTGCTAGAATAACTTATGGAAAGCACTTAGTATCTTGTCTGGCACATAGTTAGCTCTCAAAAATGAGCTATCTTAAAGGTCTTCCATTTTTCCATAGACTGTGATAGCAACTATTTTTCCAAAGATATTAAGTGAATATGAAACTTTAAAGGAAACCTGGAAGCCCCCATGTTCTCCTAACCAGCTTGCAAATATGTTTGTGTCATTTGGCATTAAAGTTTGCAACCTTCATTCCATAATGTAAATTTATGCAGTGTGTAATTAGATAAGATCCCTATTACAATAATAATAATAATACATTATATTCTCTGAACTTCTAATTTGTTTTGCCTACACACACTGCCAAAATGAAATCCTAAACAAAAGAACAAATTGAATTGCTTTATTAGATATGGAAATTGTTAAAAATAAAAATAAAGGAAGAGTGAAAAAGAAATGTTTTTATTTTAAAATATCCAATTTGGGATTACAAAATGTTTGAACAGAAAGTCCATGAAAGGAGGCCTTAGAACTGAGATTAATATTTAGAAACAGTTTTAACAATAAGCCAACCTAAATTTACTTCTGAAAGCTTAAGTTTATACACATTACGAACTTTAGCTTTAGTTATAACTGCTATACTTTTTCAGAGTATTCAAAGCAATAAACTGTCATAGTACAGTACTATTATAGTTTTAAAAATGTGTCAGATAATACTTAGCCCATTGCCTAGCCCATCTTGTGATTGGCATTTGTACCTTACATAATAAGTGTGATCTCCATCTCGGGAGACATTTACTTCTTTGAAGCCACATGAACACAAGGACATCAGTCACAGTCAGCACTGCATCCCCAAAGCCTAACATTGTGCCTGGCACAGAGTTGTAGATGAGAACATATTTGTTACATAAATGAAAGAAGTATTGTCGATCTCCTCCTCTTTTCATTACCAGCCTACCTGATGATATATGGTGATGAAGTATCTACAATCTCTACATTTCATCCCTGTGTGTATCATCATGAATCATTAAAATATGAAAAACTTGTGTAGCCTCAAGAGTGCCAGAAATATCTGGGAACTCTGAAATCAGACTGAAATGATCCATAATCACTACAAAGATTCATACTCAAAGAAAAATAAAAGAAATAACTGAGTTGGTCGGGGACATTCTTGCTATTCCTTGCTATGTATCTTTTTAAAGAATTTAAGAATGACATTTTATTCTAACTTTACTTGAGAATGTTACAGAAAACCCCTCTATATAAAGAGGAGCCATGAAATAGTGAAGAATTTGAAATTTGGAGTCAGGTGAACTTGTGGATGAGCCCCAGTTTTATCATTGTCTGAACATGCATGTCTTCAAAATTTAGGAAATAATGGCAACTTTATTGTCATTCAATTTGAAATAATATACAGCGGTGACCCTGCACCCTCAAGGTATGTATAAAATAAACATTGCCCATTGTGATGATTATTTCTTATCACAGATTAGGATAGTCTCATTCCCCCTCCTCACTGGGTGTGGTCTGACAAAGGGTCCTGTTGGTGCCTCCAATTTGGAAGTGAGCAAATGCTCATTAGCAATTTGGGAAATTCTGTTAAGTCCCCCCCCCCATCCCTAATGACCCCATGGTGTCAGCAGAGAAATTTTTATGATAAGAAAATAATATTTTAATGTGATTCTTTATCTTTCCTCTTGTTACCTTTCTGTCAATTGTTGGATTTCATCCAGAAGACAGGGCATAAAATTTAACATTATCAGAAATTAAGCACATATTTCAGAATTATTCACTAAGCCTTCATCCTGCCTTTATAAATTCCCACATTCCAAGAATATTCACAGCACACACCTTTTCTTAAGTAAATACATATGCAGATTAAAAAGGGATGGAAGAGCAGTATCTAAGTGGTAAAATATGCAAGCCACTTCAAGAAAAAAGTAGAGATGTAAAGATTATTGCTGTCTTGGGCAAGAAAGAATGTAAAGTTCAATTGTAATAGTGCATACACTCATCTTCTGGAATGTCAAAGAAGAATGAAGAATTTTTTGGCTATAACAAACATACTGATGTACATCAATTATGTTGCAATAAAACTGGAAAAATTCTTGATTATGGAACAATAAAAAAACTTCCTATCCATCACAGTTCAAAAAGTCAGTTTTTCAGACATCTCTTCAATAAAACTCTTACATTGCATTACTCTAAATAAAATTAAGAGTTTTTCTTTAAGTTCCCTGTGTATCGTTTTACTCCTTCACTCAAGAAGGGCTATGAACTCTGATAAGCTTCAGTATTAAGTACTCATACAGCTTTGATTTTTCAAGTTTTGCATTTGATTCCTTTAAAACAATCATGTATATCATGTATGTAATGCAAATTTGTAAATTCATATTTTTAAGAAAAATTACTACAATATGCAAATGAGATTTCAAGAGTAAGTTTATATCAATTAAATGATGCAATTGTCTATAGTGTTTTTATTTTAAATGCTATAAAAAAGAGAAAATAATTACCACTGAAGGGCAAATTATGTCTTATTGCTGCTAAAAATAAATTTGCATCAACTGAAAGAAGATATTTTCAATATTTTGCTATTTACAGATTTTTGTCTCACAACTTGAACTATTAAAATCTGACTTTTTAAAATATACGTCAACTACTCTAGGTATTTCACAGAGGAAGCAGAAAACATGAGTAAGGATAAATCATGTTATAGCACAAAGCACAGTGAGTTAAGAGCCCAAAGACTTGACTCGAGTCCTGCTTTGCGTCATAGAGGACGTCTTATCTTCAGGAAATAGCCACTCAGAGTGCTCATGTTCTCCTACGTAAATTTAGGTTGCTGATACGTCATCAACCTTAACAGGGCTATTCCCTCCTAGTTCTAGTCAAGAACAGTGCATATAAATATTTTAAACGATTAACAGACAACATATATAAACCTGTTTTTTAAAAGCAATTAACTTTTTGCATTTAATTCAATTTTACTTTCTCGAGGATCAGTGTTACTGGATCTTAGCTAGTGTAAAGTCAGATAACAGAAAACCCGCTTTTAGATTTCCTGTGATTTCTCTTTATCAAACAGAGAAGTGACATGTATGCCAGAAGAAAAAGTAAGGCAATATCTGTTCCTTAACTACCAAACAAGGTTGCCATCAGTGTCAATGATGTCTCTTAATAATCTGCATGTTATTTTAACTATAGGATTAATTTTTCCACTGTCGAGGCCATTAATGGGACCCTGAGTTGCTATGACTGCGTACCTGGTATTCTGGACTCTGCCTTAGGCTCCGATCTTAGGAATGCCTGATGTTTCCAGATTTGTTTCATTAAAGCATTTCCTTTCAATATGCCATCTCTAATTTAAAATATAAATTCCCTAACTTAGCATGCCAGTTTCTTCTTTAAATAAATTACATTCCCTCTGTTCTTCACTGTGCACCCCCTGTTTCAGTCAAGGTGGTCAGTGAACACATACCATCTAAGTGACGTTCATTTCCTTCTCCCTGTGCAGAATGCCCTGCCCTCTCAGGTCCAATCTTATCCAAATAGCGTTTCTGGATAAATTCCAGGTCAAAGCATTTACTCCCTATCAGGGTCACAACAGCGCATTTTTCTCTACCACATTAACTCACACTCAAATTATCTCGTATATGGCCTGAACTGTATACGCTGTTTACCTCTCTAAAAACATTGAAAGATGCTTCAACACAGAAAATGCATTTTCCTTTAAATCCACCCCAAATGGCTCACAGAAGCTGAAAAAACTAAAGAAGAAGCCTAATAAATGAAATCAACAAATTATAAAGGGAAAACATAATAAAAATATCTGCTCTTCTGACTTACTAAACATTAAATGAACTTTGGGCACACGAGATTCTATAAATTTTCTGAGAGAAATAAATGCTATTCTTTAATTTCATGGAAATCACATGTAAATTTATGATGAAGAACCTGACAAAATAGAATAATTATTATAAGAAACTGGAAAGATAGTAGGTTATGCTTTATGAATACAAGAAAACATTCAGATGTGGATCAGAAGCATCACATTCTCAGCTACCTGGGTGAAATTGAACAATTCTTTAATTCTGATAGCATCCATTTCTATAAGATGTTTAGCAATAATGTGATAGTTCTATTTTAAAACAAACTCTTATGTAAACTGACTCTTCAAAAAAGTTCCAAGTTTATCAGTGAATATAAAAATCACATTTCTGAAAAGATATCCAAAGTTTTGGTGTGATTTACATGTATATCCACAAAACAATTACTGTGATTTTTTAATATGATCTGTTTTGAGTGAAGCTTTGCGATGAAATCTTAATAAAAGATAAAAATTAGCTTTTAACATTACAAATGGCGTTTCCCTAGAAAAAAAGTATATTTTTTAAAATTTCTATCTTTTTATGGGCATGGGCATATGGGTTTGTCAGGAAATACTGTCCCCCAACACCAACACCCCTACTTTGTGTCGGGAAAAGAAATGGATCAATCCTGACTTTGGGCAAGGTACACGGCAGAAGCTAATTTCCATCCTCTCTCACAGCTGGAGAAAGAGTCAATCCATGTATTATTCTCATTAATTCAATATGATGTGTATAATGCAATTGACACTTCCTTGCAATAAGTTTCTCGCCTCTATCCCCTTCCATTGCCTATTCAAACAGGCTAGACGTGGACAGGGAACTTGTAAGCCAGCTGTGGTGACAGTGAAGCTCAGGGCAACATGCTGAGGACTTCAGGGCAACTAGACAGCATCCGAGGGCAGAACAGAGCCACTTGCCAACCTGAACTCTTGACTACATCAGTCCTTCCGCACAACACAGAGACACGCCACTGTCTTGCTGAGCAGTTATTTTGGGGTCTTCATATAACAGGAAAACAACCAATGTTCATTTATTAATTGTCTTAAGTTGGTTTTAAATATAGGTTTAAAACCTACAGATACAAAACTTTTGATAGATTTTGTATCATCTATTATTTATAATACATTTCATAATAAAACTATTTTTAAGACAGTACAAATGTAGAATGATATTTGCCCTAAAAATTACTACAACGTTTTAATATTTCTTTCATGTGATCAGAGGATAAGAGCTAGCAGATTAGATTCCGTTCCACCTTTGTAAAATTCCAGCTCTCTTGGCCAAACATATTTTGGCAGTAGTACTTAATCCATAGTCTACTGCATTTTTGTCTTACTTGTAGCATAGAGATGCTATTCCTTCTTTATTTATTTATCTTCACTATGGAATTCCATAGGCATGTTCTATAGCAATAACTATAAAGATAATGCTACTGTTGAAGTACTAGTTAACTGTTAAAAAGAGGATCAAAATCTGATAATGATAGTCAATAATCAACTAGGGATTGATTAGAAATTTAAAAAGAAGAGGCAAATATAAAACATGATTTCATTTCATGGTTGACAGAAAAAATGTATGTTTTATCTGGAAACATGATAAATGCATGGGAAAAGAAAAGTACACCATGGAGTTGTTTTATGAGTTAATGTGGAATAACACCACTCCTGTTCAAAAAATATCTAATATCAGACTAGACGGTAACACTCACATTCTTTGAATAACTCCATTGCTTCAAACATATTTAGTGTATTTAGCATAGTCCTCATGCAAAGTGCAAACTCAAGAATTTTATTTTCACCCTCTTAGAATTTTTCATTATTTTTAACAGCCATCATAACAGCAATCATTACATCTTTTTGCAATGATGGAAAGGTTTTTAATGGAAAACATCATTGTATAACCAAACACCTCACTGTCACTCTGAAGAAAGTAGCATCATCTAGTTTTTAGTCTGCTTCTCTTAATACAAGAGCAGTTACTCTGCTTCTCCCATAGTGACCTATGGGAACACTAACATGTTTTCTAAATCTAAAATACCAGTGTGGCAGATCTAGTCATGCTAACGTGTCCCAATTTCCCAAAACTAAAAAGCCATACAGACATTCTGAAAGAAAATTTTATCAGCAACAAGAGTTCTAACATTTGCTTTCAGATTCTGCCCCTTTGTTCATAACCTATACAAAGTGTAGTGTCCAATATGATTGTGTCAGTGTGTCTGAAGGAGTTAAAATTTCAGGTTTACTCAGGAAAACAAAATGTTTACAGATGCAGTTATTCGAGAACTTCAAGACAGGTAGGAACAGAACCCCATGAGAAGTTTCAATAAGGATTCGTAATATATGAAAAACTGCTATTCACGTAAACTGCTTTTCTTTAAAGCTTTCAAAGTAAAAACATTTTACTTTGCCAATCTTTCAAACTTAAAGCTACAACAACATGGCATCAACATAATAAGATATCTATACTGCCTGAATTTTGACAATATTTTTGCTTTTCTCACAAAAAAATAGCCTATAAGATGCAAAGTTAAAATATAGCAATTCATTGTTATAATCACTATTGTCAGCATAATCTCCAATCATATTCAAAATGGTTGAACATTTGTGTGAAAGAAAACTATGGAGCATCTCTAAACAGCTAGGTTGGCTTTGGTTAAAAGGATTAAATATAAACAAGCAAGGTAAAAGGAATTTATAATAAACACATTTGTGACAAAGGCAGTACATTTACTTGTTTGATATTCTTACATATTTCAACCTAAACTTGTAAGTGAAGTGAACAACAGAATTTAGTAATACAGCAGTGTCAGTTATTAGAAGCAACTAATTAGAGGTTATTTCTAGCACTTCTGATAACTGACACTGTCCACATAGGAGCAGTGTCAGTTATCAGGAGTGCTAGAAAAATCATATGTCCAAACATGGTATATTTCTTTTTCTTTAATTTTTATTCAACTTATTGGGGATCAGTGACATTGTTTGATAAAAATATATAGATTTCAGGTGTACAATTCTATAATACTTCATCTGTATATTGTTTTGTGTGTTCACCACCCAAAGTCAAGTCTCCTTCTATCACCATTTATTGTCCCTTTACACTCCTCTACCTCCCTGCCCTTATCTCTGGTGATTGACATACTGTTATCTGTGTCTATGGGTTTTTTGTTTGTTTAATCCCTTCACCTTTTTCACTCCGCCACCCCAACCCACCTTCCCTCTGACAGCAGTCAGTCTGTTCTCTGTATCTACGGGTCCTTTGTATTTTGTTTGTTTATTTTATTCATTAGATTCCACATATAAGTGAAATTATGTATTATTTATCCTTCTCTGACTGACTTATTTCACTTAGCATAATGCTCTCAGGGTCCATCCATGCTGTCACAAAGGGTAAGATTTCCTTGTTTTTATGGCCAAGTAGTAGTATTCCATTGTGTAAATGCACCACAGCTTCTTTATCCACTAATCTATTGATGGGCACTTGGGATATTTCCAGGCTTGGCTATTGTAAAATGCTGTAGTGAACATAGGGGTGCATATATTCTTTTGAATCAGTATTTCATATTTCTTCAGATATGTTCCCAGAAGTGGAATTGCTGGGTCATAAGGCAGTTCCATTTTCAATTTTTGAGATAACTCCATACTGCTTTCCAAAGTGGTTGCACCACTCTGCATTCCCACCAACAATGCAGAAGGGTTCCCTTTCCTCCAAATTCTCACTAACGCTTGTTGTTTGTGATTTATTGATGATAGTCATTCTGACAGGTGGGAGGTAATATCTCATTTTGGTTTTAATTTGTAATTCTCTGATGATTAGGGATGTTGAGCATCTTTTCATATGTCTATTGGCTATCTGTATGTCCTCTTGGGAAAAGTGTCTAATCAAGTCCTTTGCCCATTTTTTAAAAATTTGTATTGTATTTTGTCCATTACCATTTAGTCCCCTTATACCCTCCTCCCCACTGCAATCACCCCACTGTTGTCTGTGTCCGTGAGTTTTATTTTCCTTTTTGTTCAATCCCTCTACCCCTTAATCTCCCCTACTCTCCATCTATGAGTCTGTCTCTGTTTTGCTTGTTAGTTCAGTTTGTTCATTAGGTTCCACATATGACTGAAATCACATGGTATTAGTCTTTCTCTCACTGACTTATTTCACTTAGCATAATATTCTCCAGGTCCATCCATGCTGTCGTGAAGGGTAAAAGTTTCTTCTCTTTTAAGGTCGAGTAGTGTTCTATTGTATAAATATTCCGTAGTTGTTTTATCCACTCATCTGCTGATAGACACTTGGGCTGCTTCCATATCCTGACAATGTAAATAATGCTACAATGAACATAGGGGTGCTTATGTCCTTTCGAATTAGTGCTTTGGGTTCCCTTTAATATATTCCTAGAACTAGGATCACTGTGTCAAAGAACTAAACAAAATAGAGATAAGCAATCTATCAGATGCAAAATTCAAAACACGGATTATAAGGATGCTCAAAGAACTTAGTGAGGACCCTGACAACATAAAAAAGATCCAGTCAGAAATGAAGAATACACTAATTGAAATAATAAACAATTTACAGGGAAACAACAGTAGAGTGAATGAAGCCTAGAGTCAAATCAACGATTTAGAACATAAGGAAGCAAAAACCAATCAATAAGAACAAGAAGAAAAATGAATCCCCCCCCAAAAAAAAAAAATGAGGATAGAATATGTTTGGTTGGACCTCTGAGACAACTTCACGAGGTCCAACATTCACATCATAGGGGTGCCAGAAGGAGAAGAGAAAGAGCAGTACATTGGAAATCTATTTGAAAAAATAATAAATGAAAACTTCCCTAATTTGGTAAAGGAAATAGACATTCAAGTCAGAGAAGCACAGAGAGTCCCAAACACGATGGATGCAAGGAGGTCCACTGTAAGACATATCATAATTAAACTGCCAAAGGTTAAGGAAAATAAGAAAGTAAGTTAGTTACCTACAGGGGAGTTCCCGTAAGACTGTAAATTAATTTCTCAAAAGAAACTTGGCAGGTTAGAAGGGATTGGACCTACAGCCAAGATTGCTCTGCCCAGCAAAGCTATCATTTAGAATCAAAGGGTATATAAAGAGCTTCCCAGACAAGAAAAATCTAAAGAACTTCATCATCACCAAACCTTTATTATATGGATGGTTAAAAGGACTTATTTAAGAAAAAGAATAAGAGCCAAACTATGAACAATAAAATGGCAAAAAATACATACCTATCAACAATTGACTCTAAAAAGCAAACTAAGCAAACAAAGAACAGAGACAGAATCATGGATATGTAGAAAGTTTTGATAGTTGCCAGATGGTACAGGGATATGGGGGAATAGGTGAAAAGGTGAGGGGATTAAGATGTACAAATAGGTAGTTAACAGAACAGCCATGGGGATGTAAAGTTCGATAGAGGAAGTGGAGTAGCCAAAGAACATATATGCATGACCCATGGACATGAACAATGGTGGGGGGACTGCCTGAGGGAGGGGGGATGCTTGGCAGAGGGGACCAAAAAGGGAAAAATTGGGACAACTGTAAGAGAATAATCAATAAAATATAATTTAAAAATTATTTCCATTTGTCCTGTCAATAATTTTGCAATTTTTAAATTATCCAATATATACAAAATTTTTCAAGATTGTCCCCAGACTGCTGTTTCTAGCTGGTTCTAATCCTACAACTCAAGATTCAGTTTACTGTGACACAGTGTATCTAACTGTTGTGTCTCTCTCATTTTTAATCTAGCACATAAATTATCCCTCCTTTTCTTTTTCAGGTCATTAACTTGTTGGCAAGAGATAGATTCAAGTTATCCTTTTAAAAAATGCTTTAATCTCTTCATAACTGCAATGTTATAAAGAGTTAATAAGTTACTTGAAACCATGTGTTAACTGCACAATATGCCTATTTCTCAAAGCTTCTGTTGAAATCCTGAGAAAAAATAATCATTTTGCTTTCAGAGATTCAGTGCTAATTTTAAAAAGATTGAATGTCTCTTGATCCTTCTCCACTGGGAGAAGGACATGATGCATGCTTCCTTGGCAGTGGAGCACTGCCCTTCATGAAGGCGCGTGAAGGTGTTATAAGGAGAGAGTCTTGGCTATTCTTTAGACGTGCCTTCTTTGGGGTCTCTGTAAAGCAATCCCCTGTCCCCCATGTATTCTTTCACCCATCAGAGTCAAATCTAAATAAAGGTGTATTAATGCTGGGCTGAGTACTACCAGTTTACCCAAATTAATGTTTACTTAGTATCTAATAATGTTTTCTATGGAGAGAAGCTGGGCTCTGTTTACTCAAGGTTTTTGCCAAGTCTCATAAATCTGGAAAAAGGCAGTCAGTGTAACCCCTACTAATAACCAAAGTGGCCACACACAGAATAAACAAGGGCTGAGTTTATAAAGTCATCACTGAAAGACCCTATTGGGGTAAATTTGGATTTTTCAGTATTAATTTATGATGTGTGCAGTGCACTTTACACTCAAAGAAAGAAAACAGAAAAAGCATTTAAAAATACGCTTTTAAACAAAGCTTTATTACATTAATGTACATTTAAAATTTTAACAGCCACCTCCCAAAAATAATAAAAAAAGAAGAAAAAATGTGTTTCTGTGAATTATATGGAGGTTGGCAAGGCATTTACATTTGAGTGTGTAAGAATTTCTAAGCAACAATATATCAACATCACTAAAAAAGATAATTTGTTGGGTGTTTCCCAATTTTTAAATGATTCAATTATTTACCTAAATCTTGAGAAGTTATTTCTTTTTCAAAATCACAGATTTTTAACCAAAAAGTGCCTAGTAAAACATTGAGGAAGTGCTTAAGTTTTATCTACAACTTCAGGATCAGCTAGAGTAATTTCATATGACTTTTATTGTTTTAAAAGTCAAAATTTATGTCTTTAGACATGAAATTACAACCTTACTTAAAACTCCATAATAAAAACTTTCTGAGGATGTCATAATTTATTTTTTAAAGACACAGACTACATCAGGGAAATAACTATCTCATGGTTATCCTATTTTTATTTAATTGTTCTCCATGGTAATAAGGCATTTCCCCCAATTTGCATTCATCCTGGATCTCAGAAAGCAGGATGTAGACAAGGTTGAGAAAGAAGAATAAAGAATTTTCATATTTGTTTGGTTTCAGAGGTCCCAGAAAGAGGTTCTTCATGAGAAAGGAAAGTGGGATGTCTTTTCTTAGTGTCTAAAACCCTGTCAATATTTTCTTTGATTTTCGTGGCTCCTTTAGCTTTCTCACTAGAAACATTCCCAGACAAGCAATATGATGTGAATGTAATTAACCTTTCCTTTTTTTTTTGACTGAGTGATAGTTTCTCAAAATAAATATAACCCATCTTATACATTTTTTTCCTGAATATTTTTCTCTAGCTATATTATGCATTCTTTGGGAATGCCGAATGCTAAGGCAGCACCACCTTAATTAGAAAAAGTAGCATCAAAAGGAAGTCTACTTCAGATAATTTGCTAGACTTTTTCTCCTCTTTTCAATAACCTTGCCTTTCATACACTTACCCATAAGGCAAAAGTTATTTCCCAAAAATCATCTTAACAATTAATCATTCACAAGAATGATAATGAGCACCTACTCATACCTATCATGATGCCACACACAATTAGGTATAAAGATGAGATGATACGGAGTGCTCACACACAGTCAGACTACAAAGTGATTAGCAGAGCCCAAAACATAAACTTTAAGGTAAACGTCGGTAATTTCATTACTAGGGAGATAGAAGAGGGCAAGGGAGGGATACAATGGCGATGGACAGAGACCTGGCTTAGAGTGGTAAACACACAATACAACATACAGGTGATGTGTTGTAGAACTGTGCACCTGCAACCTATTCAACTTTATTAACCATGACACCCCAATAATTTCAATAAAAAATAAAAATAATTTCATTACTACAGTTGTATTTCAAGATTGCTAAAAATAACAGAAAAATAGAATTCATTTGTAATATAACTCAGTTTTAAGATATATCCAAGCATTGTCTAATAAAAATATAATGGGAGACACATGTAATTTAAAACAATTTTTGTAGCCACGCACACAAAAAGTCATATATTTTATTAAATCTAATATATAAAAATATATTTTAACATGTGATCAATATAAAAAGTATTAATCAGAGGCTTTTTTTTATACTAAGTGTTCTAAATCATCTGTGCATTTTGCACTTTCAGCATTTCTCCATTTAGATTCTAAATTTTCATTAGAAATGCATGATCTCTATCCAGATTTAATCAAATTTACGACAAAAAGGGAGGCTGAATGGACCATAGCTATTTCAAAAAAAATTTAAAGTTTTCTAATAACTGAATCTAGTATCACTTTTTACATTCAATTTTAAATTAATTAATATAAAATAAAGTAAAAGGTGAGTTTAAAGCTAGCTTTGAAACTTAGGTAAGATTTGGAAATCTGCATTCTCAATCCTTTCACCAGAGGTGGAAAACTCATTTTGATGTGAGACAGAAGGGAAGGAATTCCCAGTGTAGAGATGTGTTTTTTACCTCAGACTTCATATGACAGAAAAATGAGCAATTTACACAGCCACCAGAATTTCTGGGAGTATCTTTAGCAGGGTTTTCAAGCATTTATACACAGAATTTGTTAAGAACTAGCTTGCAATATACACTTTTAAGTCAGTCTACAGCCTAAAATTAAAGCCACATTTTTTCTTATCTGTCCTGTGCCCTTCACCACTACTTTGAAACATTTGATTAACAAAAAGCAGATACTAATATTTCGTACGGTTTGATTAGGATTTACCATGACTTCCTACTTTAATGTCACTCCATCGATTAACATTTTAAACATGGGAGAAACCATCATTACAAAGCAACCTAGCTTTGGCAGCCACTGGAATTTTCTGAGGAGAACAAATAAGTTTTGGAGAGAAATCCTAGAGAAGCTGGACAATAATCAAAGTCCTAGCTTGGCTTTTATTAGTGTTTAGTTTGGTTTAATTTATTTGTTTATAAGGCAAGGAGGAAAAATATAATCCTTGAAACCTCATTAGGTGTGTTTCAACACTCTGCATTGTTGAATATAAATGACACAATCACAACAACCTACCAAATTTTTAACCTCTTCCTGGAATGGTTCCATTTCAGAAAAAAATTATGAGAATAGAAACTTCTACTTTCTATATTTTATCTCTTATGTTATTTCCCAGTGTGGTAAAATGCTTAGTACATAAGACACAATTAATTCATTATAAGGAACAGAAGAAATAATGAGTAAATGAATGAATGGAGCCAAATATAACTGTGAAGTATTGACACAGATGTGGTGGTCTGAATATATAAGAATTGCTTTTAATGTTTTATTATTTTTGGAGGGTGTAGACAAAAGTACGATCCTTTAATCAAACAATAATAGAATCAGAAGATATTGATATATTTGATTTCTATTGCTGTTGTTTATTTTTAGTACTAAAAGTATTTAAGAACTGAATGACAAATTAAGAAACTTGGCATTTCAAAAGCTGCCTTGTTGAAAACTTGGAGTACAGAAAACACAACTCATAGCGAAGAACTTCCATAAAAGGAACAGAAAATTATCAGGAGACAAACATCTCACTGAGCAAGATAATGGGCTGGCTATGTTTAATAACAAAAAAAGAAAAAAAACTCTGGTAGGGAGGAGGATCTATATTGGGGGGAAATTTCCAGTATAATGTATTTACAAAAATAGTTTTTTAAAAAATCCTCACCCGAGGATGTATTTTTACTGATTTTAAAGAGAGAGAATGGCAGAAACATCGATGTTAGAGAAAAACATCGATTGGTGTCATTCCACATGTGCCCCAACTGGGTATTGAACCCATGACCTAGATACGTGCCTTGACTAGGAATCAAACTTGCAATCTTTTGGTGTACAGGAGAGGATGCTCCAGCCACCTGAGGCACATGACCAGGGCAAGACTTACTTTTGATGACATGAAAACAAAGCTTTGGGAGATTCAAAACACATATGCATTAAGAAAAATCAGTTGGTATAAATGGATAATTCAATCTATTTGCATAGTATTATTTGTATAGCACTTTATAGTTTCATTATATATATATATATGCACAATCATATTTCACATATCATACTGTTTAAAATCCTTTATTGAATTCTACATTTAAGAGAGTATGTCATTGTATTTTTAAAAAGAAATTAGAGTTTGAAAAAAATCTAGCATTTTGAGAGTTATCATAGATAAAAGAAATGGAGTGGGGCACAAGAACCAATTTTCTCATATGTTTACAAATATATATTTATGAGGAAATATATAGCAAAATCTCCAGATACTTTTGAAAACAGGACAGCAACTTCTGAAGCAGGCTACAAAAGGAAGTTGCAAATCTGTGTGGGTGTTCACAGGAGATGAAAATTTGTAGGGGCAATTCATGGAGAAAACCTCAGGAACAGAAAGTCCGAATGAAGGCACTTGGTGTAGCAATTAGGATGAAGTGGGTAAACCAGGGAAGCACCATCCATTCCTCCTCATCTTTATCTGTAAATATACCTCTGTCTATATACTTGCTACTGGCTACCTAATCAGAAAGCAATTCAATACCAACCAAGAAAACCATAATGACACAATCAATTTAGAAGTAAAATCTGGAAACATACCTATATATCATATATGTGTGTGTATATATATACACATATGCGTGTGTGCGTATACAGATGGCACATACACTCATTTCTGACATTTAGGTGATGAGATTTCATGAAATGAAAAACAATCGAGTTATTTTTTTCTTCTTGTACCTTATGACTTACATATTATTTTTTCTCCTAATGTTTCAGTTACCTAGATATTGCAGATCAAAATGTCAGCTAATGTATTGCTTTCTACCCCTGTAGTTGAATATGAAATAACCGAAGTCAGTCCTGTTCATATATCATAAGTGAAGTGCCCTTCCCTTTACCTCCGAACGGCATTCATTCACATGAGTAACTCCCTGCTATGTCTCCCTATAGAGTTTTAGGGGTCTCAGCTGAGAGAATTCACGAGGTCCCAGGCAAACCAGCCTGCCCAGCATGAGTTCTGGGTTTTATTCCCTCGAACACCTATTGCCTGGTACATAATAAATGTAAAAGTTAAAGAAGTTGTCCCTGCTACTAGAGCCAGCTAATTTGTTACCACAACCGAAAGTTATGATGACAATCTATTTAATGGTATGGGAACTTTATCAACAAAGTTGGTGGTAGGAAACTAAGACTAAAAATGAGCAGGTGGGAAAAATTAATAACTCAAAATTTGAATTCGAAATCATGAGCATGTCAGCGATAGGAACTAGGTACTCATAGAATGATAAAGAATCAGCATTTGCCCTGCCTGAGACACAAAAGAACAGCTTTATGCCATTATGTTTCCTGCTTTTCTTTTCACTTAAAAATTGATTTATAGTCTTGACAATTTACTTTATATTTAACTTGCTTTAGTTTTCCGTTATAACCCCTCACTTGGGGACAGTGATAGCTCTCATAATTTATTGTGCAGAAAATGTATTCACCTAGTTTAAAAATTCTCACATTTGATTTTTTCCAATAATCCAGATAAGATCCACTGAGTTCCTTAGCCAAAAGTAAATATATATTTCTGTAAGATATTTGTTCTTTAAAAAAATAATGTTCATACAATTCACTGGGTTACTGAAATTTTTTTAAAAATGAGATAAAATAAAAATTTGTTCAAATCCCCTGGCTTAGAGCACCCTAGGGTTTATATGCAGTTAAGGTGCACACACGAGAAGACAGAAAGTCTCTTCTCAGTATCATCTCATGTGGACTGTTTTAAAAAGCAGCTCTTCCAAGTTGAAAAACACGGCCAGAAACTTTGGAAAACATTTAGTCCAACTCTTAAAATGCAGAGTCAAAACTGAAAATGTCCTAACAGACACTGATAATGTTTTTGTAAAAAATATAAAAGTAACACTTGCTTCAAGCAAAGATCATGGGACCATGAACAGCTACTTTGTAAACTAACACTGAACTTCAAAAGCCGCGGAAAATTACCATGTGAATCCTGAAAAATATTTGTGACAAGTGGACTGAGAAAACTAGATAATACTGAGATTAAAGAATAAGATAAGAGTTTTTACAGCTGCTTTACAGTGTTTTCCGTTCACTTTCACTGTAGCAGACTACTTGATTTTAAGATTCAGGGGCTATGGTTCACACTGGCACTCAACAGCTTGAATTCGTGATTCCAAAACTGTGCCAAAGCACCCTGAAATGCTAAGTGAACTCACAGGGCCTGCTGTGGGATGTTTTAAAATGTCAAGGTCATTTCAACAACATTCACCAACTGTCAGACACTATACAAGCTATTAGTCAAGATATTTCACAGTTTCAACATTAAAGAGTACAACATTCATTATGAGGGCATCATAGAAGTGTGAAGCTGGATTTTCAGCAGGTGATGTGACTAAAAGCAATTACCTGCTGAAAATGCACGTGGAAGGGGTAATACAGTTGGTAGCGTTCAATCTGTCTGCAGGGCTTGAGAAGCTGTTCAGTGTCCAACATGCACACACACACGCATTAATAAATAGCTGGGGTTATTTCAGAATTAAATAAAAATATTAATTTTATTTCTTCTTTCAATTTAGGTTAGCAGGCCATAAATATTTATTAAGTTGTTTGACTATAACTACATAGATTATTTGGCTATAACTTTTCATATACATAGTTCTTGGTCTTTGTTAGCTTAAGCGGTCCCAAGAAAATAATACTGAGCTTCTAAGGTACAATGAAACAAAAAACTTAGGAAATTTCCATTCTAAGTGCTTTTCTAGAAAATTTGAAAATGTATCACTACAAGTAAGATCACCCACCAAATCCTATGTAAAGGAGAATTTGTGTATGCAATATACTAATTAAGGTACCACTTAATTTTCAAGCTTCATTTTGATATCACCTTTAGTCTTCTGTGTTTTCAAGCTGCTGCTAGATTTATTGCCAGAAAATTACAGTCATTGAAGCTTTTCTATGTCGCTGTTTTCTTTGTCTAAGTTCACCAGGTAGGGAGAAGCCTGATATAACAATGTCCTTATTGTAGTACAATCATGTCCCCCTGGAAAAGTCCAAAGCTGCCTTTCTTTACACTGACTTCCCCCTGTGGTGATGGTGTTATTTTGTGTTTCCTGTGCATTTCTTTCATTGTAAATGTGGGATAAACAAAATATTCCATAACAATGTTTCTAAAGTTTCAAAAATAACTTAACTCAGTTATATTTGAAAGCTACATATTACCTTGAACTTTCCTCAAATATTGCTAAGCAATATAAATGTTTAAATAGCACTGTTACCTGCAACAAGGACACACACACATCTATGGAATTAAAGAGGTTACCTGACATCACTAAGACTAAAAGGCAAATAGAGATACATGAAAAGGAAATTGCCACATAAACCCTATGTAAAAAGTGAATAGAGAAAATAGTGTTGTTATTGATGAAGTTTGTTCATTTTCTTACTCCTTCTTTTGTTCCAGCATAGTCTGTATTCTTTCCTTCCTTCATTCTTCACTTTGGAAAGTTTCAACAAATCAGTGTAAACTTCTCCATATTTACATATATAGAAATAATTTCTGGAAATTCCTTCCAATCTCAAGCTAAGACAAAACAAAGCAAACACACAAACAAAAACAGTGCGATGTTCTTAACAAACAGTAATTATTCTTAAAATCAGTTCCAGAAAGTATACAGTTCTTCCTCAAAAGAGCTAATAATTAGACAAGAATATATTTCTACATTGGTTAAAAGGGAGGTCTACAATCTATGCATGTATAGGTGTGATGATCACACAGGTATGTAATTTTTAATTTAATTATTATAGTTCATTTAAATACTAATCTTTCTACATCCTCAAAGCCTCTGTATAATGCTTTTAGTGTTAATATTTTATATTCATTATGTTGATCAGAAGGTTCTAAGTCATCTTAAGCTTTTCTATTAGACTTTCTCTAAAAGATGTAAAATAATTATTTTTTATTTTTTATTTTTCTCTTATTCATATTATATACTCACAAATTTTAGGTCTTCTCTAAAATGAATGAAGTTTTCTGAGCTTACTTTGATCAAAATAATGAAAAAGTCCTTAAAACTAATTTGCAGAGAAAACCTCTTACATAAGTGTTAAACCCCCTGAATAGGCTTCTTTACTTTCTAATTATAATAAATGTCCTTTATCATATGGTTGCTATGGCCTGATAGTAAAATACAGGAATATTTTATTAATTTTATCATCACTATACTATTTTCTGCTTCCCCCTGATTTATTAACCATTTATTATCACTTTGATCTTTTCCATGTTCTGTTTTTATATTTCATATTACACCTACGCTTACATGTAGGAAACTAATTGCTTATTCAAAGGTTACTTTTTTTTATCTTAGGCATTGATTATTTCACCCAGCTGTTGGGAAAAATTTTAACTAAATGTGCAGATAAGTAATGACTGAATTGACCTCTTACTGATTATTAGGCTAAGCCAAAATTGCATGTGGAAGAATCATTGTTAGTCATAAGCAAGTAAAAGAGGTGTCAATATTTGCAACTAAATTTGATCTAAGATGAACAAATTAAACAATATGGCAGCCAAAAGAAATCCCTATTCTTGCCCTAAAAGGAAGAGTTTATAATATGAGGACAACATAACTCATGTCGAGTTTGTGGAGAAGACAAGTTGGCAAGGGTGCAAATAATGTCTGGTTGGGTAAGTGTGTAAAGTTAATCATGTAGTCAGAGAAAACTAGGAGACCTTGATGATGTCTGGAAAACAGTGAAACAACAGACTATTAATGGAATCTATGATAGCTAGCAATAATTTAATAAAAAAAGAACATTGCTGAGATTATGCACCAGCAAAATGCCTTCAAATACTGAAATGTTGATTATCTCATTTATCAAAATAATGTATATCAAAATGTATATTTAGAAACCAAATAAAAATATGGATCTAGATGAAAAATTGACCAATTGTTTGTCACCGATATGGTAAATTTTGTTATTCTATAAAACTAATAACATAGTAGAAAATTCTAGCATAGCTGTTCATCTCTTGCTCTGGTGCCCAGGCAAACCAAAGTCAAGCAGCCTCAGAAACTGGGATACTCACACATGTTCACACTGGGTAATGATGAGTAAGCTACGGCTCCTAATTCTGAGAGAGGTTAAGTATTTATATGGAATTCCAACCCAGTGACAACATTAGAAAGTATATAACTAATAGGATACCCAAGACTTTATAATGACTTTACACTGTATCTCTTTCAATGAAAAGTATAAATGAAGTTATATAACAGATCCAATCATCATTTTCAATCCAAGATCTTTTTGAATTTATCACATTTATAAAGAATATTGCCTATGGTATGGTCATAGATTATCCAAAAACCACTAGCCTTGGCCAACTATCTTGTAGACTGTCCTTCTATCACTTCAGCCAAAAGAGACCCTTTCTCTTGTTCCCCTTTTTCAGCACACAGTGCCTTGTTCCTTGCTCCTCACTGCCTGGTCTCCAAGCAGTTATCTCCCCAGTGCCTGCTAAACTGAGAAAAATGTTCAGATGTTACAAACATCAGAGAATTTCTAAGTTCCAATCTCTCTTTACACCTCGTTTTCTTAGCACTGTCTAGCAAATACATTACTTAAAGCTCAGATATTAATAACTCATAGTGTTACATAGGACAAGGCTCTCAAGGTCTGGACCATTCTTCCCAAATGCTATTCTTGCTAAATGTTAAAACATAGCACAGTGTTTTGCAGCTGCCACTATAAACAGGATGAACTTGACAGGAACTCAACCAGGTAAGTATAGCCAGCTGCAAAGAAGAAATCAACATATAATTGACCAAATGGCATATATAAGCAGTGGCTAAGCCTCCCGTCCATGAGGCAGTGCTTTGGATGTGAATCCTGTTTCCTTCCTTTACTTGCTGAAAGTAAATAAAAATACCTTGCAACAATCACATCTCCTTGATTGAAACACTCAAGTGGCCAACCCCTTCATTTCAATAACAACAGTGGCAGATAACATTTATCTTTTAATAGATTCCTTAAGTATTTTATTCTTAAAAAGATGGAGCCCTGGTGGTGTTGCTCAGTGGATTGAGTGCTGGCCGGCAAACCAAACAGTTGATGGTTCGACGTCCAGTCACGGCACATCCCTGGGCTGCCGGCCAGGTCCCTAGAAGGGGGCATGCAAGAGGCAACCGCACATTGATGTTTCTCTCCCTCTTTTTCTCCCTCCCTTCCCCTCTCTCTAAAAATAAATAAATAAAATCTTTAAAAAAAAAGATGGAACAAAACTAATAGAAGATAACTAACAGAACTAACAGGAAAGAAGGGAATGGGCAGGGAGGTATACTGTTGGTATCCCAACAAACCTAAGTCAAATCCCACCATGTGTGGGGTCTACTGCTTCCTCTGTGCCAGGGCTGACTAGACATTTACTTATTAACACTTCAGAAATGAGCATGTATGAACTATACTTGCCCAGTTTATTTGTGCTTTTTATTGCAAATGAAGTCATGGCCGGGATGGCAATGATTTGAAATACAGTAGTACAGATTGTTGCCTTGTTTATGGGGGACTAGAAGTGCAGTACAAAGTGCACTTTGTAAATGGACCAGAAAGAACCATAAAACTGAATAAGTCCATTGATGAGAACACAACACAAGGTGATAACTTTAGGTGAGTGCTAAATAATAGGCAGCCATAAAAAATAATTAGGTTTAAACATATAATCTAGAGAAAAGAGTAAACTCTTTCTTCAAAAAAATACATAAGTCTGAAAGGAATTTAGCTAGAGTTCAGGTTTACTTTTAAAATACACTGTACATTTGAAACATAGCCTAGCTTTATCTTTCTACTTATTAGGAATTATGTCATGTTATTATTGGCATCTACCTTCATGTGTTATCACATTGTTTTCAAAAATGGTGTTACAGCCTTTCTTAAATTACAATTATTTTTTCTAACTTTTATTATTAAAATTTTCCAATATATATAAAAAATAAGTGTACAGCAAACATCCACATACATACACCTGGATTCTATAGTAAACATTTTCTCTATATGTATTTACTTTATCACATATCTATCCATCCGGTCAATCCATCTGAATTTTTTTAAATGTTTTTCAAAGTGAAATGAAGATGTCAGTACATTTTGCCCCCAAACACTTTATTTAGCATGACATAAATATTTATATTTTCTCTGGTAATTTAAAAAATACATTGCTAAAAGATAATAATTGTTAATACATTTCCTACTGTACACTAAACCACTCAGAGGCCATTTAACTTGTCAATTAGAATTTAGTGCTTATAAAGCTATGGTTTTAGTTCTAATCTCCCTGATGGCTCAATAAGTTATTTTCTTTTCCATGGGTACATATTAAACCCCTAATGACACTTAGTCATACTGAAACTTAATCTATTTTCAACGAGGCAACCTGCAAGAGCACAAAAATCTGTAGTTATAGGCAAATCAGCGAGCAGCCTCTACTGATGGTATTAATGAAAGATATTTTGTAAATGATTCATTTCCATAGTTAGTGACTGTGAAACAGATTTATTATTTGAAAAAGTATAATAAAATAACCATAGCCTATTTATCTTCTAGGTGTATCATATTTACAGATACAAATGCTTTATTTTAGGCATTTATTTATAATGCAGTTTAGCTCTTCAAAAAGAATGCAGATTATTAAGGAATCTAATATTGCAGGGTGATGTTTGCACCTATCATACAATAACAAGTAAACAGTCCCTGATATTTAATTAGATAACTAAAGCAACTTAACAACAGTTTACTGCTGATCTGTTGAATATATGAGTAAACAATATGCCTCATCACACTTATACAAGGCCCTTTATTTTTCCTGATGTGCTTTTAAGTCCCAAGTTATAGAGATTAAATTATTTTGATTTTTCTTCTGAAGATCGGTAGTTTTAATCACCTATCTGACATGTATATTTTAGCTTAGAAAAGCTACACGTAGACAAAATAAAGTGTAAATCTATTTATACCTCATATTATGCCATAAGTAATTCTTAATATAATAAAGCAGCCTCTAACTTTTTATTTCTTAGAACACTAGAGCTTGATTCTACCAACCTGAAAGAATAAAGAGTATTCTCTTTATTACTCTTATTAAACTCTTTATTAAAATTCTTTATTAAAGAGTTTTCAAGAGTATAAAGTTCCAAAATTCTCTCTTTAAAAAAACAAGTCTCTCTTTAAGACTTACGGTCTTGACAATTTTTTAAGTCAATACTGAAAAATTTTAAGACACCTACCAACTTATCAGCAAACTCTACCCCCTTATGTGTTGTTTACATCTCCCCCCAAAGCTATCACCTGTATGTTACCCATATTCATTTAGTATGAAGGGTACATATAAAAAGATAGCTAACAAAGGTGGCAAAAATGACATTATCTGTATCAAACAACCAATCTGTCAACCAAGAAAATCATTAGCACAACAGAGAGTAACAAGACAATATTTATGCCATGTAAATATCTTACAGACTACGAGCCATTCATGGAAATTCCCACAAGAAAACTATAACCAAAAGTAAGGGCTCTAACACATTTTGTTTGGAATAATGGTGCCGTTAACACTTGGCACTACAATTCCCAAATGGAAGCGAGTTTGCGTAAGAGTTCACTTTACTCTTTATAAACACAGTAAGTTACTGTGCAGAGAGGCTGACATGCTTCAGAAATAAATGCCACTTTGAAACAGAGGAAGTGTCATTATCCCTTACACAAGCCTACCTTTTTAGTCAAACTTTTAAAAAATCTAGGTTTTATTCTATTTCTTTATTTTATATAAGAATAAAGATTCATTCTTATTTGCTTAGCTATTGATTAAAATAGTGGCATAGTATAAATAAAAATAACTGAAATGAAAGATTCTGTTTATTTTCAAAATAGTAACAGAGAGGTTTTTTAATTAATTTCCGCAAGTGAGATTAAGTTCCTAAAAAGTTGCCTCTACATAAATAAGTTAATTCAGTGCCTCTAAATAGCTTCCCACGGCAGAATTTACGTGCCTTTTCTCCATTTGACCCTTGCCCAAACCCTGTGTATATTGCCTAAGTTCCAACTCTAATATTCTCAGGTCTCAGTCTTTTGCACTGTGCCCCAAATACAATCTGCCATTTAATTTTTATTTTTCTTTCCCCAGGTTTATAAGTAAATGAAAAGCATCAATTTAGAGCTGTACACGCATCGTTATTATTTGGGAAAAACAAAATAAAGCAAAAAGTCTCTGCTGGCCAGTGTAGTTCCTTTCTGCAACAACTTTCCACTTTAGTCACTCGGAGCACACTGATGATATTTGCAGCATTACTCAGAACCTTTCCTATTCCACTAAAAACAAAAGCTCAGATTCCTAGGTCTCTTACAAATTCCTTTCGCCCATTCCCACCAACTGTGCCTATTGTGTCCACCTGCTTTGTTAACCACAGCACTCCCTCGCTGCAGCCGCTGCTCTTCCCTCAGTGATGCTAGCCATAGTCCATCAGCCCGCTTTGCCAATCCCTTCTTTTTCTACTCACACCAGACCCTAAAATTAACTTATTTTGACAATGACTTCTCTTTCACTTTAAAATTTTGTAACCAGTCTTCAGCACATAAATCGGCTGAGGGGATAGTAACAATGAACAGTTGCCACACTCCAGCAAGTCACAGAAGAGTGTCCAGGGGTCTGAATTAACCATGAAAACACTGCAGGTGGGAAGACTCGATCTAACCACTTTTGACCAGCCACTGATTTCAAAGTTGGTTCCCAAATCTACAGCACCAGATTCAAATTTTCTTCCAAGCTCTATCCTTATTTGTCTTTATTATCTAATTCCTAGGCTATTATAATATTTTCTTAGCTGCTTTACAGTCTCCCTCACTTCAATTCTCCGTTCATACACAAACCACATTCACATTTTGCACGTGTTTAGATAAAATTCATCTGGCTGACAAAATGCCTTGTATTGTTTTATAGAGAACTTTTTCAAGTTTTCAAGGTCCTCCTAAATCGAGTATGAAACTTTATTTCAGATTTATCTCTCACCATTCCTATAATTGTAATAAAATGTCTTACTCTCAATTAAGCATCATATTTTTGGATTCCACTCTTGTTATGTATAAGGACACAGTTAAAGAATGCAAGTGATTTGATGTAGTTGCACAGTTAATCACTTTTAAAGCAGGGCCTAATATACAGGTGCTATATTCTCTTCCTCACCCTATCCTGCAGATGGTGGGATTTCAGTAACCATTATGTGACTGGAGGAAGAAAACAGGGTAGAGAGGAAATAATGAGGGAGGGAAGGAGGGAGGGAGGGAGGGAGGAAGGAAGACTAACTAGTATTTAAGAAACACAAGCCATAATTTACATTGTAACTATTTGAGATATAATTCCTAACATGTTTCCCCAAAATATATAATCTGTCAATAAAATTGAACTAATAGTACTGAGTTGCAAACAGTAGTAGTAAAATAATTTATAGCTCAATTCTCTGAGCAACTGTAATAAAATTTATTTTTTAAGCCCAACAGAAAAATGCCCAAATATTTATTGATTTGTTAAAAAAAAAAGAAAAAGAAAAGAAAAGGTAAGACATTAGCAAAGTCTGAGGGAGTAAGTATCTTTTTCCACAAAGATGTGAAAGAAGTAGATATGTACATACAAAGTGGCAAAAATTGCTAATTAGCACCAAGTATAAATATGCAGAACTGGGAAGATGTTGGGTTAGAAAAAAAGAAAAATAGGGAAATAAACAGATGAACTAGATCATGAGTTAGGCGGGAAGAAGAAAATAAAAACAGTAAAGAACAGAGACAGAGTTATAGTAAGGACTAGAGAACAACAAAATAAGGGAGAGAGAGAAGGAGAAGCTGATATTTTTCCTCTGCAAAAAGGGTCGGCCAGAAGGGAGTCGCAGGCTGCGGGAGAGGCAGCCACACTTGCCGCCTGCAGAGACAGGCATCGCCTCTCCAGTGAGTTCCTCCAGGAACACCAAGGCATCCCAGCCGCACTGGAGGCCAGGGCCCTCCTAGACAGGACTCATGGGGCTGCATCTGGTGTTCGCATTCAGGCGTCTCATTCTCCAAAAGGTTCACATAAGTTGGAAGGAGTTCAGAGACATAATGGAAGAATGAGATGTAGAGAGAAACGATTCGTGATGAAAGATTAAAGCACTAAAACAAGCCCAGCTTGACTGAGCAACGAGCTGATGGGCAAAGTAGCTCTCTCCACCCAGGCAAAAGGAATAAATAATCTAGAGCAAAGACATTATTTAACCTGGTACCAGGAGGAGAAGTTTATGGAGAATAAAAGCAATAAGGAAGAAGAGAAGGCAATCTTAAAATCAGGAAGTAGAAGCACACCATCGATAAATCAGTGTGTGCGTTGCGGGGCGAGGCTCTGTCCTGGGAAACAGCCGATAGCCGATGAAAAGGGCCCAGCAACTTTACCATGCGGATGGTCACTGTGATTCTCGAAGGCAACTCAATTGACAGAATAAAGAAATGCTGGAATCGTTAACAATTCAAGCTCAATTTTCAAAAGGACAGAGAAACTCAGTTTCACCCTCCATGTGTTGTTCATACGACATCTTCATTAATTAATGATTTAAAATGGTAAAGTAATTTGGCAGTTTCCAGAAGGGAATAAAATGGGTTAAGTCCTTTTAATACTGTTTCTAGCAATTCTATGTGCTGATTTGCATATGGTATTTTTAAAGGATAAAACATAAATGAATCATGTAATTAGGTATGCAGGTAGATATACAACCATGAAATCACCATTCCCGTGGGAGCGTGATGGTTCCTTACAGAAGAAACCAAAGGCTTTCCAGGTGGCACTTGATCTTCAACAACACATGCGTCTGCACGTCCAGGCGGGCCACCTGTGTTTTCCCATGAATCACGCTGGAACACCAACGCCATCAGAAGAAGAAACTGCACTACCCACACGTGTATAATTTGGGGATATGCTATTTGGGTCAGAAAACAGGTATGTTACCCGCCTACCTCACACACACAAATATTCACAGGGCTACCTAGAAATTTCCTTTTATTAACTAAAACCCAGGGTGCAGATTTCAGTGTTTTAAGAAAAGTCCAGATGCTCAATTGAAACCTGAATAAATAAAAGTCTTACACTGCTCAGTCATATTCTCTGTTTTCATTTAAATTTTTATGTGCTTAACACACTTTCTTCTCTGTGCTTTAAGGTCAATATAACAATAATTGTAGCTGTTATGTAGCTATTTCCAGTTTGTAAAACACATGTGTGCTCTTTAGCTCATTTGAACCATACCTTTGGAGGTAGGTGTCATTAATTCTCCATTTACAAGTAACGAAGCTGAGAATCAGAGGAGTTACTGAGAAGTCAAAGTCAAGTTAACAGAAAGAACCACCAAGAGCAAAGACCAGCATCTTCTGAGAGCATGCCCTGTGATCTTTCCACTGCACTGTATTCCTTACATGATTCGCGTCCTCAGTCACAACACCAATAAGCTCTTAGAGTTCCCAAACAGTAATTACTGTGTAAAGCCACATCTCCATCATGAGTTTCCTGGGAGTCATTCAAGCACAGTTTTTATATAAGAGGGATGAAAAAAATCAGATGAAGTAGATCAGGTAAAAAGGGAAAAGAACAAAACTTCGTAGTTGCTTAAGTTTCCAGAATGCGTAGTCATTTGTTTTCACAGAGTCACATATTGTATGTAGTTAATTAAAATACAGCTCTTGCCACAATGAAAAAAACAAACAAACAGTGGATGCTTCAGGTTGACTTAAACATTCAGAACCAGAAGATATTCTGAAGTGTGCTGGGGTGGAGAGAAAACAACATGGCAGAGGGGCGCTAGGAGAGGAAGGTGAAGCCTGAGGAGGAAGAATGAGAGAAAGAGTGGACGCTCTGTCAAGTTTGCAGGAACTGCAAGCTTATGCACAAGAAGAAACTTGGCGACTTCTTCCCAAATGCACCAAGGAGCAATCTGCAACACAGAAGTTTCCAGTAGCCAGTAGCCGAGAGAAAATACACTTAGCAGAGGCAAACATCATCTTGGAACTGACTGAAAGGAAAATAACATTTACAATGTTCAGACTCCTTGGAAGAAGTAATGGAACTGAGTCAGCAACTGAATGTCACAGGGCAGAGAACATCCAAGCGGTGAGCTAAATAGCTTTCAGAAGGATGGGGCGAGATGTGGTATGAAAGGCAAGGAACCTGAGAGGGAAAAGCAGTGTGCTTTTGAAATGTTAATTTATATTTTGAAGAGAAGAGGAAAGTTCCTAAAAGAAATGTGCAGAAATGTAAAACACAGAGCTCATAAAGGAAAGAAAAAGAAAGGCAGCCTTTAAAAATCCCTCTCTAAGAAAGTGAGCAAATATCTATGGAGCAATTGAGGGTCTGTGCTCTGGAATCAAAGCCCCTGAGTCCACATCACATCTTCGCCACTTTGTGAGACAGAACTTGAGCAAGTTATTTACTCTCTCTGTGCCTCAGTTTCTTACCTGTGAAAAGTAGAAAACAATATCACTCACCACACAATGGGATCACGATAATTTAGTAAGAACATTCTTAGAATCAAAGTACACTTTGTGAGAGAGCAAACAATACAATAATGCTAAACTGTCCCAAAATTCCTGAGTGTGTATTTAGCATTTGAAAAATAAAAACTGGAATTTAAAAAAATCAAAGGCTATAAAAATGGTAAATCTGATAGAAAAAGAAATAGGAAAGCAAAGAATCAAGCGTCCAACAGAAAGACTATAATAAGAATAAAAAAGATTAAAATGATCTAAGACTGTATTTTTTAAAGTAATGAAAAAATAAGAGATGTTACTTAAAATGTATCTGATCCAAGGCAATTTATGACAAAAAATAGAAATTCATGGAAAATGGGCAGAGAAGCCCCTTTTTTCTGAAAGACTTAATTCAGAAATCCAGCTTCAATCATTCAGAGAGGCCCTTCTTCTCATTCCCAGAATTGCTGCAACTCGCCAAGGGTTTCAATCCTGATTCAAGTAAATAATCAAGTATTTCATGTCTGAATGCCCTTTCAAAAATAGTAAAGAAAAGTAATTTCTGCTGATCTTCCAAGTATTAAGTAAATTAAATAAAGCCATAGTGGATGTCTAGTTTAACAAAGGAGGCTTAAACTGCCTTACACTATGTTATAAATATTTATTTTTTTAAATGGAACCATCAATAATACTAACAATAACCAACCTTTTTTTAGCATTTATCATGTACTAAACACAATGTATGTCCTCTCAAGTTCTTGCCAGTAGACCTTATTTTTAATTCAAATCAGCTTTTGATGAAATTTATGCTCAGAGAAGGTAGTGTTTTAGGTCATACAGCCCTTGAGTAGCAGAGCATGGATTTGAATGAAGGTCTATCTGAGTAAAAGTTTGCTGTTTTAACAACGCTTCTATATTGAAGCCTCCTTGAATACGATCTCAAACTGAGCCACTACATCATATAATGTCAGTAATCCTAGATTTAAACTGGTTATTTATTAAAATAATATTTTTAAAATCACTTTAAATTTTGGTGAAACAATGTAACGTAAAACTTACCATCTGAGCTATTTTTAAGTGTACAACTCAGTATTATGTATAGTCACACTGTTGTGAAACATCTCCAGAACTTTTTCATCTTATAAAACTGAAACTCTCTCTATTGAACACTTTCCCATTTCCCCCTCCCTACAGCCCCTGAAACCACCATTCTACTTTGTGTTTCTATGAGTTTGATTGGATATTTCTGTACATGGAATAAAACAGTATTGTCTTTTTGTGACTGGATTATTTCACTTAGCATAATATCCTCAAGGTTTACCCATACTGTAGCATGTAACAGGATCTCCCTCTTTTTTAAAGCTGAATAATTTGCCTTTATACCAGAGGTGGATTTAACGCCAGGAGCACCAGACGCGAGCCCTGGGCCCAGAGGCGGATTAAGGTCGGTTGAGGTCCTGGGCACAGAAGAAAATATTTAAACATACTATCAGGTTTTACCGTCGATTGTAAATGTGTACATAATTAAAATTGCACCTATGAAACCAAACTTGGTGTCATTAGAAAAAAGTGTGAAGTTGGGGTTTTGCAGGGCCCTTCAGAAGTCGGGGCCCAGGGCACGCGCCCGGTGTGCTCGCCATTAAATCTGCCTCTGCATTGTACGGACATATCCCACTTTGTCCATTTGTCCAATGGTAGGTAGTTAGGTTGTTCCCACTCCTTGGTTATGAATAATGCTGCAATAAACACAAGTATGCAAATATCTCTTCAAGATCCTGTTTTCAAGTCTTTTGAATATACAGTAGAATATTCCATAGGGGATACATTTCAAGACACTCAGTGGATGCCTCAAACTGCAGAAAGTACTGAAACATATATATACGTGTGTGTGTGTGTGTGATATGTTTTTTCCTATACATACATACCTTTCAACTTATGGGAAGCAACTTACAGTTTCTTTTTATCATATCCAGAATGTCAGCATCACTATGCTTGCAATTTGGGGCCATTATTAGGTAAAACAAAGGTCACTTGAACACAAGCACCGTAATGCATGACCGTTGATCTGATAATCCAAGCTACTACCCAATGAATGGGTGGGTGGTGTACACCGGGAGTCTCCAACCCGGGGGCTGAGGACGATCCTAAGACCGGCACGGGTGCGCAGCCTGCTAGGAACTAGGCCCCGCAGCGGGAGTGAGCGGCGGGACCTCAGGTGTACACAGTGCGGAGGCGCCGGATGACTCATATCTGGCCGGGAAACAGGGAGCAGGACCGCGCAAGACTTCCTCAAGCTTCTCAGAATGGTGCACGACTTAAAACTTATAAAATATTTATTTCTGTAATTTTACATTTAATATTTTTGGACCACAGTTGACTTCGGGTAAATGAAGCCATAGAAGTAGAACTACTACTGTACACACAGCAGTGGGCTTGCAGGATCATGTGGTGTTTAGTCTCATTTTTTTAATGAAAACTCTATACTATTTTCCTAAACAGCTAGATCATTTTACATTCCCACCAACACTGTATCCGAGTTCCCATTTCTCCGCATCCTCATCGATCCTTATTATTTTGTGATTTTTTTTTTTTGCACAGTATCTATTTTAATAGCTGTAAAGTGCTGTCTCATTATAGTTTTGATTTGTGTGTCTTTAATGAATGGTGATGTGAAGCATCTTTTCATGTACTTTATAATCACTTTTATATTTTCTTTGAAGAAATGTGTATTCAATTTGTTTGCTTACTTTTCATCAGGTTTTTTATTGTTGTTTTGGGGATATAGGGGTGCTTCATATGTTCTAAATAGTAACCTTTCCAGGGATAAGATTTAAAGTATTTTCTCCCATTCTAAAGGTTGCCTTATCACTTTGTTGCATGCTTTGATGCACAGAAATTTAAAAATTTGATACAGTCCCAGAAACTCATATATATTTTTCCCAAACCTATACTTATCTACCTACCTACCAGCTTTCATCTATCTTTTATCCATTTTGTAGCCAAACTCTTGTGACTATAGGCAACCAAATTTCAAGAAAACCAAAGAGACAGAAGTTTGAACCACTTATGGTTTTAAAAATAACTTTAAGGAAGAAAAAAAAAAGAAATCCTCTTAATCATTCTCAGGTCTCATAGTCTGAGAATCTCACCAAGCTGTTTTTGATTTTCATGTTTAAAGATGCATGGTTTTTTTCATGCAACACAGCTTCTAAATACAAGCCAATTACCTCATCTGTGCTAAGGTGAAGAATCAGTGACTTAATCCAACGCAGAAGGAAACTTTTCAATGTTCTGTGTTACTGAGAGACTGAACGTCAGCCTAATGTAGCACATAAATGCTGTTAACAGATTTTATGTATTACTTTAGTGACTTTCAGGATAATATTGAAAGTATGCAATTTAACTTTAAATATTGACTTTAGAATTTGGAACCTGTATGAGATTCTATTCCACTGTATTTTGTTTGTAGCTGGTCAATAAAATGTGGTCCTTTACTCAAGGATATAACCATGTACTTAAAGAAAATGTGTATACAAATAGCTGTAACTTAGGCAGAATGTAAGTGCTATAAAAGATATAAAACATGAATTCGATAGTTTAAAAATCATTTCTTGATTGAGGTAGAAGTGGAATGAAGTGGAATCAATGAAAATTTCATAGTAGGGATGCCATTTAATCTGGAGTTAGAGAGTGGGTGATATTTCTAGAGGCACCTAAGATATAGCATGAGAAAAAAGGTGATGTCATAGTGTCATGTGTCTAAGATAAGTGTGATCTAAGCTGCAAAGTTAGTTTACTACTAAATCATACTAACAAGGCATTTAAGCTAGATTCTGACATTATTTAGGGCAGAAAAAAATGACCACGGTGGCATTCAAGCACAGTTGATAACGAGGGGAACACAGTAACAGTAGAAAATCATACCTTACCCACAATGATTTCATTACTCGTAATTTTTCAACAACTCAGAACAAAAGTATATCAATTTTTAAAAATTCACAGCATGTAAATTCACTTCGGGAGGTCGACCTCTTTAAACAAAAGAAGAGCATCAGCCAATTTTAATCCCTCTCATGTAAAACGGAAATCAGTGTAAGAAATCTTAATTTATGAAGATGAGGTAGAGAAATATATATATTTGTGTGTGTGTGTTTATATATGTGTGTATATATAATATGCATACACACACATACACAAATAGAAAAATAGAAATATTTTCTATTTTCTATAAATAGAAAATTTATATCTAAATTTTATATAGAATTTTATATTTCTATAAAATTTTCTATAAATTTTGCATAAAATTTATGCAAACTAGTTCATAAATTTTAAAAGGATATATGGTCTCCATAATGCAAAATGATATAAGTATACACCTGAGCATATTACATGCTTCAGTAGTTTTTTAATCAACTGAAGAACGTATCAAGAAGATGGTTAGCAAGTGCAGGTTTAATAACCATGAGTATCTAATTTGGTTAGAATGAGGTTGCTTTCACGTTTATTACTTCATACACATACACACATACACATACTCATACAGAAACACATAGCACTTAATGTCATGTTTAGTTTTGCTTGAATTGTATATGTTTGTATAAGACCTTCATCTTACCAAATAGTATCTAAGATAACTAAGACAAAGACAGTGCAAGGCAACATCCTAAATTGGTTAGGACTTATAATTAAATAAGAATAGGAATATGAGTTAGGAGACTACTAAATAATTCAGGAAAAAGATCATGAAGGTTTGAATCATGGTGCTGGCAGTAAGAATGGAAATGAGGGAAATTTTAAGAAAAGTTGCTGAATTCACTGGAAATAGAGCAGGAAAGTGATAATAGCAGCTAACATTTAGGCAGGGATAACTAAGGCATAGACACTCTTCTAAGTTGTGAACCCATATTGAATTATTTAATCCCAACAGTAACAATAATAATATTCTTATTACCTCATTTTATGGATGTCAAAACTAAAATATAGGGATAAAATAAGATGTCCAAAGCCACTGGCCAGTAAGTGACAGAGCCAGGATGGGAACTACATCTAAAACAAATGCTCTGTGTTGTGCTAGAGGTGACTGTTGTATAAAAATCAGTTCACAAGTTGGATGGTGATAATGGAAACAGGAAAAAGGAGGTCAAGAAGTTCAGTAAAGAAAATAAAGCTTTTTAAAACCTTGTTTTATTTTACACATTTCATGTTTCAAAGTCAGGAAGATAAAAAGGTAGAAATGAAACATGAATTAGAGGTTCTGTACTAGGGGTTATAAGAGACTATGGCCAAAGCAACTCATCACACTATTGTCTGAATGACAACTTACAGGTGTGGCAAATACGAGTTTTAATTACCAGATTTGTCAAAAGATGGCTGAACAATGTTCTGAGACCATCAAACGTGAATTGACCCTAGAGAAATAACGACCAGCAAGGATGGCTAGTGATCCAACGGGTATTTTGTTAGGCACATATGAAGAGAAACCCACATGGAGAGAACAGAGCTCAAGCCAGATTACGCATAGTTGTATATGAAACCAAATCAACCACATCAAAGCATTAGCATAGTATAATAGGCTGAATTTTTCTGTTTGAAATGTTTGATCTGGAGATCTAGGCTGGATATGTGGACAAGTGAAACTGAGAGTCTCCGGAATATGGAGGGATGTCAAGGGTGGAGATGTTCTGATGGAGTCATAAATTACTTCAACAAGCATGAAGAAAAGAATGAAAAAGCTAGAATGATAGGGGGGTCGAGTTATTACTAACATTCACTTTTATATGATTTAATTTTCTATAAAGCTGATGCTCTTATTGGAAATCCATTTGTTTACATTTTAGTAGGAATGTGATTTTCCCCCTGAAATTTCCTAGATTTGTTTTTATGATACCTACGAAACAGCCTCAGTAAGAGTAAAAGCACTCAAGTTCAACCTATACAGAGATACAATCAAAAGACCAATCAATGCATATAAGAAGAGAGAATGTATTTTTATATCAACTCACCAGTTTAAAAAAAAAACATATAAAAGTTAGGGAATTTTTATTCCAGGAAGGATGGAATTTCCCTCTACAGGAAAATATCCACAACTGAAAGATGTAATGCAATAAATAATTACATGATTAAGATGAAAATAAGACTGCACATCTGCTTCCTGGTAGAATTATGATACATACTTTGGGAAATGTTTCCTTTGGGTTCTATTATTAAAAGTGACCACATCAAGAAAGCATGATACTGTGTAAAAAAATGTTATCTCTTTTTTTTTTTGGTTCACACCCAGATGATAAATGGACAGTGGTAACATTTTAGATGAGTCTATTATCCCACAAACACAGAGCTATAAACAACAAACCAAAAGCCGTGACTAGTGACTCACGCTGTCAACATAAACATTTTTGCAGTGGATATGGTTTGACAACATTTTGAACCAGAGTTAAGCTTGCTTGTTTTCTTTAAAAAACATGGAAAATGACCCATCTGCCCACATAATCTACCCAATACTTAACATTTTGAGGGAAGAGAGGTACAGTTAGACACCAATTCCAAGAGGGCTTCATCCTTTCTACAAATTACACAGAATAAATCACACAAGGAATGTTTAACAGTAAATATTGCTTAACAAGTTTTATCAATTTTAAAGTATGATTTATTTTTTTTTTAATTTTAAAGTAACTTAGTTACTACCAAAAGCCTCTCTTTACAAATGAATTATATACAACGTGCATGAGTGCCAATCACTTTCAATCTATCTCTGGTCTAGTTTTCTTGGATGATAAAATTGATAGATAACAATGTGAGTCAGATGATAAACTCAAGAAAGAGAAAGCAAATCAAAGATTTCACACTTTCCAGACTGTCTGGAAGAATCTTCCTGAATGTCCTAAACCAGTGAGGGCATCACAAAGGACACTTCACAGACACATCCCTTCTATACAAGGATCATTTATTCATTTAATACTTATTATTGAGCATCTATCATGTAATTATTAGCACCAGAGAGATAACATGGTGATCAAGATAGGCATTCCAGGCTTCATAAGACTTACATGTCAATGGAGGACACCGCGTAGGAAACAGGCCATCTCAAGGGATGGGCATTACAGCTGGGAGGGGAGCGTTTGGCTCTATGTGTGCTTTCATGTTATTTATTGTAATAAAACTGCTTTATTCAACACTGTAGGATTTCCCTCTCTTCCTCCAGTAGCAATTCTTTCTTAATGTTTTAAAAAATTCATTTAATAAGTTTCTAAAACTTTCTAATACCTAATGTCTATCATCTAACTCATAAATCTTACTATAAATATATACACACACACACATACACATGTAAAACTATATCCTGTATATAATATAAAGTATATGTAATTATATATAGTTTATATGATCATATTTAATATATATTATAATCACAGACATGTTAAAATTATATGATTATGATAGACATATATGTACGCATATGCTTAGATATTAGAGAAGGAAAAATAATTTTCCCTTTACCCTTCTAGGTTCTTCTAGGTTCTTTTAGGTTCTTGGCTGAGAACCCTGTAACAAAAGTAGTTTCCAACATGGATACCTCCTGTATACCTGGGAGAGGCCCAGAAAAACTGAGTAACTCGCCAAATAGCCCAAGCCATCACTTTAAATGCCTTCTTCAGCTAAAGACAAAGAAAGATGCAGAGGTGTGGGGGGTCAGTTACGGGAATCTATCAGGAAAAGCCCAGTAAAGCAAGGGTATGATTGTTATGCAAATTCAAATCAGTTGCCTTCTCCATTGGTAAGAGTTTCTAAAGATTTAGTCATCCATTTGTGGGGACAGAGAGAAAGATGCCCTTACAAATGGAGATTTCACTTGTAAATGTAAATTTATTTTACAAAAGGGAAAATTCTATGAGGTTTTCAGAGCTTCTCCTGTGTATGTTGTTTCTTAAAAATAACCAAGTCGAGCCCTGGCCCAGTGGTTCAGCTGGTTAGAGCGTTGTCCAGACATTGCAAGGTTGCATCCCCGGTCAGGGCACATACAGGAAGCAACAAACGAGTGCATAAATAAGAGAAACAACAAATCAGTGTTTTTCTCTCATCTATAAATTTTTAAAAATTAAAAGAAAATAACCAAGTCAAGGTAATCCTTTTGCCAAACAGGTATATTTTGGGAGGACATTTTCTGTTCTCCTCCAATATATGCATATGCAAGTGTGTATATGTAAATATATAGATAGAAAATTATTCCGTGTTAATAAAAGGTACACATTTAGAAATGTACTCTTTCTATAATGAAAAGTAGCTATGGTAGGTAGCTGCTAGGAATGAGTGGCCAGAGGGGAAAAAGGTAAGGTTCTTGCCATAACATTCTAACAAAGAACTGAATGCAGGAGGCTGGAAGCAAAAGGAAGACCTGTCTCACCAATTGGCTCAGCGGTCCTGAGCTCAGTTTGATAAGATTGACAGCTGTCCCAAGCATCACAAGCAAAATAGCACAGGAGGAGGGGAGAGTCCCTGAGCCTGTGCTGAAAAAGGGGTTTCTGTAACAATCTTATTAAGATTGCTGGACGTTCTGAACCTCACAAGTGGGAACTGCACGGGAGGGAGAGGGGGGCCTGTGCTGGTAAAGGGGGCCTCTGTAACAATTTCACAGCAAGACAAAGAGCCTTTACTAACTGAAAAAGAAAGCCTTTGTGGCTGTACATTATTCCCAAAGGGAAGAAGGGGGGCGAACCTAAGAGCTAGCTAAGGTATATAGCCCCGGAGAACCAAGGGTTGGCACACTTAGATTAACTAAATACTCACTGGTAGCCTTGGTTCAAGTGAATAGAACAAACTCTCTAGCTTACTAACAAACTAACAACTTTGTTTTCTCTATACGTGGGGCATTTAGAGTAGCTGGGTGCCTGCTTGCAGCTTTGTGCTTGTGTGTGTTTTATAAATAAACTTGCTATCCCATTCCAACTATACTGTTTGTCTCTCACTTGAATTACTCTCTTGTGAGTGAGACAAGAACCAAGGTAGGGGAGGGAGCCTCTTAACTTGGGTCTCTCTCTCTCCTCATATCCCTAACAGTTAAGTAAAGACCATATCATGGGCGGTTTTATAGGTTTGGTGATTAGAAGCAGAATAGAGCCTTTGGTTATAAGATTTAAAAAATTAATTTGTTCTTTTAGAAATAGTCATCACTATGTCACCAGTAGTTGTCACCTTATCTGGTTCTAAGTGTCAACAATTCTGGTAGAACACATTAGATTTACTTTCTAAACCATCTGTTGATGTCAGTGTAAACCAAAATTAATTTGAGTGTAATAAAAAATTAAAAGCATCTTTGTGAAAAAAGGAACTTCTGCCCAGGAGACACAGGTTCAGGTAGCAACCTAAACTGTGTTCCACCGAGACAAAGGGAAGGCTGTCTTTTATAGCAATAGCAAAAGTTCCCCCAGGTTATCACTTAGATCAGTTTTATGTAAATGAGGTACCCGAATTGCTCTGATTGTGCAGGGAAGCTCCAGTCCTTAGGCAGAAAGAGGAAATCAAGCTTCCCTGTAGTGGAAGCTTGGGACAGTGTTTGACCCAGACAGCGTAAACAAGTAGGACAGAATACAGGAAGCTGAGAGTCTAGTCTGAGGTCCTTCCTTGTACACAGAGTATGTAAGAAGCCCCTGTCAGTAAATATCCACTAGGCAATTATTATTAATAAAATGTGGGCCCTTGGTTGACCATGGCAAGTTCATCTCAGAAGATAAATTCTTTCTTGGGGATCACATCAAAGGAATCTTTCTTGTTGAGGTCCGCATCAATAAGAAGTAGGGTTTTTGTCCTTCCAGGGGCAAAGAGACTTCATTTCTAATCTCAGCTTTGTGATTATTCAGATGTGTGCCTCCAAACACACTATGAGTAGTGTCTTACAGACACAAATCATGAATTACTCAAGTGTGGGGCCACTCTTCTCCAGTCAGCACCCATCTTAGAGTATAGATGTTCTTTCATGTTTAAAGGAGGAAAAGGAGAAAGGGAGGAAAGAAAGAACAGAGGGTGGTAATGAAGGAGAGGGGAGAGAATGCACATTACTTCATCCACCATCATCTCTGTAAAATTAAAACAAAAAATTGGACTAAACATTCTCTCAGGGCTTTTTTTTTTTAATTCTGAAATATCATGAGTCTATGAGACAAACTAGATAAAAATTATTTTACTATTTATTATTTCTTAGTTAGAAGTATTTCCAAATAGATATCCTGAGACTAACAATTTATCAGGTTAACATGCCGATTACTTCTAAGGCTGGAATTAAGTAAAACAAACAAAAAAGGAAACAAACAAAAACCCTTACTAGTTCTGTTAAAGTTTAGCGAAGTACATCATGGTGGAGAAATTCCAAAATTCTGTATTGGAGATGTACAAATTCAATATATTTGAACTTTAAAATTAAACTTTAGGAATATTATTTTCTGAACACAGGTTGTCTGCTACTTTCACAATGTATTTTTTTGTTTGTTTTTTACATTCTTTTGAATGAAAATAACCTAAAGTCAAAATGAACTGATAGTAAGGTGGAAAAATAGAGTACTTGGAATATTTTCACAGCTCATTAACTTAATGGTACAAAAGGCTATATACAAAGTTCATCTCAGCATGGTAGCATTTTTTCATTAAATAATTACTGCTATCTATAAGGCTTATTTTAGATGCCTTTGATTGAGAGAGGAAAAATCCTTCTAAGATTTTCTGGTTCTTACTAAAACTGAAAAAGAATAGCTAAAGTATCTAGTTCATTATTAATTTAAACAAAATGTTTTTCTAATGTTACATATGACTCAGGATCTTATTTTCGACGTTCGCATCTCTACTTTGATTTTATTTTTTTCATTTGCAATTACAAATTAGCAAAGATTGATTGTCAAGGAGAATGAATTCAAGATGTGGACACATGTCGCTACCTTAAGGAGCTGAAAGTTTGTCAGGGAGGTAGATTAGATAGATATAGATAGATATATTGATATAGATATATAGATTAGATATAATGTATCCACATAAAGTATTTGTAAATTAAAGTGATTTATTATAAAATGTGAATGTGACCGTGAAAATAAGTTACTGAACTTATTTATGTTTCCTGAATGTTATCCTGCTGAAGGTCGGATTTGAATTAGCGTTTGAAAAATGGGCAAGATACCAAGAGATTTTTTTTTTTAAGTAAGGAACTCTATTCAGGATGAACAGCAGGAGCAATACAAATTTTAAACATATATGATAACAGCAATAAGGATTCACTATTTTATTTCAAAAACATTAAGTTAAAATTGTCACTGGCTTCTACCTGATTATCTGCCTGAAAGTTGTCTCGTCTATTCCTACTTTCCATTCTCTGTCTCTAAAGATTATTTTAGTGCCCTGAAATGTTCAACTTCCTTTCACAGGAAAAAATTCATGAGGTGTTCTATATCCTGTGGGAATCAAGTCTTACCTCAGACCTTATATGTGGGAAGATATTACTTGTTTCATTGTGAATCCTGGAAACAATGTATATTCCTTTCAAAAAGTATAACATCAACAAGAAAATTTGAAGGTAAACATATCTAGATTCTGAGAGGAACATAAAACAGTTCTAAGTCAGGTTAAGTGTGAAACTCCCATAATAATAGTAATATTGTGAAAATATAATTAGGTGAAATCATTAAATACACACATCAGTAGTAAAAATCTGATATAGAAACCTTGTATTGCTCTGGTACCCTTATATTCAATTTTTTATCACCATTGTGTTAGTCCAGGCATTATTACATCCGTGAAGAATCTCTTAATTGGTCTCCTTGAAAGTTATTCCTAGGTTTGTCTTCCTAAAAATTTTATTGGTTCCCAATTGCCTACAGAATAAAATCCAGTCTGTGCCTTGACATTTTAAGGTTTTCACAACTAGTACAACATACTTAATGTCCACTGATGAGAAGAAATTGAATACTTAGTGTTTATTTATTAATAATAATGGTATCGGGCACTGGGAGAAATTCATTATTTACATTTTCTCATTTAATACTCACATACATTTTGTACGCAAAGCTGTCATTCACTCCTCTTCACTATATGAGTATACCGAAGCTGACAGAGTTAGATAACTTACCAAATTTTCCCACATAATAAATTCTGACTTCAAAGTGCACTCCATTTCCACCATATTAGAGTGTAAAGACTTTTGTGTATAAAAATCAAAACCACATGACAAGATCCTACTAATGAAAGATGTGCTACTTCGGCATGTGGCTTATTTTGAGCTGAAGAAATAGAGATCCTGTGAGCTCAAGAAAAATTCTTACTTCTCCCTTTAAAAAATTAAGTTGAGGGGGCGTGGGGGCTTGCCCATAATGAGTTATTACCAGAAAGAACTTTTACAACCTATCTATATGGCCAGGCAAACTTCTAATAACCAAACATCAGCTATGCTTACCATCTGTGAATTGCCCTCCAGTCTTATGAAGCCCCAGACTCTGATCCCATTTCTTGGCCCGGGATGCCATATACACCTAATTTTAACTTTCTGTCTCTAAGCCTCTCGTGTATGTGGGGTTCCCATATGCATGTATGTAATGAAATTGGGTTATTTTCTCTGGTTAATCTGTCTCATGTTGATTTAATTATTAAATGAGCCAAAAGAACCTAGAAGGGTAGAATAAAATTTCTTCCTTCCCCTCAGTAAGAACTTAACCTGCTTGTTAAGCGTATGATAAGTTGTCTTAGGTTACTGGAAAAAACACTGGCAGAGTGATCAAGACCAAGAGAGAGGATCAGGGTTAACAATTTATGTGCCTTTCCCATTTAAATAAGAACTGAAATGAGGAAAGTGAATGCATCAGTGAGTAAAGCCTGTAGAGGAAAAACAACAGCCCTGGTCGGTGTGGCTCAGTGGATTGAGTACCAGCCTCGTATGTGGGGTTCGATTCCTGGTCAGGGCACATGATGGGTTTGCAGGCAGGTCCCCTGTTGGGGACATAGAAGACGCAACCACACCTTGATGTTTCTCGCCCTCTCTTTCTCCCTCCCTCCCCCCCTCTAAATACATAAATAAATAAATAAATAAATAAATAATAAATAAATAAATCTTTAAATAAAGAACAGAACTGTGTTCAAGGTGCAACAGTGAAGGAAAAGAAAGGAGGTATGACAGCTAGGCAAAGAGCAGATACAGCCCAGCAATTATAGAGGCACAAAAATAAGAACCTGCACGACTGGCCCAGTGTGTTTCCACTGTCCCTACCTGCCTTCAGTCCTGGGCTGCAGGCCTAGAACAAGAATTGTTACCTTGGCCCAGATCACCCTTTTTTTAGTGGCCCTGTAACCACCTGGAAAACCCACTGCTCGCCTGGCTGAGCCCCATGATGACATCTGAAAGTAATCATTTGAAAAAGCCCCAGCAAAATGATCAGAAAAGTAATATAAATGATCTCCCTTACTTAAAACACCATCAAGAGAGAAACCAGCAGATTTATAAATATTTACTCACTAAAGTAATAAAAAAACTGATAGAAATTAAAGTGAACTTATGAAAACAAAACTAACTAAACTGACTCTTGGTTCTAGTCTTTAAAACAGTTTTTCTTTTATTGATTTACTCTAACAAAATTATCCTTAAGAATTTTGCAACATACTAAAGGTATACACACACACACACACACACACACACACGCACATTTTTATCTTTGCATATGAAAACGGAAATGAAACATTGACACCAATTTACATCTATTTATTTGCAACCATAAGAAAACATTTACTATTCCTAGGATGAACACTGTAGTGTTAGGGTTTATGATTATTCTAAAAATATTACAAGTAAATCTTATCTCTAACGCATTTCACTTTCTATGAAATAGAAACAGGGTTTTGTAAATTGTTAATATAACTAGGTGTAAGATATATATTTAATGTAAGATATATAAGCAATTTATAAATAATGATTAATACAAGGTACATTGATCAATATTCATATGCGAGGGTAACAATTATGGGAAAAGACTAATCTGAAATAATACCAAGAAAAGCATTAGGAAAGTATTTTCCCATTAAATAATCAGGACATTATTCAGTTTCACTTCCACTTGCTCAGAAGCTAAAGTGACCTTTAGGTTCAATTATCTAACATACTTGCTGCCTCTACGAGTTAGTTACAGTCTGGAGAACTGCCAAGCAGATGAGGCAGCATGGGACAAAGGTGCTCTTTGCATATTAGTTTGCTCACACCTGGAAGCAGCAGTTGCTCATTTACCTCTGGGCTCTTCCTAAATTTCCTCCTTGAGAGATGAGGGCTTAGCTTCCTTTAGCCAACACAAATTCTGTACTGCAGGTTTCTATAAGGTCCTTGAAGCCCAAATTCAGGGAGTAAGGAACCCTGGCTCTCTTTGCAGCTAAAGAGCGCCAGTAGGAAAAGTTCAGCACTGGTAAATCGTCTAGAAAAAGTCTAGTCCCTGGCCATGAGACTGTACTACAGGAGAATGTTTCTGGGAATAGTTCCAAATCCTCAAGTGGTGAACAGTGAATTAGGTCACTCATTTCCCTACATTTTCTTATAAAGGGGACCAAAATAGAATATTCTGAAACTAAAGGATAGTCAGAGCATTAACGAGAGGTACCAAGAACAATACCTGGTTAGGAGAGTTACAGGGACAAGATAGTGACTAAACAGTGCAAGTCAGCTGCGGACATGAGGATTGAAATGACAGCAGGCCCATGTTGGAAGGATAAAAAATATCTATGCACTGGCGGGGAAAGGGTGCAGGGCTGGGGAGCTGTTGAACAAACTAAGTCCTTAAGGTTAGGACTTCCATGAATCCCCCGTTATCCGATGGGAAACAGATGACCTTTCTAGGTCAAATAATTTGTCTGAGTCACAGCTAAGAGGTGACAGAGCAGGGATCTGAACCCAGGCCATCTGTCTGCTTTCATAGTCTTAGCATTGTACCACGTTCCTTCTCACACTTTAAAGCCCAGTTTAAAGTTAAACTAATCAAAGACCCTGAGACTTTCAGCTACAAGAGTGACCTCCTATAGAGTATTGAGCAACGAAGACTAACACATAGGTGTCATAACGGTGTGGTAAAATAAATGGACCTGACAGAGAAGTCAGAGTTGAAGATAATATTCTAGGCATCACCTCCAGGTAGATACAAGCAGAGTTAGAGAAGATGACATAATTAAAGAAAAGGCTATAGGGAGAAAAGACCAAGACTATGAATAGAACCTTATGTTCATTAGATTTAATATCACATAGAGACTGACTTGACCCATGGTCATAATGAATTCTCTTACAATTGTCTACTTCAGGATAACAAGCATGTATTTTCATCTGTATTTCATCAGTAAGTTTTACAATGCCCAACACATAATGGGCACTCTGTAAATACTTCTTGAATAAATAAAAGATTAAAAGGGAATTAGAGATACAAAGCCATCAAGAGTATTATGAATATGTGTGAAATAACCTTTATGATGAAGGAATATATGTGTGAAATAAACCTTGTGATAAATTATACATCCAAAGTAGTCACAAGAGGAAAAAACAGAGGCAATGGATTCCGAGTGGATTAATTTCAATTAAAGCACTAGAGATTGCATATTTATTATGTACAAGACGTGGTCATAGGCTATGAGGATATGGAGAAAGATGTGGAAGTAACAACCATTTGGTCCTTAGTCTTCAGAACCTTAGCCTTATGATACTAGAAGAGAGAGGGTAACAGTTACTAGGAGCTGTAAGAGATACTAAGGACAGGCAGAAGGAATTTGTATGAAAAGCACTTTTTGAAGCAAGGTTTAGTGAAGATGTGTAAGGCTGGCATGTGGGGTGGGCATCATCTGAGGGCCGGGAAAGGTGGTGGAAAAGGCAGAATTATTCCAAATGAAAGGAGAAATCAGCCCAGCCAATGATGCCCCATGAGGAAAAAATACAGGGATTGTTGGCCCATGTGATTGACACTGGTTTGTAATTTTTATTGATTCGAGGAATTTACAAGACTTTTTTTTTTTATCCTAATACATTATCTACTTAAAGAAAAACACTTTTCAACACTGCTTGTATACAATAAGTAAAGGAAAAAGGGGAACCTCTAACTTTATTCCTGATTAAATAACCAAGAGTTACAAATATATAAAAGGGATGATTGTTGGCTATCGTGCAGATGATGGTTGTGCAACTGATAAATACCAGGAGAATGCATATCTGAATGTAATTGTTATCTTTAATATACCTCAAGTGAAAGTGCACAGGATATGAAATGACTACTCACTGGGCTCTAATAACTTTTGAAATATGAATCAAAAGGTTCATTTCCTGGAATATGAAAAGGCCTATGTGACAGTGACGACAAAAAAAAGGGTTCTAAACAATCAATATCCAGGGACGGGGTAGGGTGGAGTGAGACATCCGTAGCTATCTTAGCCCAAGCTTTCTGAAGGGTTTATTGAGTGCACATGTGTAAGCACTGCATTCCTTCTCTATGCAAGTTATTCCTGCCAAAAACTTGCCCTTTTTAAAACCTGAACAATGAACACTCTCTGCCAGACCTCATCACAGTGTAGACTAAGACAACAATCCCCACGGCTCTGTGAAATGTGAATCAAGCCAATGGATGGGAAATGTTATTCTCGCATCGGTGCATCCAGTAGAAATGCTTTTGAACAGCTACTTCACAGGTGATACAAATCTTAACTTCAGAAGTGGACACGATAATCTCGATTTGTATTAACGTCCCATTTTAAAATTACAAATAACTCACCTTACACTATTTCATCATGCAAATACTTTTGCAGACAGAATAGCCTGGCTTTTTAAACTTTTACCAACCTTCTCAGGAGCAACTTATAACATACTAAGTAGGTTAGACATAAACTAAAATATAAGACAGAAGCTTACGTGGCCAAAAGAGTGAATTTTGAATCAAAATACATGTCAATGATAAAATTAAAAAGTACATACTTACTCTATTTAAAGAATTTTCCCTCTAATGTGGAAAGTTAAAACTCAAAATCAATAAGACTTGAAATAGTTATTTTCATTAACAAAGGTATTTTTAAAAATAACACTAGTCTAATTATGAATTCACTAGCCATCAATTACTTGAAAATATATTAAGAGGAGACAAAAGAGGAGTACTTAAAATTTTATTAGCAGAAAGTAAAAAATGCAAAAGTGTTATTTGCACATATCTGTTACACAAGTTAGGTACACACTTTAAAAATTTTTGGTCAGAATATTTTATTTTTTTCATTCCTCTCTTTGAGTTAAATAGCTGTAGACACAATCTCTTTTTATAAAAGAAAGTTATTAAATTTGTTTGTGTAACAAAAATGAAAACCCTGAATCTAAGACTCCAATAAGAGTCCAGAGCATATTAGTCATATTGATTTGAGTCTTTTTCAGACATTTTCATTGTTTCAGGAAATTCAGTGGGGCATCACCAAAAAAAAAAAAGGGCCTTTAGTTACATATTCTGGGATCAGGTTCCATAACTTTTCCCAAATAAGTCCTTGAAATGTTTTATGCTATGACTCTATAAACTAAAAACTGAAAGAAAAAATAGCATGCCTAAATTTCTTAACAATTTCCATGGTAAAACACAAATTCAGGAAATTCAGCAGAAACTGCAGTTATCTGCAAAATACAGAATAAGGTAATTGTTAAATAATTATAAATGTGAAGTAACAACAAAAAATAAGCATCAGCATGTATAAGAACTTAGATAAAAAATGTAAAATGACAAGACTTTTGTTCCAATTGTACGAAGAGCTTACTAAAAGAGGGTAAAGCTCAAATTTTTAAAAATATGCAATAATTTGAAACAAGAAAGAGAAGGAATAACATGTGATTTATATATACTTATGTACATATATACACACCGAGAAAGGAGGTATCTGTGTAGAGTGAGGGGAAGCTTTTAGAAAACATAAAATAGGTAGAAAGAAAAATGGTAGCCCTTGCTTTCTGCCCATCCTACTTTGACTGTAACACACAGATTCTAGAAATTTGAGGGGAGATAGAGCGCTACTAGGTAAACTTAATTTTCAAAGTAACAATGATATGTGTATGATACATATAATATGTGATAGGAAATAATCTTTCACATACTTAATATAGTAGGTTCTTTGAGATTCAAAGAGGGGAAAAAGGAATGAACAGTCATCGAGCCATTTTGGCAAGAATTTTGGAAGCATAGTCATCATCTATACATGAAGACATCTGGTACTGATGATAGATCTTGTCAATATCAATAAAATAGCAAAGAAAGAAGTTGAAAAATGTTTGCCTTCTCTTTTAATATTTAAGATTGATTTATAGGACATGACCAATACATAGCTTCCTTTGCACGAGTACCTATAATAACAGTGATCTGGAAAGTTTTAGCAATCCAAATAATATATTGTATTTAGAAAAGTAAGTAATTATGAGAACAATTCACTGGAAATGTGAGTTTATTATGACAAGATCTAATTACATTTAGCATCAACAGTATAAAAAATGGCAAAATAGAAGTATCTTGAAATGGGGGGAATATGACAGGGGACCCAAAAGCAGCCAGAATTATCTTCTGGCGGGTGCGCCCCTTGTAGCGCAGGTTTCCCCCGCCAGGTGAGTGTTCTAGGCACTCGTCCATATCAGTGCACCAGCTGGTGGTGTTGTGAGAGGCTATGTTCTGCTTCACTGAATTTTTTTTTGAAGACTCTTTCACAGCTTTTGCCCCTTTCATGATGGATGATTTATGAGCGCACTTGCCAAAACTGCCCTGAGTGTTCAGCAGTTTTTGACCAAAAACACATGATCCCCATGCCTCACCCACCCTATTCACCTGATCTTGCCCCAAGTGAGTTTTTTTTTTTGTTTCCCTGGATGAAAAAAGTCCTCAAAGTGAAACATTTTGCTAATGTGGAAGAGGTGAAACAAAACACAGCAGAAGTACTAAGAGGCATCAAAATCGATGAGTTCCAAACTATTCTGGGCAGTGGAAAAACCGTCTCTATAGGTCTATTGCATCAAATGGAGAGTGCTTTGAAGATGACTCAACTTTCAACATGCAAGAATACACAGTTTCTTATAAATAAATTCTGGAGTTTTTTGTGTCCCCCCTCATAAAGTAAGCATTTAATTGAATGACATTAACCTTGCTGACCAGAGAAATATTCACCTTTTATATAATTTTTCACCATGATTAATCTATATGTTTTGAAATCTAATTTTTAAAAATATACTTTAGTCTTCAGAACACTGAAAAGATAGTACAGAGTGTTCCCCTATCACCCACACCTACTTTCTTTTATTATTTTTATATCTTATATTAGTATGGTCATCTGTTACCATTATAGAACCAATATTGATATGTTTTAAACTATACTACCTAGTTTATTCTGATTTCTTAGTGTTCAATGTTCTTTTTCCTTTCATGGATCCCATCCAAGATGCCACATCACATTTAGTTGTGTTTCTTTGGCTCCCTCTTGCCTTTGACGGTAACTGAGACTTTCCTTGTTTTTGATGATCTTGACAGGTTTGAGGAGTAATGGTCAAGTATATTGTGGATTCCCCCTGATTGGAATTTGTCTGATGCTTTTCTCTTAGTTGTTGGGGTTAGGGGTTTAGGAGAAAAACTGCAGAAATAAAGTATCATTTTCATCCCATCATATCAAGGGCACATACCATCAACCCGCTTTACAACTGCTGACATTGACTTCGACCATCTAGCTCAAACAGTGCTTTGCAGGCTTCTTCACTGTAAAGTCCTCTTTCCCTTCTTTCCATGCTGTACTTTTTGGAGGCAGTAACCGAGCTCACCTCACATATGAAAAGCAAAAAGTTATGTTCTCATTCCTTGAGGACAGAGTAGCTACATATTATTTTAAATTCTCCTGCATGGGTAATTTGTCTTTTCTTCCCCATTTATTTATATTTTCATGGCTCATACATATTTATTTTAAACTTTGGACCACAATCAATGCTATTTTATTTTTTGTTTAAATTGTTCCAGTTTTGGTCAGGGCGTTCTGTCAACCAGCTCCTGTGTGTCTTTGATACACCTCTATCACTGCGTGCGTGTGGCGATGGTGGTATGTGTGTGTCCATGTGAGCATGTTTTGACCACAAGTTTTTTGGCACTACAAGATGATCCAGGTTCACCTTGTATAGTTCCTGCCCCGGTTCTAGAATCAGCCATTTCTCCAAAGATACCTGGTTATTAGAAATGGAGATCTAGGCACTAGGTGTTACATATAAAATTCACTTTTAAAAGAAATTTCACATTTAATTAAGAGTTAACATATAACTTTGTACATAGTAGAGTTATGAATAAAATTTTACTAACACTTCTCTATTTTACTCTTATCTTCATTTTCTAGTTTTTCAGTGATTATCATGAACTATATCTGTATTGAAAATTATTACTATAATAATAAAAGCTACAAAAAAATACACACTCCATTCCAATAAGAAGACTCAAATTAGTATCAACTTTTAATGGCCTAGTATTTAGTATTATAAGTAAACTGAGAATTCTGAGTATTCCAAATATTTATTTTTGAAATAACGTGTTATATTTCAAAATTGAAAGTGTTCCTCCAAATAAGAATATTATTCATTTTCACCTTAGGAAACACTTCTTACTTTCACAGAACGATCACCTCAGATATGAAGAGCAAATATTTATCTAAAAGCAACAACAACAATTACCAAAAGCCAAGAATTTCTTAATTTCACATATATGGACTGGTCTTTACAATAAAGATAAAAGACTAAAAGAGGGAATAAAAGCCTAATACTGAGTTTAAACATCTCATCAAAGAAAACCAGATTATTCGGACATGATTTGAGATTATTACATCATGAGGCATGGGCCCGGTTCCCAGTACGGGAAAAGAAAGGCTCCTATTGGCCTATTTAAGCAAATTAAGATGGTACCTATTTTTCCGGACATTGTTGTTATGCAGGTCATACAGACTGATAATAAATGTATCTCAGTTATTAGGTACAGCTTACATAGGCTCATTTCTAGAATAAATATAACATCATAATCCTTAAAAACTGTTTAAGATATGCAAGATATTGGCTAAGTAGAAGACTTAGTAAAATGAATAATTAATATAGGAAAAACAAATTGAACATTTATCTGATAGTAGATTAATAACATCGCCTTCATATACCTATATCATTTTGTTTATTTCCCATAAAAGCAATAGTATTATATTTCTCTTAAGATGTTCAATAATTTAGACTTTTTGCTTATTTTATTGACCTTGTTCTAAGTAGTAATAGTCCCACTTAGTGATGCTTAATTCTATTTAATTAGAAAAACATAGCAAATGTTTTCATTTTCTTGTTATTTGCTAGTAAACCTCACTCACAGAACACAAAATTAACCACCAGTTTTAAAAACGTAACAAGCTGCCCTGGCTGGTGTGGCTCAGTGGACTGAGTGAGGCCTGCAAACCCAAAGGATCACAAGTCAATTCCCAGTCAGGGCACATGCCTGGGTTCAGACCAGGTCCCCAGTAGGGGGCGCGCAGAGGCAACCACACATTGATGTTTCCCTCCCACTCTTCCCCCCCCTCCGACTAAAAATAAATAAATAAAATAGTAAAAGAATATATTTTAAAAAACAACATAACAGGTTGAAGTTATGTTAAAAGCGCTATAGAAAAGACAAGGGGCATAAAATAAGTCCTAATATCTGAAGCAGAGGACACCACATCTTCGAAGGGGTGATTCAGAAAGACACAGACATTTCTACAAACCTTTGGTCAGTTAATTCTCGGTTGATTTTATACATTTCTGTGGAAGGGTAATATGTGTACCTTATGGAGATTTACAAAAGAATGAGCAAAGTGTCTAAATTTACCAGTGGAAGATTAGCAAGTTGGTTAATGATATCCTGATTCATGACTATTAGAAATTATTAAATACTAATGTGGAGATAAAGGATCAAATATTGATGTAGATTAAAAGTCAGCAAAATCATTACAAATCTAAGTATGAACAGTATACTTCGTTACACATTCTAGCTTTTGGAAGCACTTAACTGTTTTTATCTGTTTTTAATAATTTGTATTTGTAACATCATTACTTAAATTTCAAAATAATTTAAAAGGTGTTGCATTGCTATTATTATTGTTATTACTGCTTATTTTAATTGTGAGTATTTCTTTTTCCTTTCAAGGAATACGTCATTGAGTGTTGAAATACTTATTATTTTATTTGGGTAATCTATATAGCTCCAAGTATTTATGGAAAGAATAATAACTTTTCAAAATAAAGCTATGGTTACTCTTGTTTATGAGATTAATCATTTATTGATTGACAAGAATTCTTCTCAAGGAACACGTGTCTTCAAAGCTTTGTAATTCCCACACAGAACAATAAAATTCTGTCACATTTGTTTTTCCCCAATTATTGAAGCAAAAACAAATAATCTGAAGATATAGTAATAGTCATTAAACCAGCACCAACTGGAATGTTTTCCCCCTGGAGACTAAGAAGTTGATATTCCAACTGCTTCATAAAAATGTGGTGACACCACGGTAACTTTATAGAAGCAGTAAACAAATAACAGGCCACAGAAATGCCTGCCAATTCCAGAAGACATCTTCAGAGACACTTTAAGCCTAAGGTTTGTGATAAACTTTTTAATAGTTAACAAATGCTCATGCAATGGAATAAAAATATAGTATAAAGAATCAGAAATGGGCACCATGAAACTTCCTATCTTAATTTAATTCCAACCCCAAACAACATATTTTCTTGTTTTGGAAAAGAATTCAGAGTAATTTAGCTCAATGACAAGTTCAAACATATAGCTGATTTGTTAGCCTGCCATTGGAAACACTACATGTACTTCCTCTGCCTTTATAATTGTTTATATTCTAGACCTTCCTTGCCACCAAAAGTAATTCCCACTCCCAACCTTACCAGCCCCTCTACACAAATAGATTAAAAATTCAGTTTACCTTAGTGCATTTTTCCCATACAAAAATATAAAGCAAATTCATTAACTAAGATGTACCTATAAAAGCAATTATGCAAGGCAAAAAGAAAAACCACACAATTATTTCTCCATTTCTTACTTTTAGTTTATTCTGTATTGACTATAGCTTCCTGATAATTCCAAAACATTTTGCATTACCAGACATTTTTCCTTAACCTTTCTCTCAGAAAGGAAGGTAACCGAAGTCAAATCATTACTGTTCCTAAGTGAACTAACAACAGACTCTTAACAAAGGTGAACCAATGGTGCTCAAATATGAAGTAAGGTTTTAAGTATTCAGGTCATGAAGGTCGTAAGTAGGTTAAAGAAAACTTCACTAATCGCAGGAAATTTTCTCAACATGAACATGGGGTCACTATTTGACAAAATACTTTTTAAAAATTATCCTTTACAAGTATTATTAAAGCCACTGATAATTCATATAAGCTACAATAAGATATGGGTAAATGCAAATTATAAATATCATGTATATATGATTCTCGGTCTGCAGACTTGACGTGGCCTCTACACACATCCTCAACCATGAACTCCATTTAATTCCATTACCTGGATGTTCTCCCCTTGTAAATTATAATATACAGATACAAAGGCAAACTGATCTTAGAAAGGTCCTTCTTTTAAGTGGGGTCATGGGAAGATGCCTGAAGTCTCTGCAGGTGACCCACGTCCAGGTAAAACAGTTCCAGACTCAGCCCCCTACTAGCTTATAGTTGGATTTATCAGTTAACACCTTTACATCTCATTATTCTTATCTCTAAAATGAGAAAAACCGCTTTGTCTATACCCCTAACCGTCAACACCATTTTTTAATAATTATGGTGTCATTAATTAATTTTGAATCTTTAAGATTCAAAAAGCCAAAATGAGACACTGCCCATTTCTAACCCTTTGTCCGCTTTTTTGAGAGAGAGAATAATGACATCTCGGGTGGTGTTGGTAGGAATAATAATCATGATAACGTACAAAGTACCTCAGATGCAGTAAGTGTTTGATAAATGTCCCTTTCTTTCTCCACTAATTTTCCATTCCATAACGGGCAAATTCCATTTGAAATGTTGCCAGTCCGGATCAGAGCTGTCGTATTGTCTCTCAGTTACCTCTTGACCCCACTCTTATCTCTTCCCGCATCACCTTCCGGTATTTCCTGGCCTTTCTCTTCCATGGGCCAAGGTCTTTTCCCATCTCCCTGACCTGGACCAGCACGTTGTAGCCTGTCAGCGATGGTTCCTCTGACCAGCTTTAGCTGCACCTCAGCGATTCCAAGGCTGGACAGAGTTAAAGCAACTCCCGCCTGGGGCTGCTCTCTTTCAAACCCGGCCCTTCCTACTCATCCTCCTTGCCGTCTGGCCTCGGAGCAGCCGGAGATGCCAGGCATCACTGGAGTGATGACATGCGGCTCTCTCCCTTCCCCACCCTTCACATTTTTCTTTCCACGTGCAGAACCAGGAAGGCTCTGACCGCTCTTGCCCTGGCGGTTGCCAGGGTTACAGAACAGCAGCACCAGAACCAGGAGGGTCCCATGCCCTCTGCCGCGCCCACGATCCCCTCAAACACACACACACACACACACACACACACACACACAGTCAAGAGGGGAACCCTTTCCTGCTAAACTGGCGACTTTAAATCCCTCCCTCTTCCCGCTCTCTTCCTTTGCTTGTGCAAACAGCACTGAGTAGCTAAGGAAGAATGAGACGGGTTTGGTGGTGAAAAGGAGTCCTCATGGGGCACTTGCTTTTATTTACGGCTTCACTCGGGTCTAAAAGGCGAAAAGTTCGCTCATTTAACTCCGATCTCTGACACTGAATTCGGGACCTCGGCGGCCCCAGCTGCTAGGTGTGCAGTTCCTGTTCAGTCCCCTCGATTCCAGTCTGTCGGCGAGAGCGCGCCGTCTCCTCCTCCTGTCAAGTGCCCTCCGCGCGCTGGGACCAAAGCAGAGCAATTCAACACACGAGGTTGAACATAAGTCAAGAATGAAGGGGAAGAGTCCAGTGTTGAAAACGGCCCCGGCGCTGCCAGGGCAGCTAATTAACGCGTCAGTTCAGGGCGGGTCGGTAACGGGCCGGGAGGGAACACCCGGGGGAGAGGGGGTAATTCACTGGGTTACATTCCCAGCCGGAGTCAAATCCGGGTCTTTCAGGAGCAAGCCCAGCCGAGGGCTACCCAGGGCCGACCCGCTCCAGCAAAAGTGCGTTTGCAAGCAACCGCATTTCCTAGGCAGCCAGCTTTGGGGCTGGGCTCTTATTCCAACCTTCCCCTCTGGGTCCAGAAGGATGCAAGTTTCTATCCGACGGAGCGTCACAATTCCCTTGCAAGGAAAAAGGCATCATCCATCACTCCCCGAAAGCACCATAACAAAAACAATCACCATGGTCTCCACCTCCCTTACCCCCGCCCAGGGAAAAGGAGCGAGCGAAGGTGCAGACGACCTTGGTTAAGTCCTCCCCAGCCTGTCCCCACCAACGCGTCTCCAAAAGAACCTGCAGCCGGCGGAAGCCAGTAGGCACGTTCAAACGCGCTCCCTGCCGCCTTGGCCGGGGAAGAGGCGAGAAAGCCAGGAAGGAGGCAAGAAGTTTCTGGGCGCGTCCCGGGAGGAAAACTTTGCGCCGTGCTGGCCGCTGGAGGAAGCTCTGACGAGGAGGCTCCGGCAGCAGGGAGATGGCACTCGCCCCACCGCCACGCTGTCCCCAGCTCGGCGCGCAAAGGCGGTCCGTTCCACAGTGCACCGACACGCCGTCTGTTCTCCCGCGCGCCAACTCCCTGTCTGCCCCGAGCGCTTTTTCTGTCCCAGGACAGTTCCCTATCTCCCGGCTGCTCCGCATCCTCACTTTGGATCCACAGCCACCCCCAAATACAGTCACCCCTACATAGCACCGCCGTCCCTAGCGCGCCCTCCCGCTGCAGTAGCAGGTGACCCAAAGCCAGCCTTACCTGCCGCGAACGCTTCTCTCCCTCTGTCTTTGCCCGCTGTCCCTTCAGGGAGAGAAAAAGGGGATGCAGGCTGAGGGCGTGTGAGCGGCGACCCGGGGCCCCGGCGTGAGCTCCTTGGAGCGGCGGAGCCGCGGGCGGCCCTGGCAGAGCGGGGCGGCTGCGGCCGCAGAAGCCAGGCCGGGAGGCAGGGGGCGCTGCTGGCCCCGGAGCACCGTGCTGGGACCGGCGGAGAGCCAGGCACCAGCTGGAGCCTTGGGGAGGCGAGGGCGGGGAGGAAAGGCACGCTCCGAGCGGGAGGACGGCTTTTAAGTTTGTGGTGTGACCGCAGCAGCTGTCCTGGGAGAGACTCAGTCTTTCTAAAACGGGGATGCTCAAAACGACGGGGATTACCTCTCCCCTTCCGATCTCCTCCCCCAACCCTCGGCCCCCCCTCCTTCTGCGCACGCCGGTACTCCGCAGCGACAGAAGTCCATCCCTGCCCGCGCACAGGCTGTCAGCAGCGTGAATTAAATGTAGCTCCGGTCGCGCTAAGCTTTGCTTTTCCGGACAGGGCACTCTGTAAAGCAACCTCTAAAGCCAGAGCCCGCGCTCAGACGTGACTTGGGACTTGTTTATTCTAAACCGTAATTTCTAAGGACCTCCTGAGGAAGAAACAGTACAAAGATTGTCCTAAAAATTCTAAGCCTCAAAAATAGTACCTGAGTTCCAGTATGTAAAACCCCGGTCCACTGTCACTAGCCTTGAAAGGGTGAACATGGGTATGAGAGACAGAGATCAGCCCCCCATCTAGGAAAGACCAAGATAAAGGAAACAAACACAAAGGTGTAAGTCTTCTTTCCCCTTTACCTCATTCCAGGCCAACAGGGTAATGTCACCTTCTCCTGTTTTAGGTTTCCTTTGTTGATTTGTACACACCTTAGTCATGCAGTAGGAAAGTTGGAGGTACATGGGGACAAGGGGCGGATCCACATTTTCGGGAGACTGGAACTTACACAATTTGGAAGTGGGACCCTCTAAGAAAACTAATGCAGAAATAGTTTAATTCTACAGATTTTACCAAAACATTACCGAGTTTATTGTGGGGCTGCCCTCAGGGACATGGAAAGGGCCTGCGCAAGTGATGAGTCCTGAAGCTTGGGCCTTATTAGCTGCATTGTAAATCCTTCTGTGATTAGAACTAGGTCCGTAGTCACATACCTTGCCCTTATTAGCCCCAAACATAAAGCTGACTTGGGGTAGAACCCTGGGGTGTCGGGGAACAGCCATGGGGTCCTGCATTTGTCAGCTTGATTTAAGAGCACAGCTTGTAAGGTCCCAGAGCTCCCTTGGCAATGACAAGGGGTGTTTTGGTTTGAGGGTAGTGAGCAGACAATGGCAACAATGGAAGAAGGGAAAAGGGGGAGGAGACTCTTCATTCATCCTCCCCTTAACTGCAGAGAGCTTTGGGCCACAGGAGCTAAATGAGTCATTTTAAGTCACAGATAGTTGGTGTCAGAGCCAGTCTTAGGAGGGACACAAGTTTCCTAACTCCGAACAAGGTTCTTTCCTATGTCTCATGCTACCCTATCTCTGTCACCTTGGTTTTGACTGTCAAGCAACCAACCCCATAATTTTCCTCGTTAGGTACAGGAAAAGTTAAGCTTCTATAGACTATTTCAGTCTATAGCAACTTTTGTTCTGAATGCTTTATATTCAATATTATACCACTCGTTACGTAATTAACCATACCCTTAATGTGTTTGTTGCATTTTCTATATTTTTCTATATTTTTTAATAAATGCCATTGCTCCTCAGTCCAAATTATAAGCTCAGTGTAAGGACGAATTACCTCTTTTGTCTCTCACAGCATTGCTTAGGGTTTTTGCACATGGTTCACAAAGTAGTATTTTTATTTTTAAAAACTATTTATTAATTTTCTAATAATTTTGTCATTTTATTGGCCAGAATATTGTGTTTAACTAGAATTGTTGTTAACTCTGGATTTCCCCTGTTTCCCTCCTGTCTAAATACTAGTTTAATATACTCAAACTAAACAACATCTCCCTTTTGCTACTATTTTAACCTTTTCCACAAAGCCCCTACAGAATTAATCACTCATTCCTATTTTCCCAAAGCACTTGATTTCACTACTATTATAAGCTCTTTTCATGTTATATCATGTATTTATACATGTGTCTTCATCTCTTTCCAGATTGTGGGCTATTTTGGGTCTTTTTTTCCTCTGCCCCTAGAACAATGCCTATGAATTTGTATTGAACTGATTTAGTTTGAAGTACCCTGACTTCACATTTATGCTGTCTTTTCTGAGGCATCCTGAACATACCATGAGAAGACAACATCTGGAAACTGGGTTCTGTGCTTCCCACTCTTTTAATTACTCTGAGCACGCAGCAGACAGAGTCAACTGCACAGCCCAGAGTTGTGATGAATGGCCTCAGCTGTGTCCATGGCTTTTTAATTCTCAGGGTACTTCTCAGAGTGTCTTGCATATGGTAGGTATTTAAGAAGTATTTGAGGATTAAATGAGTTAATGAGAACTCTGGATATGATGATGCTAATCAGTTGCTGAATTTATTTCTGATTTTCTACTAACTATCTAGGATACCACCAGCATGGTTTTAACCACCCTTTGTAAGAATTTGAGATTTATTGTCACCCAAAGAATTGGTAATCTCTCCTGTAGAGCTAATATCCTGAGTCCTTGCAATAACATCCAGTGAGTAAAGTATTTTACATTAAGTTTTGTTAAAATAAAATACGTTATGCAGTTTAGTTTATCTCCAAGGATGACTATTTACGATTCAACAAGTGAACCTTAATTATATTGAAAAAGATGTCTATGTTATCAGGACTACTTAATGCTGCTATGCTGTTTCAGTCTGTGGGGTGGGGGGAGAAGAAGGAAAGAAAAAGAAAAAAAAAGAAAGGAAAAGGAAAAGAAAACAGTGTACTTCTCAGGTGCTTAGACTAACTGTTGAATAAGTAAACTTGTCTTGTGGGTCCAGGCTTCCCTGTGACTTACCACCTGTCACCCAGCTCTATCAGGACTCAGAGAATGTAAGCTATTCTCACTGTATGTTAGTAGATATGTGTTAGATAATGTGAAATACACTATTTCTCAAAACATTACATTTTAATACTGAATGAAGCCAAGTAATAAAGTTCGAATTATACAATTTCAAGAATCATCAGCTACGTAGGGAGCCACTGGGGAAGGCAGCAGGGATAGGTGAGGTAGAATGGGTATATTCTAGGCTTCTCCAACTGCACATATAGCTACCTCTGCCCTGCAAACAGAAGAAAGGTAATTACTGGGTCCAGAATTTAAATCTAGCAAAATCTGAGTGGATTTGGCTGTACTTTCTGCAGAAAGTAATAGCCTGTAGTTCTTTTCCGAAAGAATCTGTATTTCAACTTCTCTCTGTACAGCCTTCTATTCACAAAACAAATGGAAATTTGGTGAACTTAAAGGGGGAAAAGTGGACAGATAAAAGACATTGCAAAGTTCTATGCACAAAGACAAAGAAATGGAGCTAAAACCCAAGCCATTTAGTGTTCTATAAAACTGGCCACACCTCGGTCATACATAAAACTTCTCTGCCTTATAATAAATACTCTTTATGAATGTGTCCCCCATATTAACATGTCAATACTGACAGATATGTGTTATATGAGAAAACTGAGATATAGGATAGTTTATGTCTAATTGGGACAAGTGATGGCATGAATTGAAAACAGCTCACCTGATCCTTAATTATGTATTTATTTTCCCTTTATAAACTTCAGGTTATTTTTTTTTCCATCTGTTTCATTTGATCATCACTGGATCATTAGGTAGTTACATATTAAGATCATTAGATCATGGTTAGTGATGGAAAGAACGCATCTGACTTTAGTCTATTTCAATATTAATTACATGTATATAGAGCTCTCATAAATGTATCTCTGTTTCTCATCATCAAATAAAGAGAAAATAGTTTATGGTTAGTTAAGCAAAATGTAAAACTGTCAGAACTTTACTAATGTCTCTGAGTTTTAAACTTTTATAACGTCATAAATAATCATAAACATTCAGAGTCAGGAGAAGCCTCGGGACCTTCTAGCCCCCGTGTCATACGTAAGGAAACCAAGGCCGAGAAGATAACCACCAGCTCCTTCTGACCCCTTCCTCAGTGCACTCTGTAATGCGGCACCCAGCTATAGAACCTTTTCTTGGAGGAAAAAAAAATCAGCTATTTTTCAAAACCTTTCCAAGCCAGAATCTTAAGGTTATATTTACTTAGCTGGGTTGGGGTGTGGTGAATAATTAAATTCAGCCGGAATGCACTTCAAAATAAAAATAAAAACACAACCCAACCCCTTTGGCCCAAGTCCTGAGACCTCAGAAAAGAAAACCTCCTTGTCTATGAACATTCACTTGAGGTTGGAAAGGCTTTCTGTTCCTGATACGGGAGTCCACATAGCTATTGCAGAATGGGGAGTTTAAAGTCAAATAAATGATTTTTTTTTAAACAATGTTCTTATATCAACAAACAATCCCCAAGGAAGTATTTTAAGGAAAAATAAGCAACTTTCCTATATATCATATAAGAAGAAAATGCCATTTTTTAAAGTTTGCTTTTCTCTAATACCACATACCAACACCACTCCACACTTAGAGCACACTCTAGATAAAGTGTATTCATCTAAGAAAATAGGGGAGGAGGAGGGATTCCTTTGATACTTAATTGAGGCAAGCCTTATTTGTATAAGGGCAATGAAACCAAGAAAAATATGCCCTCTTGTGGCTTATTTGTTCTAGTTCACAACTAATCAACAGTACTCTATTATTTCCTGAAACTCAAACATCCCTATATTCCGAATGGAATTCAACTATTCCTTTGTGCAGTAACTGGAGAGAACAGGTCCGCGCAGACAGCAGGAAGGCATTCCAACACTCCTGCTTTGTTCAAGGCCATAGGCAGCTGCTTGGCCACAGTGAAATCAGTACCCCTAGAAACCGGGGAAGATTATCCAAAATATCCCACAGATTCTTACAGATATCATAAAAATACCTTCCAAAGAAATGCATTAGATAGAATTTCTTTCCTACATAGTAAGATTTGTTTTGGACAGACTTAAACCATCAGTTTCCACAAACAGGAGAAAATTCATGATTTCCTTTTCTACTGTATTTGTGCCTCTACTATTTCTTTAACTGTGGGGTGATGCTTATTTTTCCATTAAAAGAAGAAAAATATATAATGAAGCAGTTAAGAGAATACTGATTTTAATTCCGTACATATTTTTTCTCTTCTGTCCGCCTAGTCTACACAGAAATGAGAATATAACAAATATGTTATATCCTATGATTTGCATATATAAACTAATTTTGTGGTGCCACAAAAAATGCCTACCATGATTTCCTAAAACAGCAAAGTGGAGACGAGATAGGTTTAGTGGGAAATGACCTCTGCTGATAAAGAGAAGGACTTGCAGATAACTACAGTTTAAATAACTTAGCAACTAAGTGAATGTCAAAGGTTTAATTAAGATAGGCCAGGTTGCTAAATTCTTAGTCCAAACCCATTACAATAATAATTATTGTGAGTAATTTTTTTTTAACATACAAAGCAACTTAAAACTTAAGTGACTTAAATCATGCATCTTCCACTTGACTAGGTCTGCTTGTGTATTGAGTGGGTCAGTGAGCCATTTCCTAATCTGCACCTTTACTTTAGCAAGTTGCTGCTGAAATAGACCAAATTGTTTCTTACTTATCTGAAAAAATAAATACAAGTTTCAAAATGTTCAGTTTAACATATGGACTATTGTTTGAAGTAGACATATACTTTAAATAGAATTATCATTTGCAAAGAGCATTCATAAAACAGTTCAAGACTTTTTTATTTTGTTTACTTTAATAATAATTAATCGCTATAGTATAATACTATTGGCAAATGACATTCTCTTTCTACTTGACACTTCAATAAAATTCCTGTCAAACAAAATTTTACTTCCTAAATTTTATTCATGGGTTTGCAAAAAGAATAACCACATTAAAAGTCTATGATAATACTTATATTTTAAAAATCATCTCTAACTTTACTATATTTAAGTCTCCCAATTCTAAGAATAAAGCTAATTTTAAAAGATAAAATCATGACCATTTAAAAATGTATTAAGAAATTAAATTAACATTTCACTAATTAAGAATAAATACAAGTCATTCATTATACTGAAAGCAGTATTATAAGTATGATATTTTTAATGGTATGCTCAATGTTAAAAATGGTGATATGCTGATACTAGCTATTAAAACATTATAAATTTTTGATATTAAAACAGCCCTGGCTGGTGTGGCTCAGTGGATTAAGCACCAGCCTGTGAACCAAAGGGTCGCAGGTTCAATTCCCAACCAGGACACGTGCCTGGGTTGCAATCCTGGTCCCCAGTAGGGGGCATGTGAGAGGCAACCACACATTGTTGTTTCTCTCCCTTTCTTTCTCCTTCCCTTCCCCTCTGTCTATAAATAAATAAATAAAATCTTTAAAAAAAACAAACACCAAACAGTGATGTATGGGTTAGTGAATAGAAAGGTAAATGTTTATTTATTGTTTTAATTGAATTTATTGGAGTAACATTGTTTAATAAAATTATATAAATTTCAGGGGTACAAATTCTGCCATATATCATCTGTACATTGTATTGTGTGTTCACCACCCCAAGCCAAGCCTCCTTCCATCACCATTTATCCCCCTTTTTTCCTCCCCTATTCCCCCCACCTCTCTTTCCTTCTGGTAATCACCATGCTGTTGTCTGCCTATGAGATTTTTTTTTTTTTGGCCTAATCTTTTGATCCTTTTCATCTAACCCCCCTACCCTCCCACCCTCTGTGAACCCTCAGTCTGATCTCCGTATCTATGTGCCTGTTTCTATTGTGTTTATTAGTTCATTTTGTTCATTAGATGGCATATATGAGTGAAATCACATGATACTTGTCTTTCTCTGACTTGCTTATCTCACTTAGTATAATACTCTCCAAGTCCATCCATGCAGAACAAAGGGTAAAATTTCCTTCTTTTTTATGGCAAAATAGTGTTCCAGATAACCAAATAATTAAAACATTATAAGTCCAGAAAGCAAGTTTAGATATGTATTATAATTCACTTATCTAACGGGAATTTTGTTTTCTGGCTCCAAACTTGAGTGGATAATAATGCCTTCTTTTCTGAAAATTACCTTTATCTAGCAATTGAAATGAAAAAAAAAATAAAAAAAATGTACACACACAAACACATATATACACACACTAGAACATAACTCACACTCAAGTATATGCTACCCAACTTAAGAATTAGAATGTTATGAGTATCTTTGAAGTTATCTTTGTGTTCTTCCTTAATTTTATCCCTTTGCTTACCATACAGAAGTACAAAGTATTTTGAACTTACTGCTTATTTTCTCTTCCTTTTATCCACACATATGTACATGGCTCTAAACAGTATATTGTATGATGTTATTGTTATTAACTTCATATAAATAGTATCAGCTTCATAAAAATGGTAATTTTCTGTGACTTTCTTTACTCAATACTAAGATTCATTTTTCCTATCCTGTACACTCTGTTTTCTTCACTTTGGTTGCCTACAATTATATCATCGTATAATATATGAGTTATATGCTCTCATAATAATGGCCAGTTATTTCCAATATTTCGCTATTACAATCAATGCTGCATGAGCATGTTTGTATATGTCGTCTTATTTTTCCATTACCCAACTTAAAGTCTGTCTCAGCTCTTTATGAAACCATTTTCAACGCAGAAGCCTCTCCTGTATGTTGATATAGGGAACTAGATGAAAAGTTATTAAAGGCATAACAAAAGAGAGACAGAGGGGGTCTGAAAGAGCAAAAGGAAGAATGGTACTCAGAGATTAGATGCTACTAATGTCCCAAGACTGGGAGTCTCTAAGTCTCCCAGCTGCCGCACTGCTGGGCTTGATGTTCTAGTGCATATTGATTTACTGAGGTGTGCTGTCTTAACTAGGACTGGGCTGCAGAAAGGTGTTATCTCTGCAATGCTGGAGTTAGAAACACCTCGACCCCGTTACCTATCCATCTGCAGCTACCAGGAGCTACCAGCACCTGCCTCATTCTGGGAGCCAGAAGCATTAAGCATTTCTTTTTCTCTTGCCTGATCTCCTGCAGATGACTTCTCTTGACTAAATATAACCAAGGGCCAGATGGCAAAGCAGTACAAAATGTAATTTTCAGACTCCCAGGCCCAGACAGTGTATAGGAGTCAGATGTGGGGTTGAGAGATAACAGGTAAATAAGCAGCAAAAACCCTTATTTCCACTGGAAAGTAGAAAATTTAAAATAGTTGTTTTCAAGTAAATGCAGTAAATTAGTGATTTCTCAATCATTTAAAATTCTAATAACATTAAATTTTAGAGTTCTGCAGTTCTTTACTTTCTCTAAATGGTACTACTTAAATTCTAAGAGGCTTAAATAAATCTAGTAGTTGAAAGAGCTATATTAGTTTGCTAGGGCTGCCACAACAAGTACCACAGATTGGGTGGCTTAAACAACAGAAAATTATTTTCTTATAGGTCTGGAAATTAGATATCTGAGACAGGTGTGTTGGCAGGGTTGGTTTCTTCTAAGGTCTCTCTCCTCGGTTTGTAGATGGCCAGATCCCCTGGTGTCTTCACATGGTCTTCCCTCTCTGTGCATGTGTGAGCCCTAATCTATTCGTATAGGCATCCATCATACTGAAACGGGGTCCACCTCATTTTACCTTAATTTTTTAAAGGCTCCATCTCTAAATAGTCATATTCCAAGGTGCTAGAAGTTAGAACTTCATTACACGAATTTTTTTCAATGTCAATTTCCCATTATGATTGAATTTCATGTTGCCCCTGAGTAGGGATAACCCCAATTTTCATATATTCCCTTTCTTACTCCTTATTTATGGCATATACTTTATTACTTAAGATCGACAAACTTAAAAACAAACAGACTTTTTTTTGTGTGCAAATACAAAGCCCTGCCTTTGGAAATCCTGCTAGAAGTTTTAAGAAATCCACTTGGAAATCTTAAAGCTGAAAGTTGACTTTTTTTCCATTACATTCTTTTAGGTCTTCCTTTCAATTATGACCTGCTAGGACATGGGACACTAGTTACTCAATGACTGGTGGGTTTTAAAGCAATTAGGAACTGCTGAGATAAAAATATTTGAACCCCCAAAATGTTATCTTCAATATATATTTTATATAAAATCAATGATGGTATTTCAACTTAGTGATACAGAGTCAATAATTATTAGAGTATAACTATTAATTAAATATTGGGGAAATTTAATGTTTTCTTTCACACACAACATTCCCCCAATTAGACTGCGTTTATTAATGTTTTGAATGTGAAAAGGAACCAAGAATTTCTACAAAAATTGGAGATTTGGCATTAAAATAAAAATGAATCCGGAACCTGACTTCATATTTATGCGACAATAATCATGGGTGAATTTCAGATCTAAAAATGAAAGGTAAAACAATAATCTTCCAGAAGGTAACAGGGGAGTAGACAAAGATTACTTGAACAGTACACAAAACTGCTAACCACAAAGAAAGAACTTGAAAAATTAGACTGCATTAGGTTAAAAATTTTTGGTCTTCGAAAGGCACCATTAATAAAGTAAAATGCCAAGCTATGGGTTGAAAGAAGATACACACGATCTACATTCTCAAAGTCTCATTTCCAGTATATGTAAAGGAATTATTCAAATGAACAAGGAAAAAAATCCAATAGAAAAATGGTTGAAAGGCTTGAGTAGTCTTCATAAAAAAGTATAGTCAAAGGGCTTATAACAGTGGTAGCCATCATGGAAATGCAAACTAAAACCACAATGTGATTTCACTACATACCCAACAGAATGACTAAAGTGAAAATGACAAAATGCCAGTAATTACTAAGGATGGAACAAAACTTTCATAACTGCAGATAGCAGTGTGAATCTGTACAAACACTTTGGAAAACTCTTAGCATTACGTACTAAATACTAAATATATGTATATACATTACCAGCAATTCTCTGTGTAGATAGAGCCCAACAAAAATATATAGGTATGTTCATCAAAATAAACATACAATCATGTTCATGGCAAAATTATTTGAAATAGTCTCACATTGGAAACCACATAAACTGTCCTTATAATAGAATGGATAATATATTGTGGTCAATTCACACAAATGGGAGGTAATACAGCAATAAAAATAAATAGCTGCAACAATACCATCAATGTACATGAATTTTAGAAAGTCAGTAATGAAAGAAAACAGAACTATGTAGTATGATACACTGTTAATCTTTTTTTTTCCCCTGGAGGTAAACAAGGCCATTCTAAAATTCATATAGAAAATAATCATGCAAAATCAGAACTGACCTAATAACTTTGACTTTATCAAACTAATAACAAAGACCTTTCTCCCATTTGTGCAAGTTTACTTTTGTGTCTTTACATAATGTTTTAAAACTTTTCTCGCATAGGTTTTTTACATTTCTTCATATTACTCATATTTATATTATTGCTGATATACAAATGACATTTGCCTTTCATTATATTTTCTAACTAGATAGTGTTTATATATAGAAGCTATTATTTCTATACATCACTTTTATATTCTGCTTATTTTTGAATTATTTTAGCTTCTTTTATTATGTATTCTTTTGAATTCTTCATGAATATTATCATATAATTGCTATTATCTGATCTGTGCAAGTTCAGTGGAAATCTTCAAGTTGTTTTCTCTAAGAAGTTTAACCGTTTTGTCTCTACTGAGATAAATATAATTATGTTTTACTAAGATATTATCTATTTCATTTAGGTTTACAAATGTATTTGCATAGAGTTGGGCAAATAGTCAATTTTATTTTTTCTTTGTTTCAATGATTCTTACCAGCTATAATTTCCTGGTATGTTTATATTTTCTTTTTTGTCTTTTGTTTGCTTTTGACTGGGTGAGCTAGAAATTATTTTGATTTTTTTCAAAAAACATCTTATTTACTTATTACTTTTACTGTTTTCTACTTTATTAATATTTTGTTGCACATTATTTTCTTCATGCTGTTTTTAAATTATATTTCATTGATTATGCTATTAGAGCTACCCTAATTTTTCCTCTTTGCTCCCCTCCACTCAGCACCCCCAACTCCTTCAGGCAATCCCCACACCATTGTTCATGTCCATGGTTCAGGCATATAATTTCTTGGGCTACTCCATTTCCTATACTGTACTTTACTTATCCATAACTATGTAACCACCTATTTATGCTCTTTAATCTCCTCTTCTTTTCACCCATTTCCCCATATTCCCCTCCCATCTGGCAACCATCAAAACTCTCTCCATATCCATGATTCTGTCTCTGTTCTTCTTAGTTTGTTTCTTAGATTCAATTGTTGATAGATATGTATTTATTGCCATTTTATCACTCATAGTTTTGATCTTCTTTTTCTTAAATAAGTCTCTTTAACAGTTCATATAATAAGGGTTAGGTGATGATCAACTCCTTTAGTTTTTTACTTATTTGGGGCACTCTTTATTTGCCCTTTCATTCTAAATGATATTTTTGCTGGGTAGAGCAATCTTGGCTGTAGCTCTCTGCTTTTCATGACTTTGAATATTTCTTGCCAATCTCTTCTAGCCTGCCAAGTTTCTGTTGAAAAGTAAGATTATAGTCTTATGGGAACTCCCCTCAAGGTAACTAACTGCTTTTCTCTCATTGCTTTTAAGAATCTCTCTTTATCTTTAACTTTCAACATTTTCATCATGATGTGTCTTGGAGTGGGCCTCTTTGCATCCAACTCATTAGTACCTCTCTGTGCTTCCTGGACCTGCATGTCTATTTCATTCGCCAACTTAGGGAAGTTTTCCTTCATTTTTTTTTTCAAATAGATTTAAAATTTCTTGCTCTTTTTCTTCTCCTTCTGTCACCCCTGTGATGTGAATGTTGGACCCCTTGAAGTTGTCCCAGAGGCTGATTTTATTATCCTTGTTTCTTGGACTCTTTTTTCTTCTTCTTGTTCAGATTGGTTGTTTTTTGCTTCCTTATGTTCCAAATCATTGATTTGAATCTTGGCTTCATTCACTCTACTGTTGTTTCCCTGCAAATTGTTCTTTATTTCAATTACTGCATTCATTTCTGACTGGGTCTTTTTTATGCTGCTGAGGTCCTCACTAAATTCTTGGGCATCTTTATAACCAGTGTTTTGAACTCTGCATCTGACAGATTGCTTATCTCCATTTTGTTTAGTTCTTTTTCAGGAGTTTTGATCTGTTCTTTCATTTGGGCTGTGTTTCTTTGTCTCCTTGTTTTAGCAGCCTCCCTGTATTTGTTTATATGTATTAGGTAGAGCTGCTATGACTCCCTGTCTCAGTAGAATGGCCTAATGTAGTAGGTGTCCTATAGAGTCCAGTGGCACACCTTCCCCCATCACTGAAGCTGGATACGCATGGTGCACCCTTCAAGTAGGCTGTGTGCACTCTCCTCTTGTAGTTGAGCCTTGATGGCTGTTGGTAGGTCAATGGGAGGAATTTATCCAGGCCAGTAAGCTGCAAGGACTGGATGTGACCACTGACCACCAGTGTCTGCCCTCTATGGAGGATTAGATATGCAGGGGCAAGGCGGTGGTACTCCAACATGGTTTGTAGCTGTCCACTGGGTGCACAGATCCTGAGGTTTCACGAGTGGTGCAGGCCAAGGTTAGCTCCCAGCCTTTTTTTTTTTTTTTTTTTTTTTTGCCTGGGGCAACTCTGCCTCAGCTACAAAGCAATCTGAGTTGGCTTTTACTGGTGCTGGGCTTAGAGATTCCCAGGCAAAGCCAAGCTGTGAATCTAGGCTGACTGCTGCTAGTGCTGGCCTGGAGCCACTTACCAAGAGGTGTGGGAGCTGGGGGCTTTCTGAGGCCAGCTGTTGCTTGTTTGAGAGGATTTAGGAAGTTGTGAAGCATGAGCCAATTCCAGCCATTCATATGGAAAAATCACTATAAACAGCTTGGGTGGGCGCAGAAGTTGGGTGGGATGGAGTCAGGGGATCATCAGGGTGTGGCAAACAATGTTAGCCACGTTGATGCAGTCTCAGATATGGCACCCCTATGCAGGCTCTTTGGCTCTGTGGGGAGTGGATTCATAAAAGGGATAATGGCCTCTGCCCACATTTCTGTTTGTGAGAAACCTGTCCCCTGGCTCCCACCTTGATGCCAGATGCTTCAGTTTCTCCCTGTATGCCACTGGTGGCTTTCAAGCTGCTACCCTCGTACTGGAGCTCAGAGGGAGTAAGTCTGAGTAAGTCTGTGCGTTGATTCTTTAAGAGGAACTGCTTGGAACTCTAGCAGTTTCTTCTACCAACTCAATTCCCCCCTTGTTTTTTAACCAGAAGTTATGGGGACACATATCTTCCTGGCACTGAAACCCTGGGCTGGGGACCTGATATGGGGCTGGGACTCCTCACCCCTGAGATATCCCTCCCAAATTTTTATCTGCCACACCTAGATGTGGTACCAGCTCATTCTTCATCTCTGCCCCCCCATCAGTCTAGATTGATGTGGTTTCCTTAATTCTGTGGTTGTCACACTTCCATTTGATTTGATTTCTGATGGTTCTGTATGATGGTTGTTCTATAGTTCAGTTGTAATTTTGATGTGGTTGTGTGAGGAGGTGATTCTTATTTATCTATGCTGCTATCTTCCTGCTATATTTTTAAGGGTTTTCTTTTTTTTTTTTAACTTTTGTTTGAGGAATTATTTCAATCACTTTATTCTTTAGTTTTTATTAATAGATGCATAAATCTATATTTTTTTTCTAATTGTGCTTTAGCTATAACCAGTAGTGTCTGAGACATAGTGTTTTAATTATTATTATTTTCCATAAATTCTACAATTTTATTTTCTATTTTCTATTTTTCTGATGAATTAATAAAGCTTTATTTTTAGTTCCAGGAAAAAGAAATACTGTTATTGTATTTATTGCTTGTAAATTGTATTACTTTCTTAGTCTATTGTATCCCTGTAAGAAAATATATTTGTAATACTTCTACTTTAAAGATATTTTGGGAATATTTGGGACCAAATATATAATCAATTTTCATGACTATTTTTTGTGCACTTGAGATGAAGTCACTTTTCCATTATCTATATATTTCCATAAGATCTCTGCTCTATGTCCCTAATTCTTCTTTAATTTTATTTTTTTTCTGTCCACTTGATTTCTGTTGCACTGACAATAGTGTCAGTTTCCTACTTTTAGTGGTTTTCTGCCTATTTCTTTTGCATTATCCTAGTTTTCACTTTATAAAGTTAGTCGTTTTGATAAAATATTCATAAATAACCATAACATCTTCATTGTATATTGTGGTCTTTTGCATTATAAACTGTCCCTTTTAATACTTTTTTGCCTATTCTACTTTATCTGTAGTCAGGATAAAAAGCCAACCTTCCTTATAACATTTTTTGATACATCTTTGCCCATCCTTTTTAGTTTTCTGAATAACATCATTTTAGGCTTATCCTATGAATGGAATATGTAATTGCCTTTTACTGTGTGAGCCAGTTTTAAAATGTTTATCATTTAATAGGTAGGTTAAGCCAATTACATTTAATATGACATTTATTTTGACATAACTCAGTCATATTATTTGGTGCTCTATGTACTGTACATATAATGTTATATTTTTTGTAATGCCTTTCTTTATATCATTTGGTTTTCTTTTGTTTTACCTTTTTTTGACACTGTTTATTTTTAATGTGACTGATTTTCATCAGCTAAAATATTTTGATTCTCCTGTTCTGCTTTCTCTTCACTGAGTTACGGGTGTATTTTATTATTTATTTATTATTATTATTATTTTTTTGCTAATTTCTGTTCCATTGAAAAAAAGATTTTCCTAGACCAGCAATAAGAGGCAATTCTTAATGAACATCTGAGTATGTGAATTCTTAAATTTAAGTTTCTAAGTTCTAGAACACCTTCTTCTTTCGGTACAGTAAGAGGCAGTTTTATTCATAGACGCCTCCTTTCATTTTAGAGGATGTGAGGATTAGTAAATATGATTTTGCAGTCCTCTTTAGTTTCCATACAATGCTTAGCTCCCACCACTTGTTCCATTCTATCCCACCAGCACCAGTTCCCCAAGAAATGCCTTCATCTCTTTCAGAAGCTGCACTCTTCTAATACTATTAGTTTAGAACTTATACACTTCTAAATCCTTTATATTTGAAAAAATTAATGTTTATTGATTTTTAGACAGAAAGGAAGGCAGAGAGAGAGAGAGAGAGCACTGGCGCGAGAGAGAAACATCAATTTGCTGCCACCCATATGCACCCTGACCAGGGATCAAACCCACAGCTTAGGCATGTGCCCTGACTGGAAACCGAACCCCCAATGTTTTGGTGTATGGGATGATGTTCCAACTAACAGAGCCACACCAGCTGAGGCTGAATCCCTTCTTGATAATTCCCCAGCATCCCATGCTGTGACCTCTTCTAAGTATCCAAGTGTGGGACTCATTCTTTTGTGGGTCATTTTATGTTTTGTGCCATTGCTAGGCCTTACCACCCTCTCCTTTCTTCTGTTCAGTCTCCTCCTCACTCTCAGCTCCATTGTAGGTTTCAGATCTGCCCCTACTCATTTTTGGACATTTACTTCCTTACTCGCCTGTAAAATAAAGATTGTGATGCTTTCTGTCTCCTAGTTAAGCTCTAAGCATGAGTTGAGTGGTTTCATGTGTGTTCCTCCTTGTTTTGTTTGGGGTATTAGAAGCTGTGGGCAGAAATTCTGACATAGGTGGTTGCCATTATTCTTTAGAAACCCAGGGTTTTCTTTTTTTTTTTTCCATAAAAGCAATTACATTTTGTTTTTAGACTTATGGATACTATAGGGTAGAGGCAGAAAGATATATGTTTCTGGAGAATTAGGAGAGAACTTCTAGAATGATATTCTTGCATAGGAAAGAGAGGATGAAATCTAGCACCCGAGTTGAGAAGTCGTAATAAATAGCGAGGACCATTTGTCTGTGGTAAAATGAGGGAGGGCAGAGGTATGTGCTAGAAGTAGGTCAATGGGTAGATGGTTTGGTGTGAGCTTGCAGAAGTTCTCTTCTTATTGTCTTTATTTCCTTAGCAATGTAGGAGTAAGACCAGCAGCTGAAGTAAAAACTGGAGTGAAGTTAATGTGGAGAGAGCCGAAGTATGCAATAGACCTCCAGAAGAGCGGGGCTGTACTAGTAAGGAAATCAGCATGTCTGTATGTATTTATCTTCACACATTTTGGAAATAAAAATATAGTCATATAACATATGTTCAGTTGCAAGTGTTCATGGATGATTAAACAAAGTCTTGGATTTAATCAGAACTGCAAGTTTGTCCTATATTTTGAAGACAGAAAGGGATGTTTCAAAAATGAATAAACAAAATTTTATTGGAGTTCAGAGAAAAAAGAATAACCCAAGGTTGTACAGAAGAGATTATTAAGCGTACAGATAAAATACAGTTATTGTGGCTCTTGAATGAGGTACTGCAGGATGATCAGAATATATGAGGTCTGTCTGGAAGGTATCCAGCTATGTAATATGAAAAATAGAGACTTCTACTGAAGAAGATACTACATACAAGAAATATTGTGCATAGAATAATGACACCTCAATCCCCTTCAAAGTAGGCACCTTGGGAACTCACACAGTTCTCCCAGTTGCCATCAGCTGACTTGTATTTTCCTGAATCTCATCAATGGTCTGAAATCTCTTCCTTTTCAAAGGTGATTTTAGTTCTTGGAAAAGCCAGAAGTCACGGATCACCAAATCTGGGCTCTATCGGGGCTGAGTCACCTCAGTGATTTGATGCTTCACCAAAATACTCTACACAAGACAGCCACACAGTACACATGCTCACTCAATGTCATCTACCACCCCCACTGACTGGTACAGTGAAGTCGCCATTGTTCACGCATGCACATTCTAGTCCACTCTCCTTGTCTGCCAGGCTACATCAATGCATGCAAATCATTCTCATTATATTAATAATGGCTGGAATTTTTCTGGACATACCTCATAAGCACCTGGAAAGTATGGAGTCTGAGTGGAGAGGCTGCAAGGTGAGTCTATTTCATTAGAAAATCATGTGACTGTAGCACTGATATGGGGATATGGGCACTGTGTTAAGGGGGGTATGAAAATATCAATTTTCTTGAAATGAAGATTTATAAAAGAGTAAGAAATGAGACTGACAAAGTAGATGTGAAAGATATCATGGCTGATTGCAGATACCTGATTAAGGACCTAGGATTTTACAAATTGACTGAGAGAGAGACAGAGAGAGACATTAAACAAAACTAAATAAGTAACCCCAACCTCGAATGCAGTAGTGATATCAGTGTACCGCACTTTAAGCCTAGCCTACCTATAGCACAAGTTAGAAGAGAGAGAAACTAGAAGCAAGAAGTCCTTCTAAGAGATTTTTACAATGTTCTAAAGTAATAACAATCCAACTCCAGGAATGACCCACAGAATCAAAGGAATATTAAGGTGTGAAATAACACATCCTATGTAACCTATATTAAACAGAGAAAGTAGCTTTAAACATAATCCTTCTTTTTTTGTATTACAAATTTATCATAAAGAACACTTTTTTAAAACTTTGAGCTTTGGCACTGGCAAGGATGAGACTTGGTACACTAGAGTGGATGATTACTTCATTGACCTTTTCCACTTTAGTCATCGCAGGGCAATGACTTTTCCAGCTTGCTGTAGGCATTTGAAACTGACTCAGCATTACTCCACAGCACTGAATGAATAGCCCTTTCAAACAGCTGCTGTTGATCTAACATGGTAAAAACAGCATGCTATTGATCTAACATGGTAAAAACAGATTGTCATTCACTTAAAAATAGCCTTCCAAAGTCATTTATTGATCTCATTAGACTTAGAAGTTATTTTTTTCCCCCTGGAAACAGCATCCAGAGCTATGCCAATGCAATACAACCTAAACTCACTATGTAATATATTTCTATGGAGAATATATATTTAGTTCTTTCAATGTGAGATGATGAGAGGACTCCTCGTAGCGGTGGGTGTGGGGACTTGCTCCCTTCCTTACTGTTAATTGTTAATATGATCAAGGAGTAGAGGCTTCTCAAACAGGGGTGAGGCTAAGAAGAGGCCGAGTGTCCTGAATAGAGGCTTTGGCAGTAAGATCACTGGGACCACAATTTTCCAGTTTCGATCAGCATTTTCTTCCTCTAGCCTTAGGAACTGACCTTCTTTCATCCTTTTTTTCATCTCAACATTCCTGGTTTCATTCTGTCCCAGTCCAGGAAGAATTCCAACACACTGTTTCTTGCTTTTCTTGGTACTCTCCAAACTCTGAAATAAACTCAAAGATATTTTGAAATTTTCTGATGAATTGTAACATCAGTAACCAGGGAAATGTTTACAATTATTTTTTTCTTTCCCATCTCTGTCACCTTCCATTCCCCTGTTCTCCTTTCTCTTTGCTTATCTAAAATCAATAATTTAAACTCTCTTTTTAAGTTGTGCTCCATTTCTTTTGGATAAATAAGTGATCAAACTCTGACACAATTTGTCTCTCCCTTTGCCTTTTTCTCTAAACTCATGGCTTGGTGTTTATGTAGCCTCACAGCAGCAGGGAAGTGGCTTTTTCTGTCCTCCAGAGCATACCCCAGAAGGGTGATGCTTACCCTGTTGGCTTCTCCACCAAAGTCCATGGTTGTGGCAACTGCTGATCTTTTCATTTCAAGTGGTCCAGGAGCGTTTCATGACAGTCTCGGGCTTACCTCAGCCCTCACTGGTTCTAGAGAACACTCTGAGATCTGCCTTCTGTGTCCATGTGGCCTCAGCTCAGGCAATCTTCGCTGCAGCAGTCATTTGCAGAGGTTTTTGCTATGACATCCTGACCTTCCTTGAAGTCTCTCTAGCTCTTAGCTGTGTCTGTTTAGCTTTAGGGTTTAAAGATAAAAGTGAAATACTCAAAAGCTGAAAATACTGCATTTGCCATGTATAATACGTGCTGTCATTTCTGGCCCAAACTTTCAGGAAAGAAAAACTTTTGTTTTCCTTTTTTAATTCTTTTAAAAAATTTATTTATACTTAGATACTTGTTTTTTGCATTACAAAGGAATTTTAACATTTATTTTTAACATTATGGTACAAGAAATTTTTATGTAACAAATAATTACAAAACACAAGAACAGATACAAGTTATAAGAAATTTTAAAAAGAATTAAAAACATTTATATAGATACAGAATTGGTACAACCCATGTATAATTTACATCTTTATTTTCCTGTCACAAATTTGGGCAAAAAAAGTGAGCATTACACATGGCAAAATATAATAATATCACCAATTTGGGAGAAAATATCCAAAATGTCATCTAGATGGCATTTTCTCACCAGAATGTGGGTGAGTCTTGACTCTGACCTAAGTAGGGGAGGGAAAGACTGTGTATAATATGTTGTCATTAAAGTTTAGCCACAGACTCAGCATTTGACTCAAACATGCTGTTTGCCAGGTACCTACTTCCACACTATTTTTGCTGTGTTTGAATGTTTCCAGTATCAATGATTCCATGATTAATAGATTGTCATCATATCAAATAAGTGTTTCTGCTTTACTTCTTTATCAATAGCTTTTTTGATCTCACAAAAATAACAGTATTTATAGTGTGGATATTGAGTAGTTTTTATACAACTGTCATACACAACAGAACAGACATAGTGAAGGTTGATGATAAATTAAGAAATCGCCATCTCAAAAAATTTTTTTTAATACTCTTTAGTTATATGTTTTAAAAGTAGTTAAAGTTGCAAGTGACAGAAATACTGGTCATAAGCAGAAAGTAAATGGGTGTTTTCATCATTCTCCTTCAGCCAAACTCCATAAAAGAAGAAAGGTTTTATAACTGCCTTGGTGTTTATTTATGCAAGATGTTCCAACAAGGTAGAATAACAGCTCTCATGTTGAAAATGATGCTTCAACAAATGTCTTAATACAGTACTTTTCAGATAAAATATACTTAATAACATCCAATGATTGCTTGCAGAGAAAGTAGTTTGCCAAAACCAGCTGTAGAAGAAATCAAAATGATATATTTTCAGAGTGCAAATGTTTCTTATGTTACCTGTGGTGAAGGCTCTACTAATCATTCTACTCCAGGGAAGATGTTGGAAAAAATGCATATTAATGAAAGTGGAAATCCAGGTGGAAATTCAGAAATGTTATTTATTTTTTTCTTGCATGCCAAATACATTGATCTGTTGTCACATAGATCCAAGGATTAAAATTTTTAAGTGATTTTGAGAAGCAGCAGGGACATGCAAATATAAATAAAAATATAAGTTAAGACAATCATGTTAACTTTGTGAAAATATTCAGTAAATATTTTCTCTAATCCTTAAAAATGATTTAATCTGTGTTTTGCCTCAATGAAATTTCATCTTTACCAGTCTTAAAGTTCCAGAGCTAATGTAGAGATTGGTCTTAATCTTGGTCACTTAGTACAGTAAGAAAAGCAGCTTAATAAATTAGCTATAACATCAGCATCTACAGTGCCCTCTGACAGAGTTAGATGAAAATATCTTATTTCTTTCACTGACCTCAGGAGACAGCATCTATTTTCCAAAATTTAAATCTCCTTAATTTAAATAATATGCTAAATGAGTCTTAATTTACTCAGATTCAAACTTGCATTTGTTATTTTCTAAAATATAAATTCAGGCTCTGGCCAGGTAGCTCAGTTGGTTAGAGTGTTATCCTGATATGCCAAGTTTGCAGGCTTGACCCCCAGTCAATGTGTGTATAAGAATTAACCAATGAATGCATAAATATGTGTAAGAATTAAACAATGAATGCATATTGATGTTTTTCTCTCTCTCTCCCTTCCTCTCTCTCTAAAAAAATCAATTAAAACTATAAATTCAGCATATTCCTTATAGAAATTTTTTTTAAAAATTGGAAATCTGAATCTGGAGAAACATCAGGGGTAACTTTGAGAAAATGATAAGCTTGCCTTCCTCTGACCTAATCCATCAGGTCTCACCTGCACTCCTGGAAGGAAGTGTGAGAAGAGAATAGTGGCCAAGAAAGTAAGTAAGCCAAGGCACTTATAAGCTATATCCTTCTCTGACACACATTTACATGAAGCATTAAACAGCAAAGAAAATCCACCCATCATTACAAGTAATCTAGCTATGCTCACTGAAAGAGGGAAGTTTTGTTTCAGGCTTGGAGAGTGGTGCTTCTGAGGAAGGACGAGTCTGAGCTATGTGAGTATTCCAATTGAATGTAGTTGAGCACCATTGGTTTTCCACAACCCACTGGTCTTATTTAACTCCATCAGACTCATTTACACCCCATTAATCTTACTTAACCCTAGATCAACACGGTATGTGGTCAAATTTTCATTTCAATAAGTAGTAACACTAAAATATATTAAACAAAGTTAGCATAATGTAGATTCGTTTGAGCATGAAATTGCTTCAATGGGACAAACTCAAAATATATCTACTGATATGATTGATGGCAAAACTGAATCTAAGAGACCACTTACTTTTGTAGCATGTGAAAGTGTAGAATTTAGATATAATATCACACACAAGTCCAATAATACTAAAACTTTGTGCAAATTATAGTCATCACAGTTAAGGTATACCAGCTGGTCCACTCGGTAGATACTAGGTGCTGGTGGGACAGAGGGTGCCTCTGCAAGGGGGGGGGGGCAGGGAGAGAGGAACATATCATGGTGCATGCCCACTGAGTAGAGGCTCTGTTTTTTGCTAACCAATTATCTAAAATCTTTCAAGAATAAAAAGAATTACTATTCTTTATTGATCGTTTCCCTTTCTCTTCTTCTTATGCCCCTAATCCCTGACTTTTCTTTGACAGTTTCTAATGATTCATTTCTTTCTTCCCCCAAATACATTTTTATGTTAAACTATCAATCAGTACAAACACTCAAGGTGTTCAATTCCATATATTAAGATTATTCAGTAATAAGTGATCGATTAGTTTTTGAGCATATAGGCTTTAAACATTTTACATACAGTATCTACATATTTAATTCTTATCATGGTCAATTAAAATATATTTTAAAAATGAAACAGCAAGCTAAAACTACTTTTTGCTGTAATTCTCAGTCTTTGTCTTGGTTATTATTAAAACCTGGGAAACTATTTATGATGTATTCTAATACTCCATTAAAAAATTTGCCATAACAACAGAACTGGAATGATAACTGCTGAGTCCATCATAGAAAATTGTAGAATTTTAGGTTTAGAATTTATTGCTCCAACCTTCTTATTTACTGGTGAGTAAACTGGGGGTAAGAATGGTTTGCCTAAGGTCACACCATTAGCTAATTGGGAGATCCTGAACTAGTATCAATTTTGTGATTATTCTGTTATGTACCACTGCCTCTGTCAGCAAATGCAAATTAAGTAACATCGTGAACTTTTCTTTATATAACAAAATATACATTTCCACACTTGGGGAGATAATCTATTTATTATTCTTGCCTTTTTCCTATCAAAACATTGCTTAATCCTTATGTAGTCATAACTCAAATGATTTTTTAAATATAAAGTTATTTTAAATGACAAACTATACAAAATAGGCTTTCTCCTTTGTCATTTAATGTTTTTAGTGAATTTCTCAAATCACAATTATTTGACACTCCAAAGCTGGAAATCATCCACGTGTGCATAAACATTTTAGGATCATTGGGAGTTCACATCAGAAAGGTACAATGGTGAGAGATTCCAAGTATAAATAGGTCTGAAATAAAGAAAATTACTGTATATCATGGATTATACTTTCTTTTACATTAGTAACCAGTTCAAAGACTTAATTAGCACATTCAAAATAGATATAAAAACAAACATGCAATAGGATTAAAGATTATTTTGAAAGAGACCGTATTTAGAGTTGGAAACTGTTTTATCTGTGCTAGAGCAACAGAGGCAAAAAGGCAAAAGCCGCCATGCTAACTCGGGCCAAGCATTCTCCATCTAATTTGTTTGATCTGCAGATACTGTAAGATATGAATCAATTTAAGATCTAAAGAGCTATTAAGCTTATTGTTTACCATGGTCTTCAGTAGGATTAGGACAAAGTATTTTGTTATAGTCAACTCTGCTTTCATTTATTTATTCATTCATCAAATACACTGAATGCCTACTGTGAGTCAGACAGAGCTGCAGAAACTAGACATAAACGGCAAATAGAAACAGTCTCAACTTATGGTTTCATTGAGAGACAGATATTATCAAACTAACTCTCCAGTAAATGTAAAATTGGAGCTGTGATAAGTTGAGATGCAGGATTCATAGTGCTATGAAAGGTTAAGTAACGGGTTTCTTGGTTATGTACCGTCTTCAATTCAGTGTCTCATGCACAGCAATCATCAATGTTGTTTAACCAAGGAGACTGAATAGGCTTTAAAGCAAGTCGAAGAAATTTCTGAAAAAATTGAGCCACTAAGATGAGTTCCTAAAAATGAGTGAAAATATAAAGAGAAGTGAATTCTAAACATGTGTTAACTCTGTTTTTATTTAATTCTCCTCTGTGGCTTGCTAATGTGTGCTGAAGGCCTTTCCCAGACTGAATTCCGAATTTCCCATCCATCTTCTTCTTTACTCGTATCTTTTTTAGAGAGGATTCATGCACCAAATATCTTTAGATGAGAATGGAAAGCCTGAGCATTTTCTTTCATACGATACTTTGATTCTTAACTTCAAAGCACTTCAACAGACCGAAACTTGTGTTTGCTGGAAAACTCCCAACCCTAGAACAGCAGTGTATACCTACTGAACCAGCACTCCTCCTGAAGCAGGCTTCAAGGCTAAAAAGCTTTTCTGAGAAATATGGTACCTCTGTGGCCTCTTCCACTTTTGAGCTTTGATATAGGCTTAGGTTTAAAAAAAGTCAGTCTGTTTATGAATTGTGTGTGTGCAGGTACATGTATAGTTCTGTTTTTGTAATTAAACATTTGAAAAATATTTCTCCTTTTAATGTCAACATTTTATACAGTTGGAATAAGTTAACCTTTGTTCAATGATTCATCAAAGATTACTTTTTTGATATTAAAACTTCAGCTTTGGTGCCTTGGCCAGGTGGCTCAGTTGGTTGGAGCATCGTCTTGTTCAACAAAAGACCGAGGAGGGTTTATCCCCAGTGGTGGTCGTGGCAGGGACAGTGTACGAAAGGCAACCCATTAACATTCCTCTCTCATGTCTATGTTTCTCTCTCTCTCTCCCCCCCTTCCTATCTTTCTAAAAATCAATAAAAAATATCCTTGAGTAAGGATTTTTAAAAAACACACACAAAAAACAACTTTAGCTTTGGTAAAATGGTTTTCTTTCAAAATCTAATTTATAAATTTATATTCTTACTTTCAAAACATGCACTATTTATTATTTATTTTTAAATATTTTCTTATTTCCACTCAATTTATAGCAACTTTATACAATGTTATTGCATTTCAGGCAACATATCTGTTAAATGAAACCTCATGTATAATGTTTTCCACAGTGCATTAGACAGAATCATAGACGTGCCCAAATTTTACCTATCCATAAGAAAGCTTATTATGTCAAATATTAAAAGAACAGTTTTCTACTCTTGCAGATTTATGCTAGAAGTTATAAATTATCAGTTTATAACAAAACATATTAGAATGCATTAAGGGGTTTTAATATTAATGTTATTACAAGACCAGTTTTCCCAGATGTTAAGCAATGTATAGAACTGATTTTAAAAGTTCACAAATGTTGTATGTTGGACACACCAGTTATAGCCATTGCCTATCTTGCAACCTATTTTATCAGCAAGTGGTTAACTAATACATGTAGTGTGCTTAGTTTATAAACACACATATTAAGAATTAAAAATTTTTTGTATTTACTATAGTAACATGTGAAGATATTTTACCAGACTGTTGAATAATTTCTACAAATGTTAAAATCACCTGAAGGGATACTAAGCTTGAATAGTTGAGATTCCCTTGAATGTATTGTCTACTAAATTCCAATATAAGCCACTTCATTTATGTGTTATCAGGTTAGTTAAATATTAATTGCAAGAAAAAAAACCTCCTTTCCAATAAGTCTCAGGTAAGAGTTCTGTTATTATTGTAATCCTAAAGCATGTGTTTGTTTTTTAGTCACTTTTAAACTCTGTATCTCAAGGGAACTACTTTCTAATTATGGAGTGTAGGGATGGTTCCCCTGCATCCGCCACAGTTGTATTTCTTCACAGTCAGACAGCGGGGGTTCTTCTCTTTAGTGCTATGTAATCCATTAAGAAGGCAAGAGGGGACAGTATTCTGAACGTTAAACAGAAGCTGGTCTCCTTTTATCACTTAATATAAGTGCATGATGACTTTAAACTTTGTGACCCACAGTATTTGATTAGTGCTAAAACTGCATTTGAGACATGTGTTTTTATTTTTAATTTTCATTTTGTTTGCACAACATTATGCTAAATTTAATTTAGTTTACATCAGCAACATTTCTAGATGTGGCTGTCTTTGGCTGCCTTTCAGTCTCATGGGCTATATAAAAAATACATAAATTATTAAGATTAGCATCATTGAAAACATGTGCATCTATCTAAAAATGTCATACTTCCAGTGGCCACCATCTGTGGCTGTGGTAATAGACAGCCATAAACGTGCACCGTCCTGTGTATTGATTCAAATAAACAAAATCCAGTTGGATACATAATCTGATATTGTGGTTTGGGTAGGTACCATTTTATTTTGTGAAACATCAAATGGGAAGAATAATAGAATATACATATTGTTTTGGTTAGTTGGTACTTGCTTCCTCCTACAAATGTGATTCACTCTTTAGAATAAAATCACTAATTCAGTGTTTGGATTGATAACAACAGGACTGTTCTCACATTCCAGCATTGGTCATATTAGCAAATATGCTTAAGTTTTATACATTTACAATAAAATATTTGTACTGTTTAATTAACTGTATTTAGAGTGACTTCTCTAGTATTTGTTAGGAAAAAGAAGAAACAAATGTCAAATAAAGGAAAAATGTTATTTAATTTAGTCTTCTGAGAGTGAGATGATTGTTCCTCTAATTAATTTTTCTAATTTAACATCTGTCTTTTATAATGATGGTTTGAGTGGTCATATCTACATATAACCCCAAATCAAGCATTGTAGGACTAATCATACTATGTATATTACATATTTTCCTATGATCCTTTTTTGGGCTGTATATATGACAATAATTTTGTAATATTTTTCCTACAGAAAGAATAGGGAAAAAATCAGCCTTTTTGAGGTAACTTAAAACTTGTATTTAATCACTGATAATTTAGGAAAGGTCTTTTTAGCTTCATAACTTGTTATAGCCAAGGTCATGTAAAAATTTAGGATTGTTGTCAAGCTTGCCAGAAGTTCTACAGTATATATAAATTCTACTACATATAGAAGCTGTAAGTTTTCAGGACATTTCAGATTTTCTTTGACAGTAAACAGTGGCTGTTCTCAATTTTCTACACTCGTTAATTAGGGCTTTGAAAGGTGCCTGTGCAAATCACAAGTCTTGAAGCATAAGATTTGTTAGTTTCATGTGACATCTAACTCTGTAAAGGACCCTATGAAATAGGAATTATTGTTATTCACATACTAGAAATAAGGACACCAAGACTTAGAAACATCAGGAAATTGCCCACTAATATCATTGAGCAAGTATCCTGGATCATCTTCGATTCAGGACCAATTTGTTTGATCTGGTATCCACCTTTTTATTCTGCTCCAGTCACCTACACTTCTTTTGCTGTAGTGCTGTGAGTTCTACATACTTAGAGGCTTTCAGAACATAGGTCAAGCTAGTATTTATTTTTACTGTGTCTAGATACCACTAGGTGATAGTTGCCTATGCCTGTTATCAAACCAGACTAATATATCCAGTCATTCATTCATTAAATATTTATTCATTACCTATGATATGTTTACATACTCCTAGACTCTGGAAGGATAAAGATGAGTGACAGAGATATGGTCCTTACTTTCACAGATCTTCTAGGCTAGTGAAAATAATGTTAGGGGATTGCAGACAACTAAATGAGAAATTAAGGTGAATGTTCTGGGACACTTAATTCAATAGATAAGGAAGACACATAAATAGAGAAAAGCCAATATCATAAAGAAGTGTAATACTTAGCCAGTAAAATAGAGGATAAATGAACGAGAGTATTCTAACTGCCAGGAACCAATATATGAGAACTCTTTCGTTGTGATGTTTCTTTTCCCAGGAATTTTCTCTGCCAAGTGCTGCCTAAGCAAACACCGTTTTATTTGTCAAGAACCAGTAAAAGTGTTATCTCTTTTGAAGCTTATTATGACTTTAACCCAGAAGTTGTTTTTTTTTTTTTTGATAGAGGTGTTTCCTCATTTACGCATGGCAATAACAAGTGCTTTAGATGAATTTTACCACAGTGCTTACCATAAAGCTGTCATTACATTACTATTGTTATCATTTTCTACTAATACTCTATCATCTCACCATTTTCAGTGATCAGTTATAACATTCATAACATTATATGGCTTAATAATAGTTATTAGTTAGCTAAGAATCTTGCCATTTATAGATTTGTCTATAAAAGAGGAAGTTATTTCTGGGCACGGCTCAGGGCCCAGTAGTGCCACCTAGTAAGAGTTCTAAAGAAACACAAATTGTTCATTTGATATAAAAGGTCATTCAGCTCTTCTTTGACTTTCCTGTAGATGTTTTGTGACAGACTATATCCTTTAGTTGGCTAAAAGAAGAGGTCTCTAGGCTTGGTCTCTATATTTTTCTGATTGCATACCTCTGGATAAAAACTATCTGAATGTAACCCAATGTTGCATATTTACTTTATTTATAAATGGTGCACATTCACTATGGTACTAACATTATTCACATAATAAAACATTCATAGAATAAGAATTAGGGAGATGATAATTATTAAATAAATAATATTTCAATGTAATTTGATTATTTCATTAAAAGTAAACCATTAATTATTTTTGAAATGACTTCATATAGTTTTGAAACTTCTGGGTATTTTTATATGCTATTTTGGCAGATCTGATGAGATCATCATTGATTTTACTTCATGATATGTAGTTCAAAGAGTTTATACTTGGGATAGTTATTTCAACTCTGCCTCTTTCTTTGTTTGTATCCTTAGTAAAATATTCTTTTGATATTTAACAGGGGATATTTTAATTGTCCAATTATTTTAGATAAAGGTGGTATACATAAAAGTTGGGATATTGTATTCCTGTCATGAGCAATCCAGGGTTGTTTACCTCCTTTGGCGATCAATGTCCTGTAATTGTAGTTACCTGCAGTTAGGAGATTTAAAAGCAATTTTTATCACTCAGGAAGCTTGTTTAAAATATGGGAACTTCCAGGTCCCAATTAATATATATTTGATTCAAAAGTCCCTGAGTGGGCCCTGTGATACTGAAATACACTCAAAATTGAAAAGTACAATACATAAGATTGTAGAATTGTCTATGCACTTATTTGGGAAGATCTCTCTGTTCCTTAATCACAGTTAACAGTGCAACTGTCACCTACATATAGCCCACGTTCACATCTTGAGTGGCAGCAAGCAAGGGATGCACAGTTTAGAAAGCCACATCCTCTGTACATCCAGACCTGGGTGGTGAAGAAACACAGGGAGAAAGTTCATAATGGCAGCTGCCAGAGAAAAAGAATGTGCATTATTCACTGGAACTGGAGTCGGGGGGCGGGGGGAGAAGGAAAGAAATCTAGGAGAACTTGGGGGCATGAAGTGGTTCCTGCTACTGAACAGCAGAATTGGTTATGTTGACTTCTCTGATAATGGCCTCAATGAATTAAACCTCAGAGTGCACACTGGTCATATTTTAATCATTTTCGTATTTGACATACTTAATTCAATCCTATTACATATTAGTCTATTAATATAGGGTAAAGGACTTTGGTTTCCTCAACCTTACATGAACAGCGCCATAGTTCTTCTCAACCACGTAGTAATTACATGAGAGTTTAATTTTATTTCATAGATGCAATATGTCTAGTAAATTAATTAGATCATTAGATTACAATATCTGTTTTTATAGAAGATTCTTAATCAAAGTACAGAGAGCACATGTATCCATGCACCCACACACATGCATGCAGTCACTGGGATACTGTTCCGGACTGTGGAAGTTGTTCATTGATGTATGATCAAAATATATGCTTAACATTGGCTAGATAATGATACTGATGGAGGATTTTCATAATCCTATAATTATGCGTGCAAAGTATTATACCTAGCAATATGGTTTAATCATCTGAAAGGAAATTTGTAGAAGAGAAAGAAATAAAAATTACTGTAAAGTACCTTGAAAGATAAATTATTCATATAAAAATAAATAAAGAACACACTTAAAGTCTCTCACAACTGGCTCAGGGTTTTCTCATTAATATTATTCCAATTTTGTCAATAGGAAATTTGAAATCAATAAGGCTTAAATGCGTTATCTGATATGTCATTAGCAAATTATTAGTAACTCCCCCCAATATATTTGTGTGCTTCTAACTTTTATCATAAAAAATCAGTACTTTTACATTTTAAATTCACTCTATGTTATTGAATTCTTTCAGGTGTTATGTTCTTCATATTAACGACTGCTAATATGTCCTAGATCTCCTGAGTCAGATCTGGGCACCATGTGTTGTGGCTGTGCTCAAAAATTCACTCTTTTAGTGACACTGTGGTTTCTTGGGCTATATCAACAAATCAGCCTAGAAACATTTCAATAAAAAATGCATATGGGTGGCAGAGTTTCAGGATTCATTTTTTCTCTCTAAGCAAAGTTCTTTTCATAAATTTTCATTCAATTTATTTCTGTTATTTCTGGCCTCACTCTTCCCCTAAAGAGAAGCAAAAAAAATATTCATTGGTATTCTACCCTGCCTCATTTTGATTCACACTTTGTGAATGGCTCAAGGTAAAAAAAAAAAAAAAAAGCATCTGATTCAAAAAGCCTGAGATTATATCTGAGTTCTGCGCCTTGTTTACTGTATAACTGGGCAACTCATTTTACCTGTCTGGGTTTTAGCTTTCTTGTGTATAAAATTAGGATAACAGTAGTACCTGCCTTATTTCTGTCATCTTATTGGTAGAAGGAATTAAAAAGATAATAGGAATTTATGGGCTTTTTGTAACATCTAGAGAAGACTACAGACTTAAAATGTGTTTCACTTTCTCCTGATAAAGAGACAGTGCTGTTTGAAAAACAACTATGAAGATGGTATTGACAGAGAATGAAAGGAGTGCCCTGCTTCTTTGATCCAACCAGAGTGATCACTTAAACCCGTGGTACAATCGGTTGGTTCAGGTCAGAGGGGCCAGGACCCGATTACAGAGAATCATGTTGCACAAAATGTAGAACAAAGAATTCAACATAAAACTGGATCTGAGTGGTGACGCCAGAGCAGCAAACTGCATTTTTATTTTATCAGGGTCAGGGTCAGATAGAAAAGCAATGGGCGAGTCCATAGGGTCTTGGTCCCTCGGATTATTTCAAGCAGACCTGTGCTCCAATATCCTGACCTCAGCTGAGTAACAGACAGAACTAGCATGGGTCCCAGTGAACCATGAGAGAAGGAATGATGGGTCCATGTCTAAACTGTCCATATTCAACCAGGAAATTTTACTTTGGACAATAGATGCCCGTGTTAGGGGAAGAGAAAAAGAAGAGTAATAGTCAGCTCAGAAAAATATATGATTAAAACTCAAACTAAAATGCAAAAGGAGATAAAATGGAAATTTAGCTAACATTCTATGGTTTTAAGTAGAAATTGCGTTGTTTTAAAGATTACGACTCCAAGATACCCTCATTTTACAGCTGAGAAAACGAAAACTTGAGAGGAAAGATCACATGCCAAGGTTCACATACTGACCAGGATTTGAATATCGTTTTGTCTGGTGTACTTGATGTTCTCACTTGGTAGTTGCCAACAAGTTCACTATGTTTAGGGCTCTCAAAATTTAAGTAAGTATAAAACAGGTAGCTATGTATATAAGAGCTCAATTTCTCTTGCTATGGTCACTCACATGAAGTCTATACGCAAAGACAGAAGGACAAATAAGCTGTCTCCTGCAAAATGTGGAGTGATGTTACGGATATCTTTAGGAGCAAGTAGGAGGCGAAATCTATCTTAAAATAAACTTAGCAATTAATGTTATAAATAGCACAAAAAGTAAAGAAATAACAGCATTGACTAAATGTCATATATTCCTTTTATAAAAGCCACATTGCATAATTATGGGATTTCAAACTGCATTAGTTTATGCCATCAAATTAATCACATGTAGGTTAATAATCATCAAGCAAGTCTTTTCTGAAGGCAAGAGATGGAGGCAAACATGATAATCATCACAGATAATGAAACTTCTGAAGGTTGCAGTGAGGTTTAGAAACCCCATTCTCCAGATGTGTGCCTTACTAGTCCAATCATCCTCACATGTATTCTCATTTTTACAATATACACCCTAACAAGAACCAAAAAAAAAACAAAAACCACACATCTGAAAGTCTTTATCTCTCAAATTTATTTTGCTACCACTTTCACCCCGTGAGAAGCTAAACATTTCCTTATGTTTATACTTTTGACAGTGAGTTGACATTTTATTTAAACAAAGCTCCTTTCTAAGTAGCTAAAGATAAAATTGGAATTTTGTATTTAAATTTTAAACGACTTTAATGGGAAAAAAAATTAGCTAAGGTGGGTGTTTGCAATAGGTAGAAACTAACGCTACTAATGTAACGCATATATTACTAATGATAATAAGAAAGGACTCTCTCTGTTTTACACATACACACATACACACGTGTGTGTGTGTGTGTATCTACTAAATGGCTATAGGTTAAATTGACCTGTCATCTTTTTTTTTCCCTTTCCCACTGACTTTCTTTTTAAAAATAAACTCAGGAGATTCACTTTTTTGTGTGTATGGAGGATCTGAACTGTTCTAAAGATATGGGCAGAGTAAATTGATGCTTTCAAAGCTTAATTTGAGAAAAATTTTCTCTTCCTATCTTTGACTTATCGTAGCATGAGCAACCGTCCTCTCTGCCTCACAGAAATGACGACACTGCTTTAGCGGAGCGCCTGCCGGGAGTGCATCACCGGTGAGGAATGTGACCCTGGCCGAGTGGCTAGCAGCAACTATAAATTTGCACTTCTGCTGCCTCTGCCATGGTGTTTAGAAAGCATTTCCTTATACTACAATGATAAGTCAGGAAAGAACTAGAGGAAATGTCAAGGTCTCTTAAAAACTATTTATGGGTCAACAGATTTTTGCCTAACTTCTTCATACTACTTTACAAAGAAAGCTATGTCTTTTATTTAACAGGACCCCAGTGCTATTCCTTGACACACAAGCTGGACTGCTTATAGAATTGCTGACTGTTAGAGCTTAGAGGAAATCTAGAGATGATTTTACCCTTATTTTTACCTTATAAGTGAGAGAACTGAAGTCCAGATAATTTAAATAACTTTTCTAAATATCTGCAACCATCTCGAGGTAAAGCAAACCCTGGAATCCTAGTAGGTGACTCTCGGTGCTGTGTTCTTTATGGCACAACTCCTCTTCCCAGATAAATGCAAGTTCACCTTGTCACTGTCAAATACATCGCTTCATGCTTTAGTGGAAATATGGAATGCAGTGTTAGAGGTGAAAGTAATTATAGAGTTCATCTAGTGGAATTTCTTACTTTGAAAGTAAGAGAGCTGAGACCCAGAAAACTAGCATAAAGTAACAATGAAGTTGCCCAAATTAACAGTGAAAGATGTTGAACCAGAATATTCCTATATTAACTGCTAATCCAGCATTAGCTATATCATTGCTTAGTATATCATTTTGTTCACATATTAACAAAAACCCTGTCACATCTATGCTCATCCCTTCTCCTCATTTTTCTTTTACTCTATCTTTTCCCTTTACCCAAATCATTATTTGGATATTATAGAAAACTGTATTATTAGAGTAATGATTTCTTAAATATACCCCAAATTTCCATTCATTAATACAATTAATTATCCCCCACAGAATAATCTTCCTGGTATAGTTGTTTCTAGTCTGTGAGCAACTTTATTCCATGCAGACATTTAGAGAAGAATCAGGCCTCTTCTTTCTTGTGACTCCTTCATCCCTAGAGCCTGGTGTTGTATGCATCCACCCTGTAGAGGGCAAAAAAAAAAAGTAGAGATGACGCACACTTCTGAAATACTTTGACCCGTAAGTAGAACACATTGATCCTACTGGTGGTGACCATTAGCACAAACTATCACATATCCCCTTCTAGGTGCAAAAAGGCCTGGACAGTATTTTCCAGTAATAACTCTGCAGGGCGAATGAAAGAACACAGGTTTTGATTGACAGTTAGTGATCTTGGCAGCGAGGCTGCATAAGGAAAGTACTTCAATATTCTTGAGTTTTTAGTTTGCCTACTAACGAGTTCTTCTAAAAAATTGCCTCCTAATGAATATCTAACAGACTTTGAGCTCTTATCCAGGCTTTGGACCTTATAATATAAATTTTCTACAATGGTTCTGCTTTCTCTGGTTTTTGTTTCAGTATCCTAAAAACATGAATAAAATGAAATTCATTATTTTATATAAAAGTAATTAATGTCTAACTATCACTCACAATTGACATGATGGCCCTCTCATTATACCTCAGTCAACCGTTATCTTTAAAGTCACATCTTACTAAATACTCATATTTACCTTTCCAACTACAGCATGATAAAAAAGGCCTCTACAACTAATAAATATAGAACACGAGTTCTGTTTCTGTAATCCAAAGGGTAAATGACATTTATACAAGGGATCTGGCTTAGTTTTTAAACATATAACTAATGGAACTGGATTGATTTTGTTTACCTCCACTTTGCATGTGAAATGTTGCACAGGAGACGCTGGTCATCGGGATTAGTAGCCGCAGTGATACCTGCATTCGGAGGCGGATTTAACGGCAGGTGCACCGGGTGCAAGCCCTGGGCCTCGACTTCTGAAGGCATGTATTTTTATTTTCCCTGTCTCTCTCTTTTTTAGGGGCCCAATATTTTCTTCTGCGTGCAGGGCCTCAACCAACCTTAATCCACTCTGAATTTGCATTTGTATCTGAATCTGCCTAAGTCAAACTGCTGTAGGTAATAGAGAAAGGAAGTTGAAAAGGCTCTTGTATCCTCTGTAGATGGGAGGGTGAAATGTGAAAGCTTGCAGTGATTGAACTGTGTCACAGAAAGTAACATAACAGGATGTCATCCTAACATTGCTCTTGAGGGGAGGATAACACTCACAAATAGACCTCATGGTTTTGTGTTACTGAGATGCACAGCATCCTACAGGAAAATTTCATAGTTATAGTCTGCACTGGAGAAAAATATTGACCTTACAATACAAGAGTAGTAATTCAGGAGAAAGTGTATTTGAGAACAAGTGCAAAGAAATGTAATATACACCAGAAAAAAAATAATTATTTAATTTGGCTGTTTATTATGAACTGTTTTCCAAATTTAGAGAAAAATAAGAAAGTAAACGATGCAATACAAACAGGCTACTTAGTACTCGGGATCTAACATAAAGAGGATATAGTTGCTTTCCATGAAGTCGCACTTCTTGGCTTGTAAATTACTCCAAAAACCACTAACTCCTCTTGAAAATGTGTTGTTACTGTTTATAACACAAACATCTAAACCAATTTATAGTAATGAAATGGTAGAGGAGCTAGTGGTTTTGAAATTCTTTGTGCTTACAAGAAACATTAAAATAAAAGACTATTTTCCTATAGTTTGTAATCACTCTCTTAGTCAGTAATTACTACATTAATGTTTCAAATTAATCTACTTGATCATATAAAGTAGGTTTAGAAAAAGATGTAGCCAGTCTAATTCACTGTATGTTTCAAATGAACAATCTAGGTAGAATAAAATTGTTCTATTAATCAAATTTTTTAATGCTGGAAATCCAGATAGAGAGATTTTACTTTTTAGGTTTTAATGTGATACCTAAGAGAGATACTGTATTTCTGAATCATTTACTGTGTACCCACAGCTCAAGCTAACATATACACAATTTCTTGAATAGACTTTGTATGTATGCTCAAAGATAAAGTTTCTCTTTTTATTACTTCCCTAAATTATCTTATTTTTAAAGGTCAAACTCAAAAGATTGCTTTGTGCTAATTTTAATTTTAATGTTTTCCAAGGCATAAAGCACTCAGGTATAACTTGAAGTCTTCCAGGATTTTTTTTAAAGGTGTCTTTTTAGATAATTGTAAGTATGAAGAGATGGGACATGTGTACTCAGCTAGAAATGATATTAGGGCATTGACATACTATATTTAAAGGAAAGAATGAAATTTTTTCTTTGAGCCAGAAAAGATAGAGTTAATAAACAGTGTTGAAAGAATGAACAAAAATATGATTTGGGGAGAAAACAACAAAACATAAAACCAGTGGTAACTTAAACTACATAATGGTATTTTTATCAATACCCAATCAGAATTTTTCTATGTACATATGCACAAATATATATACATAGTAATTTGTTTTTAATATAAAGTTATGTTCAGATATATCAGTATATACTAAATAGTCACTGAAAAAATATAAAACAATTGTTCCCTAATTGTAGTCTACTTCATATTGTTTTCTATAATTATATTTTGTTGATTATGCTATTACAGTTGTCCTGATTTTTCCCCCTTTGCTCCCCTCCACCCAGCAGATAACACTCCCTCAAGCAATCACCCAACCATTGTCCATGTTTGAGGGTCAGGTATATAAGTTCTTTGGCTGCCCCATCTTCTATACTGTATTTTCATCCCCATGGCTATTCTGTAACTACCTGTTTGTACTTCTTAATCCCCCACCCCTTCACCCATTCCCTGACACCCTCCTCCCATCTGGCAACCATCAAAATGCTCTCCATATCCATGATTCTGTCTCTGTTCTTGTTTGCTTAGCTGGTTTTTTAGATTCAACTGTTAAAAGGTATGTATATTTTTGCCATTTTATTGTTCAAAATTTTGATCTATTTTTTCTTAAATAAGTCCCTTTAATAGTTTGTATATGGTTTGGTGATGATGAACCCCTTTAGTTTTTCTTGTCTGCAGAACTCTTTAGCTGCCCTTGAATTCTGAATGATAGCTTTGCTGGGTAGAGCAATCTTGACTGTAGGTCCCTGTGTTTCACAATTTTCAGTTTTTCTTGTCAATCTTTCCAATACTGCCAAGCTTCTTTTGAGAAATCAGCTCATAGTCTTATGGGAACTCCCTTGTAGGCATTTAATTTCTTTTCTCTTGATGCTTTTAAGAGCCTCTCTTTATCTTTAACCTTTGACATTTTCATTATGAAGTGTCTTGGAGTGGACCTCTTTGCATCCACCTTGTTGGGGACTTCCTGGGCTTCCAGGACTTGCATGTCTATTTTCTTCACCAAATTAGGGAAGTTTTCTTTCATTATTTTTTCAAATAGATTTTCAATTTCTTGCTTTTTTTCTTCTCCTTCTGGCAGTCCTGTAATGCTAATGTCAGACCTCTTACGGTTGTCCCAGAGGCTGCTTACAGTATTCCCCTTTTTTGGATACATTTTTCTTCTTGTTCTGGTTGGTTGTTCTTTGCTTCCTTATGTTCCAAATCATTGGTTTGATTCTCCGTTTCATCCAGTTACTGTTGTTTCCACGTAAATTGTTCTTTATTTCAGTTAGTGAATCCTTCGTTTCTGACTGATCTTTCTTATGCTGTTGAGGTCCTCACTAAGTTCCTTGAGCATCCTTATAACCAGTGTTTTGAACTCTGCATCTGACAGATTGCTTATCTCCATTTTGTTTAGCTCTTTTTCTGGAGTTTTGATCTGTTCTTTCATTTGGGCCATGTTTCTTTGTCTCGTTTTTTTGGCAGCATCCCTGCATTTATTTCTATGTATTAGGTAGATCTGCTTTGACTCTGTGTCTTGGCAGTGTGGCCTAAGGTAGTAGGTGTTCTCTAGGGTCCAGTGGTACAGCCTCCCCTATCACACAAGCTGGGTACTTGGGCTGTGCCTTTCTTGTGTGCAGAGTACAACCTCCTCTTGTAATTGAGCTTTGGTTGCTGTTGGCAGGTCAATGGGAGGGCCTTACCCTGGCCAGTCAACTATAAGGACTGACTGTGACCACTGACCACCAACCTCCACCCTCTGTGGAGGATCAGCTGTGCAGGAGCAGGGTGGTGGTACTCCTACATGGTCTGTAGCTGTCCACTGGGTGCACAGACCCTGGGGTTTCCTGGGTGGTGCAGGTCAAGGTCAGCCCCCCTTTTTTTTTTTTTTTTTTTTTGCTTGGGGCAACTCTGCCTGAGCTACAAAGCAATCTGAGATGGCTGTTACTTGTGCCAGGCTTGGAAATTCCCAGGTGAAGCCAAGCTGTGAATCTAGGCTGGCCTGGGGCTGCTGAGCATAAGGTATGGAGGCTGAGGCCTCGCTGAGTCCCCTGTTGCTTGTTTGAGAGGATTTAGGGAGTTGCGAAGCATGAGCCAAGATCAGCCATTCATATGGAAAAGTCACTGTTAACAGCTTGGGTGGGTCCATTAGTTGGATGGGACAGGGCCTCAGGGGATCTCCAAGGCAAGTGAACAATGTTAGCCAGGTTGGTGCATCTCAGATATGTCACCTGCATGCTGGCTTTGTGGCTGTTTTGGGGGAGAGTTCAGAGAAGGGGCAATGGTTTTGCCTGCCTTTCTGTCTGCAAGAAAGCTGTCTCCCAGCTCTACCCTTGATGCCAGGCTCTTCAGCTCCTCTCTGTATGCCACTAGTGCCTTTCAACCTGCTGCCTAGTGCTGGAGCTCAAAGGGAATGAGTCTGAGTAAGACCATGTGTGGGTTCTTGAAGAGGAATTGCTTGGGACTCCTGAAGTTTCTTCCACTGACTCAATCCCTGCTGGTTTTTGCAGCTAGAAATTATAGTGATTTATTTTCCTAGAAATTGGAATGCTGGGTTGGGGGACCTGGTGTGTGGCTGGGACTCCTCACTACTGAGATATCTCTCCCAAATTTTCATCCACACACGTGGATGTGGAACCAGTCAGTTCCTTGTCTCTGCCCCTCCTAACAGTGTGGATGGAGGTGGTTTCTTTAATTCTGTAGTTGTTGGACTTCCTTCAGCTTGGTTTCTGATGGCTCTGAGTGATGGTTGTCCTGTAGTTCAGTTGTAATTTTGATGTGCTTTTATGAGTAGGTGAGCTGTGTTTACTTATACTGCCATCTTGAGGGAAGTCCCTGCCAATCATAGATTTTCATGCAAGTATCATAATACGTACATGGTGAAGAAAGTTTTTTTTTTTTAAATCCTCACCCAGGATATGTTTTGATTCTTAGAGAGAGAGAGAGAGACATCCATATGAGAAATAAACATTAATTTGCTTCCTCTTGCACACACTCTAATCTGTGACCAAACTCACAACCCAGGTATGTGCCCTGACCTGGGATTGAACCTGAAACCTCTTTGTGTACAGGATGACACTCCAACCAACTAAGTCACTTGGCCAGGACATAAAGGAAGTTTTCTATTAAATGTTACATATATAATGATATTAAACATTATATATGATGACATTAAATATTATATACATATACTCATAGATATTACTCATATATAATGATCTTAAACAATTATATATAAATATATAAAATGAGTTAGAATTTAAGAGAATTCAAGATTTCCTGATGTTGAATTATTTATAGGTCATCTATCTTTTACCCTGAGTGCTAATAAATACTGACTTGAATAAAGCCAGTAAAGTAGATTCAGTAGTTTCCCCTTACTTGAGGTTTTAGTGACCTAACTAACAGTCACCCACAGTCTGAAAATATTAAAAGGGAAACTCCAGAAATAAAGAATTCATAAGTTTTAAATTGTGCGCCCTTCTGAGGAGTGTGAAGAAATCGTGTACTGTCTAGCCGGCAGCCTGAATCATTTATTTGTCCAGCATTTCCACACTGCATACATACTCTTCCCACTGGGTAGTCACTTAGTAGCCATCTTAGTTGTCAGATCAACTGCCCTGGTATCCAGTGCTTGTGTTTAAGCAACCCTTATTTTACTTAATAATGCACCCAAAGTGTAAGAGTAATGATGATATCAATTGAGACATGCTGATGAGTAGGTAAAGTGCTTGTTAATTATTGGCAGCAGGACAATAGTAGCCTAATGCTACGTCATATTGCCTTCATCATTCACCTCAGTTCCTCTCATCATGTGGGCTTTGTACTATCTCACATCATCACAAAAAGTGTGTGTGCAGTGCAATAAGATTCTGAGAGACAGAGAGGGGGAGACCATACTCACATAACTATCATTACGGTATATTATTATAATCGTTCTATTTTATTATTGGTTACTGTTAATCTCTTACTAGCCCTAATTTATAAGTTAAACTTTATCATAGGTATTTGTGTATAGAAAACACATACTACATGCAGGGCTCAGTATTATCTGAGGCTTCATACATTTACTAGGGGTCTTGAAATGTATCCACCGCAGATAAAGAGGCACTACTATAGTCCCTAAAAACCGAGATGTCTATCCTCTGTGGCAATATTTTTAAACCCATTATTCATTTTGATAATTATAAAAATCTCACTTCCTTTTGCCCTCACCACTAGATCCTATACTTAGCCAAGAAGATTTTGTCCAGCTTAATTTTGAGTAGTTTATATTATGAAACAATGTTATTTGTTTCCTATTCCAAATACAAAATTATATATTGGCTTGCTTTTCAAACCACAGAATCTGTGGCATTTCCTTTTTGAGAATCGCTGCTCTTGATTTTTCAGTGGAACCAGAACAAGCTGCGATTTGCTATTTGTGATTCTTCCTCCTTCCTTTTCTCCTTTTCCCTTCCCTTTCCTCTTTCTCTTCCTGAACCATTGAGCCCTATGACCTTTAGGTAGGGCAGAGTGTAGTAAGCAAAATGTAAGTACACCTAGAGGTATGGCCTGGTGAGGGATGTTAAGAACCAAGGCAGAATAGCAAGTCATCCCCATGGAGGGTGTGGGCCGGACTGCTGTGGGGCATCAGAGCCCAAGCAGAAGCCGAGAACATCCCTCTGGAGGTTCCAATGCCCACCTAAGGTAGGAGGATGTCAATCTGTGGGGTACATGATTGTGGGATGTTAAAACTGAATGGGGTGAAGATGGTGTTTATTCGAGGACAAGGGTTGGTTAGCATGATGTCCAGCAGGGATGGGCAGCCATGGCAATGAGGGCTGGTTAGTATAGAGGTGAATCAAATATGTTAATAAATTAAGAACACTAATAGGATTCAGGTTTCCTACCGTGAGACAAGGAAGTTACAATTGTGGAAATGGAGAAAATTAAAACAAACCCTATGATGTTATTGGAAGTAGGGCATGATCTCAAGGATTTTAAAAACTATAGATATAGAAATGAATTTAAATGTAATGTGTATAAAAACCAATGTAATTATAGTTATAGAAAATGAATATAAATGCAAGTATGTAAATATCAATGTAATTAATGTGTATGTACATATATTTACCTATGTATGTTTTTCTCATGGAGAGGGCATTGGTGCAGTAAACTATCCTCTGTCTTTCATGTTACGGAAAACTGACGTCTAACAATCAGTGTTTTAAAATTCTCATTCCCTTAATGATCTGGGTAATTCTCATGGCTCCTTTAATGCTAGTCAAGCATCACCCTCCCTGGGAGGCTTCCTTGACATTCTCCAGACTGATTTGGCAACCTATTTTCAGGCTCCCTGGGCATGCTTCAACAGAACATTTATTACCCTGCTTACACCACCCATTTGCTTCTCTACTTTCACACCACGGTGTCCCTTTGTCATTTATTTCTCACGCCATGGTAATGTAGAATGGATGCTCATTAGAGTTTGTTCAACACATATTTGAAGGTGTTAGGAAAGAAAGAATAGCATGCATTGCAGGTGAAGAGACATAAGCTTTGATACTCAAGAACGCTTGCTTCATATCTTTATGCTATAGCTTCCTGGTTTTGAGACCTTCAATGCATTTCCTAATTTTCCTGAGCCTGAGTTTTCTGATTTGTAAAGTTTCAATACTAATACTTCTCCAGTCTTACAGTTGCGATTTTTATTTTGTGGTTGGTAGAAAAGTAAGTATATAAAGAATAGATACATAACATTTATTTTAAAAATGTTAAATGTTATGTGAGTAATGATTTTTACCCCACACAGATGCTGAAATATAACTTGCATAGGAATAGGCATTCAATAAAATGTATATATGTCTATAGAAATATATACATTTAATAATTCTTCCTTTATACTGAGGTTTTATTTTTATTCATTTTTTAGTCCCTTATTTCTTACTTTTTATAAACACTGTTTTAATTTTGGTACTAAGGTTTTCTAAAACAACAAATGTTTTGTAAGAAAAAAAAACATCATGAATTACATTTCCTGAAACATGAATCTGTTTTCCAACCTTTATGTCTTCAATATGTGTATATTTATAGTTTTTACTTAAACATCCATTAAATTGGCTATTAACAAGTCATATCTAGCCAAATTGAAAGTTTAAAAGTTTTTCCTGGGTAACTATCAGTAATTTTTATTTAGGTAATTATTCTATCCAATTGACAGAAAAATTGTGACATCAATTATCTCAGTCTGTGGGCTGCCGTAATAAAACACACACTGGGTGGCTTAAACCAGCAGTCCCCAACCTTTTTGGCACCAGGGACCGGTTTAGTGGAAGACAGTTTTTCCACAGACCGGGGTGTGCGGTGGGAGCGGGAGCTCGGGCAGTAATGCGAGCAGCACCTGGACTGGGAGGAGGGAGGTTAGGGATCCCTGGCTTGAGCAACAGAAATATATTTTTTTACAGTTCTGGAGGGTAGAAGTCTGAGATTAAGGTGTCAGCAGTGTTGCTTTCTGATGACTGTGCTCCTTCTGGCTTGTAGACAACCACCTTCTCACTATGTCCATACTATGCAAGGTCTTTCCTCTGTGTGTGCCTGAGGGAAGAGTGCGCGAGCTCTCTGCTGTCTCTTCTTATAAGTACAGCAGTCCCATTGGAATAGGTCCCCTCCAATGACCTCATTTAACCAATTACTTTCTTAGAGGTTTCGTCTCCAAATACAGTCTGTTTAGTTCTTCAATACATGAATTTTGGAGGTGGACACAAACATTCAGTTTTAACACCAATATTAATTGGAACAACTTACTCTTTTAGTTGTTTCTATCTTTTAAAAAAACAATTAATTGCATACATTTTCGGACTATGGATTGAATAAATCTGATTTGCAGACATCATTAATCAAATTTATTTTTATAATCAATATTTGACAATTTTAATTTTTTTTAATTTCAAAAACCAAGTAATTTAATGTCAACAGCTTCTTCTATATCAAACATAAAACTAAAGTTTTGGGTTTTTTTAAATAAAACCATGATATTAAAATAATATTTAAATTAATTCTTTTTTTAACTTTATTTTTATTGTTGACACTATTACAGATTTTGTCCTTACCCTCCTCTGCTCACCCCCACCCATCCCCTGTTCCCTGCTCCCCTCTGGCCATCACTATGCTATTTCTAAAAATTTATCCTAGTAATATACTTTAATAGTTTACAATGATATATGCGTTTTAGGATTCTTATTTTAGCATTCAAGTAATAAGAAAAACTGCAAGCAAATTAAGGGTTCATTTCTAAGTGAATGATTATATAGATTTCAATACATGTAGAGGTTCAAAAAAATTGGGAGGTCTATAAGTACTGATATAGAAATATGGCTAGTCTACATTTTTATTATAAGCAACAGGGTTGGGAGAGTTATTTATGTATATATAGTTGTAGAACTAAAGTTATGAAAAGAAGTATGTATAAAGATCCTATATACATCTTATAAGGAGACTTTGGAATCAAGGACAAGTTAAGTGGGAGGCAATTTGCTTTTTAGGCTCTACTTTAATTTTAAATTATGTTTACTTGAACATGGTTTATCTTTTGAATAATTTTTCAAAACATTTCCTGTAACTGGTCAGATCAGTAAGGAAAATGGAGTGGAAGCCGTAAGTGCCACAAAGCCTACTGTAGTCAGTGGCTCATTTAGATTTGACACATAGACTTATTATTACATTTTTAAAAGCTACATTGAAAAAATTATTTTACCTTGACTTTGTCTGAAATTTATAACTGTGAAGTTATCATATGCATTGTGAAATAAATATTGTGAAAAACAAGTGCCACTAAAGTCACAGAGAAACATCAGCAATCAATACATTTATGCTAAATCAAAATTTCTCATTACCGTTTTTTCCTTGAATATCCTAAGCATGTTCCATTGGCATGTTTTAAACCTTTCATGTTTGCTTGTCCTCAACAAGCAAAAATTGATTTCATGATTTTACACTGCAAACAGTTTCTTAAGAAAATATTAGCTATATTGCCTTGAAAGTTTAACTTTCTATACTATACAAATGCAATGTAAATATGAAACTACATAAGAGGACTATGAAGCTTCCACATTGTACTAGTTTTGATTTAAAAACAATAGAAATTTTTCTTAAATTACATTTATGGTTTCTCTTTCACCAATTCATCATACACTTGTAAAATTATTATTTAGACCCTCCCCTTAAATTCCCATTTTTCTCCAATGCAATATCAATGCTTTTCTTTACAAGATTAAGTCTGTTTAAAATTCCATGACGTTCATGTTTTATTCACTTTCTCTGATGTAAATTTTCTTTACCAGCTTGAATTTTTATGACTGTATTAAACATAAATCTTTTTATTTTTTTAGAAGAAGGCTCAGGAGTTCATTTTTGAAAAATCTAAAATATACCCATTCAATTTTCTTTTTCGAGGGTTTGACAAATTAAAATGACTAGTTCATGTTGCAGGTGAAAATTATAAAAACTTGGAGTTTTTTTTTTAACTTCGTTTCAGAGACAATTCAGTATGTATATTTTCTATAGAATTGTTTCACATTCTTTTAAAATGACAGACTTACTGTATACTTGATGACCTCTCTTTGTTCACTTAAATATATATTAAAATATAAATGATAGTAAATATTCCTTCCATTTCTGTGGTTGTGGAAAGAGCCCAGATAGCATATTTACAGGTTTTGTGGTAGTTGTGGCATCAAAAGGATTTTGAACTCATAGTTTGCTTTGATGACATGATTATATGAAGGGAAAGGCAGTTTTCCAATTTCAACATTGAAAGCCTGAGATACTGATTATTTTTTCTTTTCATATCCAAGAAAAATCTTTGTACCCTATGCCAAAGATTTGCATCAAATTAATTAGTATTGTTTAAAGTGAAGGTTAAACATGGTCTTTTTGATATAGAAATATAGACAGTAAGGGCAGATGTTTTCAAAGCACATGACGTGTAGCCTTTTATTGAGTTTATATTGTGGAAATTTATGTTACTGTAAAGATTTATCTAGACATCAGTGGATAACTGATAACAAATGAAAAAAATTTGTGATTCCTTAGAAGGAGTGCACATTAAACACAATAACCTTTGTGCTCTTTCAAATAAAAACAAAATAGAATCATAAAACAATAATTGCAATACTTTTCTGTTTTATATTTTGAAAAATGATATTGAGTTAATTGACTCTTTTTATCATTTGTATTTATATCTTTTACTGCAAAGTATCCTGCTGGAAAATTCTTCTTTAAAATTATAAATGTTCTGCCTATTAAGTACAAGGATTAGGGCTGAAAATGTTTGAACACAATAAAAGTAACCACATCACTATCTTGGAAATATTGTCTATGTGACACTTAATTTGAAACATATGTAATATATATCTATGTATATGTGTAATGTAAAGTCTATGGATGAAAACTTTATATCCCTTTAGTAGAAAACAATATATGAAGAGTTTCATGAGTCAGAGTTCTGTTTACCATTTTTTGTGAAAAAAAAATTTTAAAGACCCCATTAATTATAAAAGCAATTTTTCTCAGCATTATAATTTTTTTAAGGTAAATCACATAAAAACAAAGATTATCATTGGCAATAAATATGTGAATCAAATAATTTATAAATTAAGAATTGTTCTTGCCTTTCTCATTAATTTTCATAGTCATTAACTAGGCATCGAAACATAGGAAAACATTAGTTTCTAATATTTGCTATTATAATGTGTTATATTGGTCATAGGGGTGTATTATGTTATACTTTTTATAAATTTTCTGCAGGATAGCAACACATTTTCACTTAAAACTGCGACTACTTTCTTATGCAGCTTTAAGCTTCTAATATGTTTGTCAGGCTGTTTGATATTTTGGGGTTTCTATTTTTGTTTTTCTTGTCAAACATTTGCTAATGAAAAGTCAGTGCATTCTCTACATATTACAAAGTTGTAGCTAAATAATTTCAACATGTTCAAATAAAAAAGAGGGAAAGAGTCATTCAGATATTTTTCTATACTGAATATCAGTTTTCTGGAAGTTGAATTATTCATGTTTTGATCATGGTGTTTGTCATCAAATAAGCAGTACATTTATTCAAAAACAGAACAAACCAGAAATCAATTTATCTATCATCTATCTATCTATCTATCTATCTATCTATCTATCTATCTATCTATCATCTATCCATCGGTGGAGACACATGTGTGATTTGATAAAAATCATCTGGTACACAGTGGTCTAACAGTTACTTCCAGTGTAAGATCTGGAAATCTCATCAGATGACCTGTGCTGATACCTTCCAGGCCGCAGAGCTGAAACTCTGTTCTTTCTTTCTGCGATCTCTTGATTCTATTCTTTCTTTGATCATCCACATGTTTTGGAAAATTGTTTTTCAAAGGGGTGTAGTGATACTTTATGGCTCTGATTTTTCATTTTTCTTCCTCTATTTTTCTTTTTTTTTTTTTGCCATTTAAAAAACTACTGTTTTGTGATGTCTTTTTTTATTTTTACGAAATAGAGGTGGAAGAATTATGAGAAGGGTGAAGAGAAAGATATATGCTTACTTTGCAGCTCATTGATCTAGGCTGAGAGGCAAACAACAATAAACTAACCCTGGTTGCTGTCTTGTGACCTGTTTGTTTACAGTGTTGATAACCCCAGAGGACAACTGGGCTATCCAGCTTATACAAAGCCTTACTGGCCACAGTGTACTCTGCAAAACTTCCATAAAGTAAAAAAAGGAATCCCTGTATTTGTTTTAATGTTTTTTCATTTATAATAGTTTACTTCCTAAATAAAATAAAAACTCAACTTCTCTTTGAAAAGTGTTTCTTATTCCCATTGCATTATTTTTTTATCAAAGCATTATTCACTATAAGAGGATATGTTCAGTTATAGAATAGAGCTTTTCCAAGTTTAATGAAAAGAAAATGTCATTGTATTTCAGAAATCTTGAAATCACATAGAATCTCAAGCCTTCAAAAAATAAAAATCTTTTCAAAATATTAGTTTATGAGATAATTCATTTATCTTACAAAGATTTTGCCATTTCACTCTCAGAGTATGCAAAATCATTTTCAAATATATTTACAGTCTGCATTATTAAATGTGTCTTGATTAAATGCTAGTTTTAAACATGGTCCCGGAGGATCTGAATATTTTGGCTCAATAAAATCATATAAAATATTTTTCATATTCAACAAGAATATTCGCTGGGATCAGACCTGAGTTAGGCCAGTCAGCCGGGACAAGTGGGACAGGGAAACTGAGACAGTCAAATGGCCATGCGGTTTATAACCATCTAGCAAATCCTCTCTTCCCTAAACCAAGGACACTTAAGAATAAGTTTACAGTTCTCCCAACCGGAGGGTAAATACCTTAAATCACCCTATTCAAGGAAATAGATAGCAAAAGTCAAATTACTCTCATTTGCCAATAACACCCAAGGACAGAAGTTAAGGGAATCAATCTCATTTTGGAGCATCAGCATAAAGCAGATGCATATTCTTTTGAGATCTGCCCCTAAGACCTTCCCTAAACTCCCAGCCTTTAAAAACCCTCAAAACAAAGGACCCTGTGTCCTCTCCTTCCAAAGAGCCCTCCCTCACCTATCCCTTCCTCCTTTCCTTCCACCACCAGTATGCATCTCCTAATGGGACCCCAGGAGACTTGCAACCAGGGCAACAATGGGCAATACTTCTGGGCTAACCCCCTGAACCTGTCTCCCAAGCCCCCTTTTCTCTGACTTCTCAGTGATCCAAAGCAGCCGTACCTAGGCTCATTCCTATTGCTCCTTCTACCCTGTCCTTCCTTGTTTCACTGTCCCCAGCTTTAATAAACATACTCTCAAAATTACCTGGACTAGTTTTGTGAAAGCTTTCCTACACAAAGTCAAAAACTCACACACTATAAGGTGTCCCGAGGAGCACCCACTCCCGGTCCCTGTCCAGTAACAGATTTACCCTGTTGGATCTTAACCACAAAAATGGTCATTGTTTTTATTAAAATTATTTTTAATAAAAGCATTATTGCTCAACTCTAAATATACATATGCTATTTTGTAATGTATTTAATTTTAATATGGGTATATCTTTAATTGTTTTTGAAAAAAAATCAAAATGAAATTAGTAAAATTTTATAGTCCTATTTTATTCTGCTAGCATTTCAAGTAGAACACTGGTTATGATTACATATAATCTTCCAATAACAAAATTTTATGTATTTAACATTTAGAATTTCCCCCTCAACTAAGTTAACATGTCTGATCCAGGACATTTAAATCTCATTTAAAATGACCAATGAGATTGTGCCAGAGGACTACTTTCTACTCCATACTTCTAAATCTGCTTTTAAATGTAAGCAAGCTCCAGTGTACATATCCTATAAAAAAATAATAATCTCCTGGTTACTGCTTTAAATAAGGACTCCTTATTTGGAATGGGAAAACTCAGATATCTTCTGTTTCTGTAGTTCATTTATTGACATTAAATAGGTATATTTCACTCTTTCTACCACCATTTCCAGATCACTGCACAGCAAAACAGCTTTGACTATCCACCTGTGTCTTTGCATCTTAATGAATGTCCTCCTTTTCCCATTGCTCACTCCCTCCATTCCCTTGAGTCTGATTTCTGCCGCCGTCCGACCCCTCTATGTCTCATTCAGCCTCTCTCTCACTAAGATTTTTAAGAGCTCTTACAGAGTCGCATGTCTCTATTGCGATCGCCTATTTCAGCAATCGTGTTGCTTGAGGTTGAAGAGTCTCTTATTTTCTTCACACTTTACCAAAATCAAAGCTTTGATTATCTCTACAGTCTCATTTCTGTGTTGTTAATTTTGGGCTGCATGGGGTAAATCCTCCAAAGGTCTTCAATGTGGATGATTGAAAGAATTACCACGGTGTTCTAGATAACTTTTATCTTCCATAATTATGCCCTACCTTTGCTAAAGCAGATAACACATCTCATTTTCTACACTATAGAAACTGAGGTCATTCGATGTTTTAATATCTTTCTTTTTCACCTCTGTACCTTTTTTTAAAGCTTTGCTTCTTAAGATTAAAGGACTATTAATATTCTGAGTCCCTGCTTGCTCATTTCATTTGAATTTAATTCATTAATGATCACAACCCTTTCATGGTCTTCAAATCTTTTCTCTTCCTTGGATGTTTGCTTACTACATTTCATGCACGTTTAACTGTTTCCTACATCAAAATGCCTTCCCTCAAATTTTCTACTTCTTCATGTAGTCATTAAAACTCTCTCCTTCCTCTCACTGTCAAAGGGCACGAAGGGGTAATATCTATTTCCTCTTGAATTTTCTTCTCCCCACTCAGCTTTCTTTTTATTTCCTCTTGTCCACTGCAACAAACTCAAAAAGAACACCAGCTTCCCCTTAATAGTGGGCTTTGTTCCCAGCCCTCAAACACTTTGAGCTCAGTTTCTGTGACATTTTACACTTTCTCCTCTTTTAGGAGTGTTTCTTCCTTGATATATTGGCTGTTGTTCTTATAAATCTTTTTTACTTCTCTCACTGTGCCTTTTTTCATTTGTGTCTCTATAGGTTTCCCTCCTTTCTTTGCCCTAGATGTATATATTCCCAAGCTTCTATTCTTGGCTTTATCTTCTTTTCTCTCCAATTCCGTTATTATGTTAAAATATTTACTCCATTATCTATATCTATCATCTTTATGTAGATTTGTTCCAAATACATTTCCAGGCCAACAGCTCTTCTAAATTCCAGAAATCTATTTCCAAACAGCTGCTAGAATTATCCATCTCGGTATGTCATGAGCCCTGAGAACTCAACCTCAGCAATTCCAAATTAATTATTAATTTCCCTGAAGTCGATACTCCATTTTTTTTGTGTGTGTGTTTTTAAATACTGTAAGTTTATTAAATATATGAGTTGAAATATCTAAATTATTATTGAATTCTTTCAACTTTCTCATTAAAACCAGCAATAGAGTCCTTTGGTATCAATTTTTAGTGAATTTCTTGGGTAGCAAGATAAGATGTTGACATTTTAGTCTTTGCACTTCTTATTTCCTCATTTGTTTACATATGATACTTCTTCAAATTAGTTAGGGCCTTCACATTGACTCAGAGAAAAGTAGCACTAGCATAGGCAGAAAAAAAGAGAAAAAGCAACATTCCTCTTTTTCTTAAAAAATAAGGTCTCTGTATATCAAAAGAATGGTAAAAGAAAATAGGACACAGAGTTCATAAAAATAGTCAACTTAGAAAGAAAATCAAGATTCATCCATTCTACTTGTGGCCTAAGAGATAATTAGAGATTATTTGGGCTGGGACAGGGAAGAAAAGTAAAGATGGGGACATAACCTTGAGGGAGAAGCTAGAAGGAAAAGAAGGCTGCAGCAGACATTACGAAGAGTAGTAGGGTGGCATCAGACATTGTCCCTCTTACTTCAGTGCTGATGCAAAAGCTAGGCCAACACCTGGTGACCATATGTCATTGCTTGTGACCTCTGCAGAACTAATTGTTGTGGGGCGTGAGCTTATGACTTCAAGTCACCATTATATCATCTAGCAGAAGAACCACCCAAACTCAAACACTTAGCTAACCCTCACTGAATTATCCTGTTGTTCCAAAGTCTCAGGGCATTTGTAAGAACTTTAGCAAAAGATGATAGACTTCTCACACAGTGAGGGCGGGAAAAGCTTGGCATCTGTGCTTGGGTAATGTGGGACAATACCCTCATAAGGGCTATACCACTGAAGTTGTTTCACTCAAAAACTCTTAACAGAAGGCAAAGATAAAGTGTGTACATAAATGATCAGGTTAGAGAATCTGGTGAGAGCTCACAGTCCAGAGGATTAATAGATAAGTAGTCTGGAACTAGGTTAAATCTAGGCTCACATATGTTTACCTAGACAGAGCAACGCCACACCTCCACCCTGTGCAAACTTTACCCTAACAAACTTTGTTTAGTTATTAATATTGATGTGGAAAGGAAAGAAGGAAAGATATTTATAATGAGCTTGGGTGGGGGTAGGGCGAAACCACCTGGGGCTAGTTTCACCAGGGCTAATGGCTGATGTAGAGGGAGAGATATCAATGACAACGATAGGAATAAAGAAAACAATAATAAATTCTTCTACTACAAAACAGCAGGCCTGTACCTCGCAAATATCAATGGTTGTGAGAGACAAAGAAAGGTTATTGAACTCTCTCGGATTAAAGGAGACTAAAACAACGTGGCAACCAAAGGCCTTGCAAGAGTCTGAACTGGCTCTGGATCAGGGGAAAATGCCATAAATGATACTTTTTTGGGACATCTGTCAAAAACAATGAAGAAAGTATTTTAGGTAATAATGTTTTATCAATGTTCCGTTTCCTTAATTTGACAATTGTACATTAGTGAGAGAATGTCGTTCTTAGATATTGTAAGCTGAAGTTTTTAGAGGTAAAGAAAAATGCTGTCTACAAGTTTTCTCTTAAATACTTCAGGAAAAAGTAAGAGCTTCAAATGAAGCTTTTTAGTCTTCTGAAAGTAGAGCTGTTGTGGTTGCTGAGAGATACTGAAGGGCCACCTGCCAAGATGAAGGATTTAGTATCTAACTCTTACCGGCCATCTTTGTAATGGCCTGGGAAATACACTGAAGATGGTGATAAAGAAGAGAAAGCTGGAAGCCTTAGTAAAGTGTTGGAAAAGGTCAGAGACATAAACCCAAGCCTTCCCTGAGGGGAACCGCATCATGCTGTCCTTTAGGGCTGATGGGGCCCAGAAGGAGGCAACTGTGATGCAGAAACCATTGGAAGATGAATAAGAGACTGTGCTGAGACCAGTGGTCCTATTATAAATGACCAAACACTGGAACCGCTCACTGGCAAACGCGTGAGCCACCTCTAATGACAGTTGCTTGAAGGCCGCACCTATGTAGCTTAAGCCTAGCAAAGCTCATGGAAAGTTCAGAAAAACTCTACAAGGGCTTATAAACTTAAAAATTTTCCCTCTTAATCATGTGTAGGGCAAAGTAGATATCCAATGTAAAATTTATTTTCCAGAGGTCGAAAAAATGAAATAGTTGCTTTTAAAGAACTAAAATGATTTTGTCCGTTTTAAGAAGTAATGAGGTAAATAGTTTTATTCACTCTAATTCTCTCTTTCGGAATGCATAGCTTGGCAAAACAAAGTATGAAAACTAAGAGGATGGGCGGAGGACCCTTCGCACCACTGCTGGGTTCCCTATCACAGATCTGCTTGAGCAAAGAGGCTCCCTTGCCAGCGCTGGCCAGCAGCCCTCAGGGCCTCAGATAAACACTGATTGATTCCTAAGGAATTTCTCAGCTGCTTAGGGAGTGAGCTGAGCTTGATAGGAGCTGGCACAGGTGTGTATGTCATTAACCTCAGTCACGTCTTTAGACGGGCTGTAACTGCCCCAAGGGCTGCTCAGTAGCACCAATGGTCGTATTGAGGAAGAGGAAAATGGCAGTGCTGGTGGACAGTATTATTTTTCCTTCTCTAGAAAAAAATCTCCTGTCTGGGTTCATTGCAGTCCTGCTACTATTGGGGAAATATTTTTTTTTTTACATATTGTTCTGAGTTCTTTTGGATATACAAAAACTATCCTTGATAGCAGAATTTGAATGTCCTACTAAATGTGTTAGGGTAGAGTGTTTCATAGACAAAAGATTGAGTCCTTCTGTCTTATTTGTCACTTAAAAATTCATTCTTAAATGCGTGGTATGTGAGTTAATCTCAATAAAGCTTTTCTAAAACAAGAAAAAATTAGATTTTTTTCCTACAAATCTAAATGGTAACTAATGAGTGGACAATTATTTTAAAAAGATAATTAAGTCTGCTAATTTAACCGTATACTTAAGGCATCTCAATTTTATGCTCATTTCTTAGAAAGCAAAGGAAGATAATGTTTGGAGAAGGACCTATGTTCAAGGAAAGTATTTCTGGTTTTTGATGGAAGAGATCTGAGCAGGCAGCAGCTGAGGATAAGACAATTGAAAGGGTTAGATAGAAGGTGTCAGTGAAAGGGAGAATAATTAATATTAATAGGAAAAAATCTTAGAAGAAATAGAGTTCATAATTTTGAAGCACAAGTGGATGAATTAGCCTAGAAAAATGAGAAACATTTAATCGTGTGCCACAAGATGGAAATTGTGACGATGTAGGCACAATTTTATGTGAGACATCTGTCTTCTCTGTGAGTAATAGGGAGGGCCGTTGCACACAGCAACACCAGTGTGACGGGCGAGGCATGTAGCCGAAGAGTGGAAAGGCAGAGGTGGCTCCTCGAGGTTAAATATTGGCCTTGTATTAAAGGGACATTGTAATTTCTTTGACCTCTAAACTTTAGAACAGCAAATTCTCCTTAGTGAAACCTTCTAAGCTTATGAGTTTCTTTTGCATGACTAAAATTTTGTGTTTTCCCCACCTGTTACACTTTATGCCATTTCACAACACTAACCCATATGGTTAATACACGGCTTCAGACACCTCACTTATTTTGCTGTTGCACACTGACACCTCTCACTGGCTGTCATATACCAAATTCAGACTAACATGGTGTGGTTTGTAACAGTTCAAGCTACTTCCTGGTGACATTTTCTGTAACCCAGGAAATTTTATGGTGTCATCATCTCTCACTTTACATTTGTTAGCTTAATGATATAAATATTTTAATTTATAATGACTTTTTAAGTTTTTATAAAATGAATGTAATATAGAAAAATAGGTGGTGTCACTAGTGTTAAAAGCAGCAAATCTCATTAAATACATATAATAAAATTAAAGTGGAAATAACTAACTAGGTATATTAAAAAACTGAACTTTTGACTATTAATTGCATTTAATTTGATATAAGTCAGTCAGCTTATTAATTTTTAATAAGCTACCAAAGATGAAGTACAGGCACAAAATATTAGAGATATATAATCATAAATTGTGTCTAATGAAGGAGATAAAGTTAATGGATTTTTATTTTGAGATAATCTTATATTCATATGCAGCTGCAAGAAGTAGTACGAATAAATTCCATGCATTCTTTACCAAGTTTCCCATAATGGTAACATTTTGCACTATTCTACTAAAAAAAAAAATTAAACCAGGAAATGGATATTAGTACAATGCACTGACATTTTTCAAATGTCACTAGTTTTTCATGTCCTCATAGTTAATGAATTTTATAATCCTTTTTTAAAAACTATCTAAGAATGGAATCTTCCAAATGCAATGTAAGTCTATAGAAAGTGTTTGCTATTTGACTTGTAGTTCTTTTCAGGGATGCATTTCCGGAAGAGTATGAAATGGACTGATCTTGAATGTATTCTGACATCCTTCCAGCTGAAGACTTTGCCATGTCAGTCTTCATTTTGTAAATCACGTCTCCGCATTCCTGCATTGGCAATAAGAATAGGCAGCAACACAATGTTCTTATGGGTATTGCTCCCAAGGAGGTAATCAGTAAGTAAGTTAAGGGGATGGGATAAACTTAGAGAAGTACATCACTTGTTTAATTATCTAATATACTTAATGCATATTTCATCCATTTTGTGATAATTTCATGTTTATAAAACATTCTTTACTTTGGTACAAGCCATGTGTAAATAGGTATAAAATAAAGTACAAAACTTTAGGTTGAAAATAGTGTGGGGAGGTATTTGGCAGTCTGAAGTAGTCACATATGATGAGGGGGAGAGGGGTTCTATCCAGGCAACATTTATACCTAAATTATTCTTTTTTCCAGAACAAACCCTGGGTGACCTACACTGTTGTATTACTGAACTGAAGCACTGAGAGAAAAGCCTTTCTTTGAAAGGAATGTAGCAGCAACTTACGATGTACAAAGCATGTTGGAAATGCATATATGGTAGATAGAGAGACCGAACCTAAAGTGTGAACATTAGAAAAATATGAAACCCTCACACAAAATCATTGTGATTCAAATGCACATGGACATTTAATCACCGGTTTCCAAGCATAGCATTATGTTGTCAATTCAGATATTTATATGGCTATTTTAAAGAAAATAAAATAAAAATAAATTTTAAAAAAGTACCAAAAAAGAAAATATCCTAAAAGTGTTCATCAGCTATAATTTGACTTTCTTAAAATTTGTTTTCTCATTACTGATAGTATACCTTCGTTCTTATATTTACTTTATATTTAATCAAATTGAAATTGCTGTATCCTTTGTTTTCCCATCTTTGGTTCACACATGATAATCAAATCTTTACCTTACTTAGGAAATAGTTAATCTTTAAATGAACTAGAGCTAAGAAAGGTGCACTGAGTTAATATGTAAGAAATTATATGTTTTTCTTTCATGCGATAAATAACTAAAACCAAAATATTATTGTAAAAGTTATAGATTGTTTCTCAGTATGTCTTCTCTTAGATTTCTTTACTATAGTTATGATTAAAGTGTGTCTCGCATAATAACAAAACATATATATACTGTCTAAACTTGTTATCTTGCCGTTGGCCATATCATAATTTGAAACAACTAGGTGAGGTTAGAAAAACAAAAGATAAACCAGAAAATCTGCTGGAAACTAGGGTTTGGCAACATACTAGAAATTACATCAAAATCTAAGATACAGAATATATGGATAAAACCCAGTAAAAGTAAAGTAGATACTAAGAAATAATTTTATTCTTTGTTATTCTTTCTCCCCATTACAATATGTAAACTCAGTGTCAACTTTATTTATGTTATAAATACATTCATTTGTACTGTGCCATTTTGGTTTCGGTCATCAAAGCTTTATGCAGGGTGTGCTCTCCTGCCCAGAAGCATGTCCACACCTATCCCTTCCCCCTCTTCTTTGCCCCAGCTCCTTGGGAGAGGCACGCATCTCCCAAACTCTAAGGGACCCCAGGAGAGTTGCAACCGAGGGAGCAATGGGCAGCAGCAGCTAGTCCTGGGCTAACCCTCTGAACCTGTCTCCAAAGCCCCCTTTTCTCTGGCTCCCCAGTGAGCGGACAGGAGCCCCACCCGGGCTCACTTCTTTCCCATACGTTTCTAGAGTTTCTAGAGAGCCAAAACAACCTTGCCTCGCCTCTCTTCTGTTGCTGCTTCTCTCCTAAGCCCTTCATTGTTTCACTGTCTCTAGCCTTAATAAACATACTCCCAAAATGAAATAACAACAAAAACTGTATGCAGGAGCCTTCTTTATATTTCCAATTTGAGGAAAACTTCTCTGATGGTATATTTTTAAACACAGCAAAGGTTAGATTATTCAAGGAAGACTGAATTACACTTCATTAAGATGAGTTGTAACGTGCAACAAGTAAGGGCAGGAATGTATTTAGAAATATTTCACATGACAGCTGTAGAAATTTTCCTCATAATTTTACAAAAGGTTAAAGGGGTTTCCAGGAACTTCATCCCCCTTCAGTTTTTCTTACTGAAGAATGTGAACTGACTTTTTCAACTGATAACATAAATGTACCTTTACAATAAGTCAAGATCTCACTGGTGAAAAATGAATGACACAAATACATAAAACTGTATTAAACTTCCTTAGTAATTAAGAAAATAAAAATTAAAACCACAAAAAGATACATCTTAGTAGATCTATAAACCCCAGTTGGTGTAAAATTAAAAGACTGAAAATACTTAGTGTTGGTGGGGCTATGTAGGGGGCATGCAGAAATGCTCATAAAATGAAGATGGGTGAGTGTATTGTTATAGGCACCGTGGAAAACAATCTGATGATACTCAGTGTTTCGAAGATTAGAATTCCCTGTGGACCTGAATTCCACTCCTAGGTGGACACATTCATCAATGTGTCAAAAATTTTAAAATCTTACAAAACTGAATGATGGCAGGTATGAAGAGCAAAGGATGTCCTTACATACTATTGTTTTTATAAAGCATAGCTTTGTGCAATCACTCTGGGAGAAAAAAGTAGCAAACATAAAAATGTTACTCTATGGCCCGGCAAATTCTGTTTTTATATACATAGTGAAACAAAAGTAGTTTTCCAGTTGTTTGTATCGAACATAATACAATAATTAATAAATAATAATACAAAGCTAAAGTGTGTTTTGCACACTCACGACTGTAAACCTATTTTGCCCCACCCTGTGTATTTGTTCACGAGACTCTCAAAATTGTACACAGAGACCTTGAAGCATTCTTTGCAATTCTTTGCATTCTTTGCAATATTAGAAGCAATCTCACTATCCATTAATGTTAGAATAACCAAATACATTTTGTAATATTGATATACAAATATATTAGAAGTTAAACTATACCAACTAGAGAGCTCCATATTTTCAACTCGGATAAATCTTAAAAACCTGTTGAACATTGCAATGGTCTTTACCTCTGTGTTCTTCCTCCCCCAAACTCATAACCCAACCTCATCACGAGAAACGCATCAAGCAAATATCAACTGAGGACTTTCTACAAAATACCTGATCAATAATGCTCAAAACTATCAAGATCATCGAGAATAAGGAAAGTCTGAGAAACTGCCACAGCTGGGAGGAACCTAAAGAGATGCGATGACCAAATATAATGTGGTATCATGGGTGGGATTTTAGAATAAAAAGGGGCATTGTGTAAAAACTAAGGATAGCAATGTTATGACCTTTAGTTAATAGTAATGCATCGATATGGACTTATTAATTGTAACAAATGAACCCTGATCATATAAGATGTTAATAATAGGGCTTTTTAAAATCCCTGCTTCAACCACCCTCAACCCTGTCATTAAAAATCATCACATCTTCTTTAATTGAATATTTTGAAAAACAATTGCAAATTTACCAATTTTCAATTTAAAATTAGTTCATGTACTCATATAACTGAACATGTGTTAGTATGTGTTTTCAGAGAGATTTGGAAATAACTTCCTAACTGCAGGAAACTGAGGTTAAAAATATAATTTTCCCTATTAAGTTCTTAAGATTTAAGGCTCTCTTTTCCTTGACAGGAAAGGTCTCTGAAGTAACACCCAGAAAAAAAATCATGGTTTTAGCAAGTTAAATAAAATTAAATTCTCCAAGGCATTATATAAAGAAAAAACAGATTAATTTAGTTGAAGGCCTAGTGAACTCAGTTAAGTGTCTCTTGGAGTTGTGATAGCTTTTTTATATAACTTTAATCATTGAGTATAAAAGCCAGAGGAAATAGTAATTTCTAAGGCTGATTAACTTGGGATTTAATATTTAATGCTGTCCCGTGTATATACAGGTGATTCAGAAGCCAGTGTGAGCTTTGCATCAGAGAAGTGGAAAGTTCCGGTAGTGCAGAGTAGGAATGGAATTCATTGTGATTCCAGGCTGTCAGGCGTCCAAACCAAAGCCCATGCACTGCTTGTGGCCCAGGATGGCTGTGAGTGTGGCCCAACACAAAATCATAAATTTACTTAAAACCTTTGTTTTGCTCACCTGTTTTTCTTAGTGTTTATGTATTTAATGTACGGTCAAGAAACTCTTCTTCTTCCAGTGTGACCCAGAGACGCCAAAAGGTTGGACACTTGGACTGTGTGGTAGCTGACATTCTAAGAGTTTTCCATTGGGGGGAAAAAAGTGATACATTCATAGGTAGAGTGAAAATCAATTTACATTATATTTCCCTCCACCTCCTTTGTGGTTATGTCTTCACTGAGATGTGAAAAGCTAAGAGGTAGCTAGAAAAAGCAGGTTTCAGATATTGCTGAGCATTTCACCAAGGCTTTAACTTTATAATCCAACAGGAATAGCTTCCCCAGGGGGCCTAAGTATTGATTCTTTTTAATTAATAAACTTTATTCTGTAGAGCACTTTTAGGTTAACAGCAAGATTGAGCAGAAAGTGTAAAGTTCCAATACATGCCCAACCCCTGGCACACACAGCCTTGCCCACGACAATGCCCTGCATCAGAGTACTGCATTTTTAAACAATTATTGAATCTATACTGACACATCATTATCAACAGAATTCTACAGTTTACATTAACATTCACCCTTGGTGTCTTATATTGGATGGATCTGACAAATGTAGAATGATAAAAACCCTCTGTACTTTGTGTGTTCGTTGTTCTCTCCCCCCTAACTCTTGGTAACTACTAATCATCTGCTGTCTCCATAGTTTGCCTTTCCCAGAAAGTTAGAATTATAGTGTGTAAACATTTTTAGATTAGTTTCTTTCACTTAGTTATATGCATTTGTTCCCTTCATGTATTTCATGGCTTGGCAGGATAATTTTTATAAAATATTTTGAGAAAAAAAATGTAATGTGAGAGAGAAGCAGGGTAAAGGAATGCAGTTTACAAGCTTTACCCAAGACTGCCTCCACTTTGTCATAGAAGTCACGCAGTGATCCTTTCTTGCTACTTAAAGACAGCTCACACAACAGGAGGTAGACCATAGTAATATGAAGCTTGAAGGAAGTTTAATTCACACATCATTTTTATTAACATGTCTTCGATACTCTAGTAAATCAGACTGTGTTAACTTTGGGAACAGCAGCTTGTACATAAATCCAACTTTGCCATGAAATCTGCTCCCTTTATGTTCCCCACTTCTCTGTTAGTGACATCACCAGTCACCAATATCGGGCACCTGATAATCATCTTTGATTCTTCTTGCTCCCCTCTCACATTAAATGGTCACCATATCTTGCCTCTTCTCTTTATTATCTATTATCTGATATGTCACATTCTCTGTAGTCTGACTGCTTCTCCCCTAGTTCAGTTTCTCATCCTTTCTTATCTTATTGGGTTCAGGGTAATAGTGTCTTTGTTGTTCTTCCTCTCTGCAGTGAAGAACACCTTTCCATCTTTGACACTGCTTCTAAAATTAGCTAGATAAAAATGAAACCATTATTGTCACTAACTTGAAGAAAATACTTCAAGTATTTAATGGGTCATACAATGTTCCCAGTGATTTGACTTTTTTCCCTTTACCCAACATCCACAGACATACCTGTTGTTCTTAGGATATTTGATGGTTCTTTCATATCTGCTTACTTTTACAATAGAACTTTTTTTTCCCTTTCTCTGCTTAGTGAAGCCTTATTTACAAAAATGCATTCACTCAATTAGTCAACTAATACTGAAAATTTACTCTGTGCCAACCATGGTTCTCACTCTGGGACACTATCAATATAGAATAAAATAGCACAGGATAGGAAAAGAAATCAAAATCATAGTGCTTACATTTTAGCATAGGGACAAATAATAAAGGTATAATAATTGCATAATTGTATGATTTTATACAATGTTAGAAAGGAAAGTCACTGCACCCTATGAGAGAATATCTGTGTGCATCTGGTGGAGAGGGTCTACATTTGATAGGATGGTTGGGGAAGAGCTTACTGTTAACTGAGCTTATGACTAAATGGTAAGAAAAAGATAGCCATGCAGAGTTTAGGAACAAACCATCCAGACAGAAATGCAGACAGAACAGCAACCCATGGGCCCCGGTGCAGGAGGGGCTCTAACAAGAGCTAGGGACCAATGTTAGGCTAGTGTGTCTGGGTGCAGTGACTGGGAGGGAGTGGCATGGGGTAAGGCTGTGAAAGCAATCAAGGGAAATCACACAATACCTTTCAGTTCATAATAAGGAATTCAAAATTACTCCAAGTGCAGATGAAAGCCTTGGAGTTTCATAGGGATAGTATATTCAGATTTATTTGTTAGTAGATATTCTAATTGCTGTATGGGGAATGAATGGAAGGGGAGAAAACACAGAATTGAGAAATCAGTTCGAAAGTGATTAAAAGTCATCCAGTCAAGTGATGGAAATGGCTGAAGCTAAACTAGTAGCAGCAAGGATAGAAATATATAGATACAAAATGTATTACAAAGGTAAATGCTAAAACTCCTTATGATGTCATAAATGTGGGAAATAAAAGAGGAGATATGTGATGGCAAAAGGGCAAATAAATAGAAAATAACTCTCGGTTTGGGGGATATTGTCAGAAGATGGACAGTAACACCAGTTACTAAAATGAGGAAGAATGAGGAAGTATCATATCGAGGTCTAATTACCAGTTTTGTTTTGGATCATTTAACTTTGAATTTCCCTTAAGGTATCCCACTTCAAAGTAGCAAAGGGACGGTTTTATATAAATTTTGATCTCTCAAGTGAGGTCTTCATCAGAGAGGTAAAATTGTAAGTTATCAGCCTGTAACTATCATTTAAAGCTATGGGAACAGAGTCATCTCCCAGGTAGAGAAGGTAAATAGTCATGACAGTAGGTCAAGACTGTACTTTAAGGAACTCCAATATGTATAATTTGGGAAAAGGAGGTGAAGTCAGCAAATGAGCATGCTGGGAAGCTGGAGGCAAATATGAAGGGTATGATATGAGAGAAAAGAGAATTTCTAGAAGGAGCAAAAGACCACACTGTTATACAGCAGTGCGCAAAAGTAGGTTTACAACTGTGAGTACGTGAAAGAGTTTATTCTTGTATTATTATTTATTAATTACAGTATCATTTATTCTATAACAACTATAAACCTACTTTTGCCCACCCCTCTATATCTCCAAGAGTCCAGTGTCATAAAAACCACATAATGTTCTTTGAACTTGCATATGGCATGGAGGTCATTGGAGGCTATGACCTCAGCAGAGTTATAAAGGCTGAAGTTAAACTGAACTGTGTTAAAGAACAAATACATTGTTGAATGTGTTAAAGAATAAATGAGAAGCTGTTAAGTGGAGTCAAGATGTATAACAAATTTTTAAGAGAATTTTTTTGAGAAAGAGAACAGGAAAGTCGAGCAGCATCTCGAGGATGCTACACAGAGAGAAGGTGACTTCTGGTGCTGGTAGGGCATGCTAACAGTGATGCTGCATAGAAAGGCTGAAGATTACAAGCAGTGTTTTAACATATCTCTTGAAAGTTTGCAGGGGATGGAGTCTAGTAGAAGTGCACGACCTGAACTTTCATTTGAGAGATAGAAGGATGCTTTCTCTTGGAAAACTTTGGTAGCTATAGGTTGACTTGTATTAGAAAAGATGAATGAGTTTATATTTGAAGGGTAAGACCATCAGCCACAGCGCTGGGTGAGGAAAGAAGTGTTTGCAGTTTGGGAATGTCATTTTCATTGTGAATGAAGCCCTTGAAGTTGTTCGGATGGTGACCCTGAAGGTGCAAGAGTTTTGAGGGGAGAAGTAAAACCTATTTGCTTGGAGCATGGGAACATGAAACTTTATGAAGAGAATATAGTAGGTCTCTGTCTGGTATTGTTTTTCTGCCTACTATTTATAACAATGAATTTAAACTGAAGTCAGTCATTTCAGCTTCTTAATTTTTCTCTAGAAACATTTAAAGGTTAAGATGTAGGCCCAGAGGAGGTGGATAATTGAGTTCAGGTGTCTTTGGATTTTTGTTATATAATTATGGTACAATTAGAAGAAGGCAAGAGTACTGAAATTATTTTCAATATTGTGGTCATATTAACAGATCACAGAATTCTGAGCGAGACAAGGAAAGGAAAGGAGAAAGCTAATGGTTAATGAAAATAAAAAGGTGAGCTGAAGGTCATGAATAATCTGAAAATATGTAGTTCTGGGGGTTACTAGAGAAAGTGAACTATAAAAATAAAATTGGTAGGTCAGAGAATAGAATGAACAACTTGGGATTACAGATGAGATATACTATCTAACAATAAGGTTCTATTGGGTATGATGGGATGAGATTAAGTGGTTATGCTAGAGAAGGGAATATAACTCCCCATTATCTATCTCCCTTCATCCCTTTTGATAACAAGACTCCCATGATTCTTCAGAAACATGGCAAGTCATCTAGAAACTTGTTTCTCTGCCTCTCTTTTATCTTATTTTGATCTTGAGAATAAATTTGTATAAGGCACTTGAATTTATGTGGGCAACTTTAGCATAATACTTGTAGAAACAAAATTTTCTTCCTCTCCTTTCTATGGGGTTAGCATGGGGACAAAGTGCTAGCGAGTATGCCTTGCCCATGCTGAGCAGGGCAACACATAGGGATGGGGAAACAAAACGTAAAAAACTTGGATCCTCATCGGATACTGTGGAATTGAGCCAAGTAACAGCTATGCCTGTTAACATGGGGAGAAAAATAATAAACTTCTTTCCTCTTTGAGCTGCTATATAATGTGGAGGAATGAGGTGGCTTACTCATTCAGGTTTTACCTTTTGAAGTGAAAGTGGCATCTTGAGGCAGCAGCCCTATTGGGCCTTGCCTGGTGAACTCTGCTCACAATCTCCACCCTCTTCTACCCACTGCAAACCAACTCAAGACTACTCCTTTCCTTTTGTAGCCCCGCCGATATTACAGGTATTGAGAGGAGCAATTATGTGTTTGCTTGTTTGTGCAGTGACGCTATGTGCCATTTGAGGGCAGCGACTCTGCCTGTTTTTCATCTTGGTAACCTCAACCTCTAGCAAATGAAAGGAGTGATTTAATATATTTTTTGAGCACCAAAAAGAACATAAAATTGTCTAATTGTTGCAAGAAACCTGAATGAGACACTTTCTACCCTCACAGTCATTACAGTGCAACCATAAAACCATAAGAAGGGCAGCCAGGATAGTGACGACGAGGACCGTCTCAGGAAAAGGCTCATCATTGTGCACAGCGCAAGAGAGAAGTGGATATTTATCCTGAGGAACCCTGCGATCCAGACTCACAAATCCCATTGCTTAATATTATCTGTGCTTGAAGTTCCCGTGACACCTCACATGCAACATTCCTCTCCTAGTCCAGTATCCCCTATTAAGTCTCGTATTTTCACCATCCAATCGTCTGCAAAAATAAGAACTTGGCAATCACCCTGGATTCCTCCAACTCCCATTGGTGGTCATCCAATTGGTTACTGAGCTCTGTGAATCATACTTTACACATATTTTATAAATGTCTCTTTGCTTTCTATCCCCAATACCACTTGTTTAGATCAAATCTTCTAATTCTTCTCCTGTGAATTATTTTACTTCTCCCGTTTCTCAGCCTGTTTTTTCTCTTCAAATACCTCCCCAAATTCATCTCTCACACTATCCTAGACTGTCACATCTAAAATATAAATAAGACTATGTTGTGTCTTTGCTCTATAACTATCGCTAGTACTTGGTCATGTTGACAAAATGACATAATTAGACCCTCTGTGATTTAGCCCCTGAATCCAGCTTCATCTATGCTGTGTCCCTGTCTAAGTTTTACATTTCAATATTAGTTCACTAATTACCCATTATTATGTTTGTACAATTGTTCTTTTTGTACTATCTTTATCTGAAACTCTTTATAGCCCGCATCAGGCTTCCTGACCATGTCTGTTCTTACCCTGTCTTATTCTTAATTATCTCATCTTTCTGAAAGACCTCTGTGTGCTTCTGTGCTATCCTGTGAATTTCAATACTTACTAAAATGTCCCTGAAATTATTTGACTACCTGTATGTCCTCTCTCCTAGATAAGCTCTTCAAAGCCAGTACCAAGCCTATTTAATAATAATGGGTGTTTAAATATTGAACCTGTTGCCAAATTGTAACAAAATATTATATTTATTAATGAGAAACAAGAGATCTGGTAACCAAAAATTTCCTTCTAGGACAAGTCTTTATGGAAATGAATAACGAGATGTTTACTTGCTATATCAAATATTCAATACGTTTCCATTAAAAATTTTATTCCACAGCCACAATTTTAACTTTAAATCCAGCTGGCCATGGGTACTACATGTCATTAAGTATAAAAACAACATAATTCCACCTACAAATTTAAGTGTTATTTCTGTGGATTTACTGGTGCCCTCTTAATTCACGAAGAATAGCATTTTATATTTACTATATGAAGGTAACCTCTTTAGATTACCTACAGGATTATAGTAAAGTTGAAGAGATAAGTGGCGTAAACATGCATAGATAACTTAGGAAAAGATATGAAATAAGCAAACTTTTTCTCAGCTCCATCTTATCTTTTCATCACCCCTCCCTTCTTCACTGTGATCAATGACAGTGCTGGCTTTCAGTCTCCAGTTACCCTCAGCTCACGATGGTCTCCTGGCATAGCATGGGAGGCCTGTGGATTTTTTCTCCATGCCTTTCAAGGAAAAAGGATTTTCCTCAATGTTTCGTGGTTTTGTGAAGTGGTAGAATTAGTTTTTGGTAAACTACTATCATAATGCTTTAAAAATGTATTCCACTTAAAGGTATATATTGTTTTCTCTTTTTTTAAAGTATATTTTATTAATTATGCTATTACAGTTGTCCCATTTTTTTCTCCCTTTTATGCCCCTCCACCCTGCACCCTCCTTCCCACCAACATCTCCCTCACCCTTTAGTTCATGTCTATGGGTCCATGGGTTGTACATATATGTTCTTTGGCTTCTCCATTTCCTATGCTATGCTTTTAAAAAAATATATTTTATTTATTTTATTTTTAGACAGAGGGGAAGGGAGGGAGAAAGAGAGGGAGAGAAACATCGATATGTGGTTGCATCTCATGTGCCCCCTACTGGGGACCTGGCCTGCAACCCAGGCATGTGCCCTGACTGAGGAATCAAACCAGGGACCCTTTGGTTCATAGGCTGATGCTCAATCCACTGAGCCACACCAGCCAGGGCCATTTCCTATGCTATTCTTAACCTCCCCTATCTGCTGTGTACCTACCAATTATGCTTCTTATTCACTGTACCTTTTCTCCCTTTCTCTTCTCACCCCTCCCTGCTGATAACCCTCCATGCTGTAACAGGCCCCCCAAAAGGGGGATTTATAATGGTGTCCAGAATGTGGGATGTCCAAGAAAAATATAAGATATCCTCCCTCCTCCACCCCAAGGCAGGCCCCAGTCGGGGAAGGGAGACTTGGAGCAGGGCCTTTCAGAGTTACTTTACATGTCAATAACTGGGCAGCTTCAGACCTGCCTTGGAGCAAGGCCATTGAGAGTCATTCTGCATGTCAATAACAGCAAGAGAGCTTCATTCCTCATATGCAAAGACGGTTATTTTGCGTATCAATAAGCCTACCCAGGAAGGTTTGCACAATAGAAACCCGGGAGGTAACTGAGAAGAAGCTCCCGGAGTTATAGCATGTTCATGAGAACTGTGGTTCGCTCTATGCCCCTATGGGGCAATAATGTGAAGACCGTGTGGGAAGGAAAGCGGAGAAAGGACTCTTGCTAGTGGACCATGAGAAGGAGCCACAGGGGTTTGGATTAGGAACTAGAGGTCGCGGTGACACAGCTGATGGTGCTGGGACCCAAGAGAGGCCTGCCTAGAGGAGCTCTGAACTTCTGTTCTTTTCCTCCTGAAGGATGGCGCCCCTGCCTGGCCTGACTGGCCTGACTGGGCAAAGAGGGGGAAAGGCAGGACTGTGTGTGTTGGTGGGTGTTTTCAAGGGATTCGGAGATTTAACAGCAACAGTTAGCCGTTATTCAAAAACCTGTATAACTTTTGGATAAATTGTTCCTTTCCTTTTCACCAAACCCTGGTACCGAGAGTCATAATTTCTAAGGGTGGCGGGCAAAGAACCTAGAACAGAGTGACCCTGGGGAAGAGGGGTCATTGTTTCGCTAACAGTATCTGGGCCCCCACCCCCAAGTGGGCCCACATTCAGTAACATTATGATCTCCATTTCTGTGATTCTGTTCCTGTTCTAGCAGTTTTCTTAGTTTGTTTTTGTTTTTAGGTTCAGTCGTTGATAGTTGTGAGTTTGTTGTCATTTTGTTACGGAAAAATGAAATGACCAGACACTGAGGGGTTAGGAGCAGGATCTTTACTTACGTGCACGGGCCCAGAGGAGACAAACTCCAAATTCTGAGCCCAGAACAATAGCCCCGTATTCCCTTTATACTGGGCTAAGTGGGGTAGGAGTCTTGGGAGGCGTGGTATAGATTTGGCGCGAAAAGGGTTTACAGAGGTGAAAGAGAAGCATTTACATCATAAGTCAGGGCAATTAGCATTTCATCTTTGGTATCAGCCTTGACTTCCTCTACAATTTTACTGTTCATAGTTTTGATCTTCTTTTTCTTAGATAAGTCCCTTTAACATTTCATATAATAAGGGCTTGGTGACTATGAATTCCTTTAACTTTACTATCTGGGAAGCACTTTATCTGCCCTTCCATTCTAAATGAGAGCTTTGCAGGGTAGAGTAGTTTTGGATGTAGGTTCTTGCCCTTCATGAATTTGAATCCTTCTTTCCAGCCCTTCTTGCCTGTATGGCTTCTTTGGAGAAATCACCTGATAGTCTTATGGGAACTCCTTTGTAGGTAACTCTCTCCTTTTCTCTTGTTGCTTTTAAGATTCTCTCCTTATTTTTAATCTTGGCTAATGTAACTGTGATGTGACTTGGTGTGTGCTTCCTTGGGTCCAGCTTCTCTGGGACTCTCTGAGCTTCCTGAACTTCCTGGAGGTCTAGTTCCTTTGCCAGATTGGGGAAGTTCTTCTTCATATTTTTTCAAATAAGTTTCCAATTTCCTGCTCTTCCTCTTCTCCTTCTGGCACCCCTATCATTTGGATATTGGAAAGTTTAAAGTTGTCCCTGAGGTTTCTAAGCCTCTCCTCATTTTTTTGAATTCCTGTTTCTTCACTCTGTTCTGATTGAATGTTTATTTCTTCCTTCTGCTCCAAACTGTTGATTTGAGTCCTGGTTTTCTTCCCTTCACTAAGGGTTCCCTGTGTATTTTTCTTTATTTCACTTTGCATAGCCTTCACCTTTTCCTCTATTTTGTGACCATACTCAACCATTTCTGTGAGCATCCTGGTTACCAGTGTTTTGAATTCTACATCTGATAGTTTGGCTATCTCTTCATTGTTTAGTTCTATTTTTGGAGCTTTGATCTGTTCTTCCATTTGGGTTATATTTTTTTTTGTTTCTGGTGTGCCAGTTACATTGTAAAGGGCAGGGCCTTAGGTGTTTGCCAGGGTGGGGGCAACCCACATGCTGCTTTGTGGCACTGTGTAGGGGGGAGGGGTTTGAGAGGGAACAAAACAGCTTAGTGGGCTTTGGGGCAGCTTTCAGTCACTTCCCCCACTACCCACAAGCAAATTGGGTCCTTTTAGTGCTGGTTCCCAGATGGGTGGGTTTGTGTATATTCTAGGGCCCCGAGGGCTTCTCCAATGAACCCTCCTGTGAGTCTGGGAGTTTCCTCTGCCACTACAACCCCCACAGATTTTTACAGCCAGAGATTTTGAGGCTTTCTTTTCCCGTGTTGGACCCCTGGGGTGTGCAGTCTGTCTCACTCCCCTGTTGTTCCTTCCAGTTTATCTGAAGGCAAATGTGGGACCACCAGGTGCCTTCTCACCCACCCAGTCCTTCAGCTGCTACCTTGCGGTGTCCCCTCCACCCCAGCTTCCCATCTCTGTCTCTGCCCCTCCTACCTGTCTGGATGAATGTTTCTTTTTTAACTCCATGGTTGTTGGACTTCATACAGTTTGATTTTCTGGCAGCTCTGGTTGTTTTTTGCTTTTAAATATGTTATTGTCCCTCTTTTGTTTGTGCAAAGAGGCAAAGTGCATCTACCTATGCCTCCATCTTGGCTGGAAGTCCTAAAAACCACTTACAGGTATATACTTTAAAGTAGGCTCTTAATTGTGAAATTATCTCAATAAATAGTGGATGTTTTATTTTCAGGGAATGATGCTGGATGCAGGGAAATTTGGATGACTCTTCAAGTCAAATTACTTAGCTTTACGTGCTTTTCTATCCATCTAATACTTAAATAAAAGGTTCAGATTATAATGGATAATTAGACCAATTATTTTTTAAAACGTTGCTTAGTCTTTAAAACAGAGAAAAGGAAAACAGGGTCAAATATTCCACCATAAAATAAGAGGAAAAAAGAATATCGAGAGGGTGATTATGCTTTAAAATAACATACTTTCCAGGATTTGAATGAAAATGTTTAGAAGTTCTTTATGTGAAAATGAAAGTATTTTGAAATTACTAATTACAACAGTAGTTGTTTTTTTGTGTAAGGTAATTATAAAACATTATCTAATTAGACTTCAGAATATCTTGTTAGGAATGTTTCTACACATGCTTTTTTCATTAAGTGCAACATTAGGTCAGAATTTGTTTCTATTTTTTAATCATATAGTTTTATAATACTAGAAGAAAAGAATGTAAAACTGTGATTCATAATATAAAATCCCCAAAGAACTTCTGTAACTATACTCGGAAATTTTGTTAAAAATATTTGTGTCTGGGTATCCTGGACAGATAAAATATCCAACACAACTACTGAGCAGAGGTAAACTTAAATGCCATTATATTAAATGAAGCAAGATAATCCAAAATAAGAGTGCATAAGGTTTTCCCTTATGTACATAATGTGGGAGGGGGGTCAGCTAAGATTTTTCAGGGGATAGAGTCCACTCAGGACCACACCCTGCATACCAGATATTACTTAACTAAATCTTATTCATGATTCACCCTTAGCAATATGTAAAATACTTTGTACTTTTTGGATGCAGAATGATATGTCAGAAGAGACTCTATGACACCATTAAAAACACATCAGTAAAACAAGTTTTTGCATGTTATGTTCATAAATAACAACTTAGAGCATGATGACTAAACGTTAGATTTTTCTTTCAGATATCTTGCCATCTAACACACCCTTTTCTAAACTATACCACAACATAACCAGCACTGCCTAGCTACAACAGTACATCTCCACGTCTCCTAAAGGGGGGTGCAATTCTTTGTTCCTAATATAAGAGAATCAACAGTGTTCTTCCCTGTTAAAGATCCTAAACTTTATCACTGACAGACCCATGTTTTTTCTTTTAAACCTATCTCCTTCTAAGTTAAATATGACAACACATGCACAGTTTTCTGCTCATTTCACATTCCTGTTGTGCGGAGCTTTCTTTAGTTGAAACAAATTAAAATATCAGTCCAAATGTAAAAAACTATACTCCCATATATGGTCTATATTTTTATGTAGTTATTAATTTCCAGTGATTAAAAGTGAAATGGAATTATCATTTGTATCCCACACTGCTTATGTACAAGGTATATCTATATGAATATTTTTGGAGACTGAGAAAATCATTGAGGGAGTCAAGTAATGATTTGAGATTATTGTTTTGCCTCTAGAATCTTTAAGTGCCCCCCAATCAGCCAAAGGACTCCTTAGATACATGGGACAGGTCATAACACAATGATTTGCAAAAAAGAAAAAACAATCAGTAGCAAATAGTGAAAATATGGGAGAAAATAATTTCTTAGAAATATCTAAAACATGCTAATCAAAACAACCATGAATTATCATTTTTTTCATTAATTAGGTTGCAAAGGAAAATTATGTTCCATATTATTGGTAGGAGTGTAATTGGACAGTCTTTTTAGAAAGCTATTTGTTAATGTGAAACGAGATATAAAAGTATTCATACTCTACCAAGTGACTCTAAAAGTATTAAATATATCCTAAGAAATTATGGAAAAAATACTGATGTATATTTTATTATAATTAGATTATTTTTTAAAATTATATTTATTGATCTTGAGAGAAAGATCTTTGTTGTTCACTTATTTATGCATTTATTGTTTGATTCTTTTTTTTAAGCTTATTTTCTTTTTTTAAAAGATTTTATTTATTTTATTTTTAGACAAAAGGAAAAGGGGCGAGAAAGAAAAATATCAGTGTGTGGTTACCTCTTGCGTGCCCTGTACTGGGGACCTGGTCCGCAACCCAGGCATGTGCCCTGACTGGGGAATTGAACCAGCATCCCTTCGGTTCACAGGCCGATGCTCAATCCACTGAACTTTATTAGCCTGGGCTGGTTGATTCTTGTATGTGCCCTGACGGGGGATCGAACTGGTAAACTTTATATATCAGGATGATTATAATCCTAATTTCAGGGGGAAATCACTTGCAGTTTAGCTGAACTACCCAGCCAGGTCTACAATATTAATTCTTAAACTAAGACAACAGGAATTAGTTTTAAAGTCCACAATTGGTGGTGGCTTAATTAATTTTTCTGAGATCTGGTACCTGACAGTACATTAAATTACCGCTAAATATTATGGGTATTATTTATATTTTAATGACATGGAAATGTCTACATATAGTGTTAAGTGAGAAAGTAACATTCTGAAAAATTCACATGTTAAATTGTGAACTATGCAGACATGTGGAGGACAAGCCAGTGGGAAGTAAACTAATATAATATTGAAAGATATTATAGAGGTGATTTTTAATTTACTTTCCTTATCTATTTTTCCAAAGTTATGACAGGTGGTTATGTTACTTATATAATAAAAAAATAACTATACAAATGAAAGAAAATATAAGGATAGTAAATGGAACCCAAATTAAGAAAGAATTCACTAACACAGTATTGAATGTTTAATTGGGTAAATTGAACTTATTTAACCATAAATGAATAATGACATTGATTAATTAAAATATCTCCATGCTGATTTGGTAGCATTTAATCATTAGTTATTTGGTTTAATGCATTCTAGTTATTTCATTGCATACTATAAAAAGCTAATTTAAAATACATTCATTTGCTTTGGATTAAATAAAAAGGATAGAATTAAGTAAGCTTAATTATTGACTTATAAGTGATATGCTTTTATTTGTTTCTTCATTCTACTTGACCTTCCACTTTCTTTCCTTATACTTCTCTTTCCTTCCTTGTAGTCTCTACTGTGCTTTGAAAGTTTGTAAATTTTAAACTATACAAGCCAAAACATGCTATTATACTTCTGGTAAGAATGCCACCAAATATTGGCAATAAAATGTTAATTAAAAAATTGTTTTATAAAATGTACTTTTATGTGTGTGTTTTTTTTAATCACTTGAAGTTTAGCTGGAAAATTTGGCTTTGCTACAAGGGTTGGAATAATAGTAACCAAAGACTTCCTGTACTAAACCATAATTATCATGCATTAAATTCTCTATTCTATTTTCACAGGCAGGGCCTGACATCATGCAAACACGCATGAGAAAATGTTTCCATTAAAAATGCTTGCTTGTTTAATATCTGCTGAAAAGTATAATTAAGGAACTATCTCTCTTATTAATGTCTATATTTTAATTTTATGTATGTCCATCAGATTCATATTTTTCATTTTAATGTAAAGTAATGAATGGCTATTTCTTGCAAGAGGAAAAACAGCAGCTAAAATCAGATAATATCAATGGCTTTATATTCACTAACTTCAAGATATCTAACTATACTTACTCCAGAAAGTTCATAATTTTGCTCTTATGAGGCATGGCAGCCTACTCAGTTGATAAGGACCCGGGATAGACATCAGGGATTTACTCCTAATTTCAGGGGGAAAACTTCAGGCCCTATTTCGCTAAGCCCAGCGACTCTGGACCACAAGTCAAAGTATCAGAGGGTGAGTTTCAGTTTCTAAATATCTCTGAAAGTCATTTCTATATTTGAGACTGGCTTGCAGTGGATCTTTATCTTCATAAGTTTAAGGAATGTAGGAGCTGGAGATTATTTAGTCCGAATCTCTCATTTCACAGATAAGAAAATTAAAACTCAGAAGGAAGCTTGCTTTTTAAATTAAAAGCTATAAGTTATTATTTAAAAGTGGACAATTTTTATTTTATAAATGGGTGCATTGATATTATTCTTTGAAAAATTTCCCCCCCCAAACATATATGTAACTAAAGAAATAGGAAATTCAGTTTGAGACCATATGGTATTTCCACATAAAAAATTTAAAATTTAGAACCAGGATCAATCACCTCTTTTCTGAGTTCTCCAGGTAAATGGTTAAATGCACTTATGGTTGTAGTGATGGTCTCCCAGGGTTTTTTTTTTGTTGTTTTGTTTTGTTTTTTGTATATCCATTATTCATGCCTATACTTTTTCATCCTAGTTACATTCAGTCTTAAGAATATGACCCAAAGCACTCCTCTTTTTCCTGACCAACAGACTGTCATCTATCTAAAGCAAGGTCAACTAGACTTTCTTTGGAATTTGATTCTTTCTACAAGAAGAGAAAACCCTCAGAGAGGATTTGTTCAGAGGATGGTGGTCTGATGACATAGCATTTTAAATCAAGAGGGTGTCCCTGGTCTTGACGCTTAGGAACCCTCTTGTTCAGCCTGTTTACATTGTAGTTAAGCCTTGTGTTACTTAAGTTAGCTGAATTAGTTTCTATTACTTGCAGTCAGAGAATGCTTTATAATTCATTTTCATTCACCATTCTCAATTTCTCAGGACTAGTGTAAATATGGTACAGCCATGGCTAGTAAACTATTTCTCTTACTGAGATAGTCAGAAAAGATGTATAAATTAGAGAAAATACATAGCAATCATGAAATAAGTTCTATAGACTTAAAGTTGAGTCTTTCCCTTCCTCAATTTCATGTATGTTGAAACCTAACTCCCAAATTGCTACTATTCTTTGGGATCTTTGGGATGTGATTATGTCAGGAGGGCAAAGTCCTCATGAATGGGATTAGAGTCCTTATAAAAGAGTCCCCAGGCTGTTCCCTCAATTTTTCTGGCATGTGAAGACATCTCTAAAAGACAGCCATCTATGAACCAGGAGGGAGGCCTTCACTAGAGGTTGAATCTGCCAGTACCATGATCTTGAACTTCCCAGACTCCAGACTGTTGGAAATAAATGGTTGTTGTTCATTGTAAGCAACCCAGCATATGGGATTTTGTTACAGCAGCCCGAATGGACTAAAACAATAAATACTGTCTTTTTGTTAAACAATATTAAATATTGTTTAATACTATTTAATCATTTAAATAATATTTAAACAATACTAAATATTAAAACAATATGTTACATGGTAAGTAAAGTTACACAGATTCCCAAATTTCATATTTTCTAAAGTACTTTATTTCACTCCTGATCACTGCAGAGGTGTGAAGACTTTGCTAGATGATTCTGTTGCTATTCATCTACTATTATCTGTTTCCTCAGGGCCTAGTATAGGCAGTCTTTGTTGGGAAAAAAGTGCATCTTTTGTAAATTATTTGAAATTACTTTCACAAAGGGAAATTTCTGTAAGTATCTTGGTAAAATGTCATCATTTCGTCCCTCTCAGGTGCTGATTTCTTTACCTTTCTATGACTTTGTATGGAGTAATGTCACTGCTCACATTCTGTGGCACGTCATTTTACAAATCTTTAGCATATCTTTCTTTCATGGTACTTTCAACATCTCCCTTCATCCCTAGCTATCGAAGGTAGCTGATAAGCAATAATTATTATAACTCTGATGTTTCTTTATTTTTCCACTTGATTCATTGCAAATTTTCAGTCAATAATAGCACTAAGTTTATGATAATACATCTTAATGCATAGATTATTTCCATTTTCAAAAGTGTTTTCTCAAATTTCATTTTTTAAAAATTTTATTATTGTTCAATTATAGTTGTCCTAATTTTCCCCCGTTGCTCACCCCCTACCCCCTACTCTAATTTGATTGTTAAGTATTAACTTCAGATGTGAACTTATTAACATTCATTTATGATGCTTACTTTGCATTAATGCAGAAAACAGTAATGGCTTAAAGATAGAATAATTTTAAATGATTTTAGTATTGGTTCAAATAATCCTTCTTAAGTATCTGAACATTTATTACCTAAAAAAAAAAAATCTTGGTCTACTTAGGAAGTTTTCAGTATATGGACTCAATAAAGGAATTCTTAGTAATAGCAATTATTATAGAAATAGTTAGCATTTTCTTATTGTTTATTGTATTTTAGTTTCTTTGAAATCCATTTTACATGTGTTTTTATCTTCATGCTCCTGAAAGGAGGTATTCTAGGGTGTCATACTTACTCCCCTGTTATGAATGGGGAAACCGAAGCATCCTTTCAGAAATTCCAGAGACGATTCCAATGTTTTAACCCAGATCTACTTGACTGGAAAGTCCATGGCCTTTGTCTCCAGTCAAAAAAGATAAACTGGAGATCAGAGAAATAAGATGGTCTTCCAGCTGTTAAACTTAAAAAAAGATCCGTGTAACATTCATGTGATTAGATATCTGAAGTAGTAAACAGACTAATCTCTGTAATTCTAATCAAGATCATTGAGGAGTCAGGGTTTGCATAGACATATTTAATTAATCCCAAAGATTTTCTTTTTGAAAGAGGCAGTGTCATGAAAAAAAAGAGGTAGTTAGCCATTAATAATAAAAAGAAACCCTGAGGGGACAGAAATTAGCAACATCCAAAGGGGCGTTACCTAAAGTATAGGGTGTCCGGGTCAAACACGCAACCTGTAGAGAGGGACGCATCAGCTTGGTCAAGCCTGGTGTCATTAAACACGTGAATCACACAGCTGATTCCCATTATTCGGATTCCAGGCTCATCAGAATACTTTTTATTTTAATTTGGCTTTCCATGTAGCATGACAAAAAAGTACAATAGTCAGATGAAACAAACATTCTGGACAGCTAGCCAAAATGCCTTCTGTTACAAATAAATGAAACGTAATTGAAATTGGCTCAAGAAAAAAGGGAATGCATTCAGGGAACCAAAAACATCTAGGCAGGTAGAGTAGCTGTTAATCAGGGTGAATGCAATCACTCAAAACAAGTCATGAAGAATTGGGACCTGAGCCCCTTACCCTAGCCCTAGGCTCTGTTTTTTATCTATATTGGTCTCATCTCAGGTGACTTTCTTCTTATGGTGACAAAAATGCCCTCTGACAATGACAGTTTATATTCTACCAGCTAGTATCTCTTTCCTGATAGCTTCAGACAAAGTCCCAGGGTTGAAGATATCTTTGTCTGTCTTGGACCATGTGTCCAATTACGGAACTAGCATTTGGCTCTGTCCCATCCAAATAACTTTTTAGTGGGTTTAGTTTTCCAAAGGAAAATTTAATCGTTTCAACTAAAACCAGGATGAAAGTAATGGAGTGTAGCCAAAGATAGCGAATGTTCCCTAAAGCATGACAATTTCATTTTTATTGTGATTAATTAAACACTATTTCACATTATCAACATCAATCCCTATAAGCTTTATTAATATAGTTATAAATCTAAAAAAATGAACCTACTTCATTTTAGGGTATTACCAATACAAATTGTCTAACTCTATTGGACACCTCTTGTGCTATATCTTCAGTTTTCTCAGTCTCTGCGTAACCCCCCTTCTCCAATTTTTGCTCCCTCAGCTATATTCTGTACCTCTTGCTTTCTGTTCTGTAGCTTCTCTAATGAGCCTGTGAGATCCCACTGGTCACTTTGTATATGAGAACCTGGAAAATAAAGACTTGGTGCACCCTGAGGCAATCCTTGATCAGTAGAACAGGAAAACCTGTGGGTAAATACTCTTCTCTTTCCCTGAAGTGGACAGTTCTTAGTGCCCTTGTGGGATTCAGCCTTTGTGGCCCACATGGTAATGAGCTCACTAACGCGCCTTTGATTCGACTGGCTTTCTCCTCTCCAGTTGCGTATTTTCTATTTCCCCATTCTTGTTCCCTGGGATCATGTCCCCAAATAAACTACCTCTACTAAAGTCAATGTCTTAACTCGTGCTCTCCAGGGAAAACAGGCCAAGACAGGTATTGTGTTAAATTCTGTAAGGCTTTACAGAAACTAAATATAACTAACATTTATTCAGCAGTATATGGTGCCACACGTTTACCAAGCACTTTCTATATAACCGTCAACATAAGAATGTCCAAACCTTAGAGAAGTTTCATAAAAATGTATTTGAGCCAGGAAGAAGATATACCTGGAAGCAAGATCTCAACAGACTGAAGTAAATTCCTAGGAGAATTTACTAGTTTGCAGTTTCTTTTATGCATTTGAAATTAAGGAGGGAGTATAAGGAAGATTACATTGAAAGCAAGGCCAGGATTGGATTACAGGATAGTTAACAAGATTATGTGCTCTCTTGAGGGTGGGTAAGCTTATTTCAAAGGTGTGTTAACCTAGATGCACGGAAACAATGGACAGGGCTTACTAAGGCAAAGATAAACCTTTTACTAAAGAAGTTATATGCCTAGGGCGTGACTACCCACTATGACCTGCCCAGTTAGGAATTTATGATCAGATCACCCTGTAAGGTTACTTTCCATAGAACTCCTTTTTTCATCCATATAACCACATTTAAAATTCAAAACAACCCTTTAAAACAGATTTTGTATTTTTCCATGGTGAAAGCAGCACTATAGCTTAGGGAGTATTGTATTCACTAAGTGTTGTTGTCAAAATCTCTAGTTTTCCTAGTGCCACAATCATGGTATTTTCCTGTACCCTCTGAAGTTGAGCATGGCCACATGAGGGAAGGGAGACCTTAAAAGTCAGTTCCTATGTTCCCTTCACACTGTCACATTTCAGATAGTAGAGACCACCAGTCTGAGAGTCGCTAAGAACAGAAGAACCAGATTCAAGCCCCTAGTCAATCTGCTATGGACATGCAGCGTGAGAGAAAATAAATCTTCACTTTTTAAAACTACTTCACATTTGTAGGTTTTGTGTCACTTAAGCCTAACTTAGACTCTCCTTCCTGGAAAGTGGGTTTGAACTCAAACAACGTGGGTCCTTTTAATAATTATATAATTCTCATAAGCCTTGAAATAGACACTGCAAAGTAGATCAAATTTAAGTAGCTGAAAAAGAGTTGAAAACTTTCCAAAACAAGAGAAAAATAGAGCATGAAACCAAAATTAGGAATGTGGCTGGCAAGAGCGGAGCTCTGAAGATTGATTACGCAGGTGGAGCCAAAATAGGGGAGTCACCTAAGTTATGCGGGGTGAGATAGGACTGGAGTCAAAAGAGGGAGGATTTTTGGATGTCAGTCTGAAATTTTTATTTAGGAATTAATGTGAAGCAATTAAAATTATTTAAGCAAAGAAAAATGGTGGGTATTATGAAATTAGTGAATTTATGTGTGTTTAACATAATTCCAGAGAACCAGAGGAAGACTCATTTGGCTCTAGAATATACGATCAAATGGAAGGTGAGAGCAGTAACAACAAGGTCATGAAGAGGTCTAGGAGTAAAGTCTAAAATAAGGTCATAGTAATGGGACAGGACTATTTTGAGGGAAACATGATGACACCTTCTATGGAGTGACTATGGGAGAAGAAAAATGACCAGAAAATTATAGATATTTCAATAATTAAGTCTGTGTGGCTAGAAGGAAGGTAAGGGTAACATTATCACAAAAATGAGGAACTCAAAGGAGGATAGTAGGGTATTAAAAAAGGAGATGTCTTGAAAATTTTCAATTAGAGCTTAGAACTAGAAATACAGAATTTTGTTACTTTTTTGAGATAGTGCCTGGTCTTTTCCTATAAATCATATATTAGTTTTATTTCAATGAGGGAACTACAAATAACTTAGTTCTAGAATAACTTAGAACTAAGAAGAACTAAGTAACTTCTATAAAGGAGAAAAATTCCCCCTGCCATAAACTCTAAAGCCACAAAAATATGGTGCATATTACTAATACAATAGTTAAACAGAAATGGCTAGGTTTACATGACTTCTACTGTCTGTCTTGAATTCTTAGTTTTAAATTAGCATATATAGCAGGTCTAACTCATTGAAAATGAGAAACCCCAAAAAGAAGCTCTAATTTTTCTAAGTAAGCTCTACTAAGTCAGCTATAAAAGCACCTAAAAAGTAAGAATACTTTGTATTAAAAACTCACTTATATAAATGTCCCATGTATTTCCTTGTTATTTTATATTTAAACATCATTTCCTTTTCAGCTTCATATAAGGACATCATTCTTTTTATACTTAAGACCTTTTGGGGTAAGAGAGAGTCTTAGAGGGCGGAGGATTATAATAGTGAAAAGGAAGAGGGAGGTGAAGAGTGGCAGTGACACCGTCCTGGGGGTAGTGGGGTCATCTTAAAACAAGGACCCTTGTTGGCAGCTATCAACTAAAGCTCAACCTAAACTCTTTTGATTTTTCATTATTCTACCAATGGCCACCAAACTTTCCTCCCATTAATCAAATGCGTTGCACAAATCTGGAGGCAACCTTAATAGATCTCTCTAGGATCTTTGCACATTTGTCCTCAGGGGGAAAATAGTTACACTCTACTCCAGTCCAAACAGGTACCCATTAACCTATTTTGAAAAACAGCAATTTGCAATCAGATGCACGCAATAATCTTGGATAAGCAGCTTTAAAAAAGATCCGTGGTAAACTTTGGTAAGAACATTATCTACTCTGTCTTCCATATTCTAAATAGCTATTTACTTCAGTAATTATGTAGAGAAGGTGAGGTGCAGTTGGAATAAAATGGAGTTGCAGTTTTTAAAAGTGGGTCAACTGCAATATTGTGAAATTATTCAATGATATCTAAAAAGCAAGAGAGAAGTCTTTGATCTTTCGTATCCCAAATCATAGAGAAATTTGGTCAATAAATTCTACATTTGAGACAAGAAATGCGATACTTGTGCAAGGTGCTGATAACACTGAGGTAAGAGAGAGTGATACTCTAACGCGGGGCTGGGTAACGAAGTAATGTAAACAGGGGATAAACCCTACTCAGAGCAGTTTATGTCACTGTTAACATCTTCAGTTGTACAGTGGAGTGAAGGAGGAAAAGAGTATCCCTCCCATAAGCCTTGTACTCTATCAAGTACTACCTGCAGTTTAAGTTTAATACTGTATGTCTAAGTAACATGGTGAAGTAGAGGCACATTGGAATGTAGTCCTGGGACCTAAATTCTAGGCTTGCTGATCTCAAAAAAATCAGCTCACCTGTCTGGCAGTGATTTCCTTCACTTGAAAATTTGGAGGTTTACATTAAGTGATTCTATATATCTCTTCCTATTCAAAGGGCCAAAAACAATTTTAAACTATTGATTTTTGTCAATGTGTAAAATCTGGGATGGCTTTTGAGTCCCTGTTTAAGCTGCAAATTCTTTTTTTAAAAGATATTTTTATTTATTTTCAAAGAGAGGGGAAAAGAGGGAGAACGGGAGGGAGAGAAATATCAATGTGAGAAGCATCGATTGGTTGCCTTTAGTACGCACGCAGACCAGGGACTGAACCCGTAATCCAGGCACCTGCACTCGCTGGGAATCAAACTGGCACCTTTACAGTCCGTGGGACTATGGTCAACCAACTGAGCCATGTCAGGTAGGGCCAAGCTGCAAACTCTCAATTAAAGAATATAAAATCAGAAATAATGGAACTAATCATTTTTAGAGTTATGAAAGGGAACTCTTTCCCTAAATACTTACTTGAAATAAATTGGTGATCCCAGTAGCTCTTACTAAACCTTTCCCTGATAAGGTAATATTTATCTGCAATAGAGAAACCACAAACAAAAAACAAAGGAAATTACTGGAAATTCTCTCACTCTAGTGATGATTAAAGTGACTCATTAGTGAAAACAGAAATAGTCTTCCTGTAGGGAAAAGGGAGAGATGTTTGTCACATCTAATTGTATGTGTGATATTTGATGGGTTTCAAATAAGCTAAACCACAGGCAGAAAAAAAGAAAATCAAGAAATGAATTTACTACTCACTCTATCCACCTAGTATTTCTATGTATGCAGACAAATCTACTGTGAAACGTAGACTAGAATACACTTCCAAGTTTAATGTAGAATTTTCAATAGAAATACAAAATTTGATAGCAATGAAAAGTTAATGTAAACATTTTCCAAAGAGTCTGATTTGCTATGATAGCCCTGGTACCACTCAGTGAGGTTTACCTTATTAAAATTCTTCATTTGCCATTTGGATTTTGACATGTTCCTAAAAATACCCTGATTCTATTATGACTACAATTCTCATCACTTCTGGGTATTTTAACCTTGTATTTCACTATTTCTAATGACATGGGTGATTACATAAACCAAAAACATATGAGAGCTGTGAGCTCCAAAAAAATACTACAAATCTTAACACACAATTATTTACTTCTGTTGGGACGAAGTTGCAGGCAAACTCTAGCTTGGTGGTCTCCAAGATGGGTTTTGGAGCTATGCATTTATTTTTTAGAACTCATAAAATGTCAGCCAAAATTAGCAAACTAAAATCTTAGAATCTCTAAGCAGAAGTTAGTGTTCCAGAGGCTAATTTGGAAATTAGGGTCTAATGGGACTGATTATACAGTCAGGTATTTTGTTCGCCAGCTACCAAAGCTCATAGAAAAGGTGGTCACCAGCATATCCAAGCACAGGGATGGCTCAAGCTACAATAATATTCTCTCTTAGATAATGCATTACAGTTTAAACATTGCAAGAAAGACATCTAGGGAAATTATTTTATCCAATCAATGTGTGTGTGTGTGTGTGTGTGTGTGTGTGTGTGTGTGTGTGTGTATTACAGTTGGCTTACTAGAAGATGTTTCTTCAGTGAGTCACTCTAATCAAATTGACATGTTAACTAATTTTATAGACTTTTTAACATTGTAGAACTCCTTGTAAGATGCAGCTCAATTATAAGGCAGTCATAGTTCAGTTATGATTTGACATAAAAAATTAAATTGATGCTAGAGTAGTATACACATAGCTATGGCAAAATTGTACAGGAAAATATATTTAATTTGCAGAGCAAATCCTCAAAAGAGACAGTATAACAGCTCAGATAATTTTACCATCACCCAAAATAACAGTGATAGCTAAATTTTCTTATTCCAGTTAGATTTTATTAATGTGGCTAAACAGTGAATAGAAATATGCCACTATTTTCTAAATGGTTATACTACTTTTAATGGTATAATAAGCTCAAAGATGAAATGCTAAACTATATACTGAGACAGGCAAGTAAAATGAAATAAATCATAACTACCCTGTGGACTTTTTTATTTTCATGCATTTATGATTCACTCAACAAACATTCACTGAATAGCCCCTGTATGTCAGACACTGTACGAGGCTCTGAGGGTATTGTAGCAAACAAAATCGAATTGCCTTTATTTCTCTTTGGGAATTTGCAATTTATAATGGCAACTGTTTTTTTCTGCCCCTAAGAAAAACATTAGACTTTAATCTTTCTACAAGTGTAGGAATGGTCTGACATAAAGTCACCAGTCATAAGGTGGAGCACAAGTATAAGGCAACAGTTTATCCTATAAGGTGCCATATCATGCTCCCCCCAAACTGTAACAGTACCAGGTGGTCCCTCATAACTATGAACACTGACATTTCATAATTTTAAGTTCTAGTCCTATGGCAACTTGGAAAGTAATACAAAAAAGATTCTGTGTGAATGAGTGCTACAGGCAAGACCCTGTATGGTTGATCCCAGTGAGGCCCAATCATTGTCAGTCTAAATTTACCTTTCTTTTTCTGAATGAAAATGAGAATAAATGGGAGAAGAAGAAGGGACAGACAGTGGGAAAAAAGACAGCAGCTATAAGAAAGCCTATCTCTGCTAGACAATAAAGGTGAAGTACTTGGTTCTAAATTAATTATAAATTCATTATATGCACATCTTTGCATATATACAGTTGACCATTGAGCAACGCAGAGGATAGGGGTGCTCACCCTCATGCAGCTGAAAACCCACATTTAACTTTTGACTCCCCTACAATTAAGCTGTTTCCTAGTGTTTATGGGGAATTAGTTCTAGGACCCCCCACAGATACTTCAGATGCTCAAGACCCTGATATTTATCACATGGTGTAGATCAATGCATACAGTCAACCCTGTGCTTCTGTAAAGCCCCAACAGTCGATTGAAACTGTACAGGTATTTACTGAAAAGTATCCATGTATAAGTGGATCTGTGCAGTTCGAACATCTGCTGTTCAAAGGCCAACTGTATATGGGGTAGTGTGGGAAATTAAGAGGCCAAAGAGCCGGTGTGTGCAACCCGTGGACATGGACTAAGAGGTGTGGGGATGATGGGATGGGGTGCAGGGCGGAAGGGAATATAGGGGGGAAAAATGGGACAACCGTAATAGCATACTTAATAAAATATACCAAAAATTAATTAATTAATTAATTAATTAATTAAAATCTTTAAAAAAAAGGTCAACTGTATACACACACATACACTCATATGTGTGTATATACATACCAGGTATGTTCAGAAGGTACTCAGCCATGTACTATGAAAAATAGAGACATTTATTGAAGAAGATGTAGGATACAAGAAACACCATATATAGGACAGTGACACCTCAGTCCCCTTCAAAGTAGGCACCTTGGAACCTCATGCAGTTTTCCCAATTGCCATCAGCTGCCCCACCGTATTTTCCTGAATCTCATCATTGGTCTGAAATCTCTCCCCTTTCACGGTGATTTTAGTTTGGGAAAAGCCAGAAGTCAAAGGGTGCCAAAGCTGGGCTATAGCAGGGCTAAGTGACCTGGGTGATTTGATGTTTTGCCAAAAAACTGCACAAGACATGATGCCTGAGTAGGCATGTTGTCATGATGTGGCTGCCGATCACCAGTTGCCCATAGCTGAGGCCTTCTGAATCATCCGAATAGTTTCCCTGAAGGAACATTCAAGCTTCACCCAAAATTTGATGCAGATTTATTGCTATACACGCTCATTTTGTTTGTTTTTTTGAAATTATATTTTATTGATTTTGCTATTACAGTTGTCCCATTTTCCCTCTACTTCCTCCCTTCACCCAGCAACCCCCACTCACTCAGGCAATTCCCCCACCATTGTTCATGTCCTTGGGTCATGCACGTAAGTTCTTTGGCAACTACATTTCCTATAATGTACTTTACATCCCCATGGCTATTCTGTTAACTACCTATTTGTACTTCTTAATCTCCTCACCTCTTCACCCACACCCCCAAACCCCTCTTCCACCTGAATGATCAAAATATTTTCCATATCCATGATTCTGTTCTTCTTGTTTGCTTAGTTTGCTTTTTAGATTCAATTGTGGATAGATATATATGGTTGCCTTTTTTTTGTTCATTATTTTGATCTTATTTTACTTAAATAAGTCCCTTTAACATTTCATATAATGATGGTTTGGTAATGATGAACTCCTTTAGATTTTTCTTGTCTGGGAAACTTTTTATCTGCCCTTCCATTCTAAATGATAGCTCTTCTGGGTAGAGCAATCTCAGCTGTAGGTCCTTGCATTTCATGACTTTGAATATTTCTTGCCAGTCTCCTAGCCTGCAAAGTTTCTTTTGAGAGATCAGCTGACAGTCTTATGGGAACTCCCCTGTAGGTAACTAACTTCTTTTCTCTTGATGCTTTTAAGATTCTCTCTTTATCTTTAATCTTTGGCATTTTAATAATGATGTGTCTTGGAGTGGGCCTTGTTGCATCCATCTTGTTTGGGACCCTCTGTGCTTCCTGGACTTGCATGTCTATTTCCTTCACCAAATTAGGGGAGTATTCTTTCACCATTTTTTCAAATAGATTTCCAATTTCTTGCTCTTCTCTTCTCCTTCTGACAATCTTATCATGTGAACACTGGACTCCTTGAAGTTGTCCCAGGGGCTGCTTATACTGTCCTCATTTTCTTTTTAAATTCTTTTTTCTTTTTGTTGTTCTGACTGGTTGTTTTTTGCTTCCTTATATCCCCCAAAATTGATTTGATTCTCAGCTTTGTCCCCTCTACTGTCGTTTCCCTCTAAATTGTTCTTTATTTCAATTAGTGAATCCTTCATTTCTGACCGGGTCATTTTTTATGCTGTTGAGGTCCTCACTAAGTCCCTTGAGCATCCTTATAACCAGTGTTTTGAACTCTGCATCTGATAGATTGCTTATCTCCATTTCGTTTAGTTCTTTTTCTGGAGTTTCTTTCTGCTTTTTCATTTGACCCATGTTTCTTTGTCTCTTTGTTTTGGCAGCCTCCCTGTGTTTGCTTCTAGGTATTAGGTAGAGCTGCTTTGACCCCCATGTCTTAGTAGTGCAGCCTAATGTAGTAGATATCCTTTATGGTCCAGTGGCACATCTTCCCCTATCACCCAAGCTGGGTACTCAAGGTGCAACCTTTTTATGGGCTGAGTACCCCCTCCTCTTATAATTGAGTTTTGATCGCTGTTGGCAGATCAATGGGAAGGATTTACTCAGGCAGGTTAGCTACCAGGATTGGCTGTGACCACTTACCACCAACCTCTGCCAACAGATGTGGAAGATCATCTGTGCAGGGGCAGGGTGGTGGTGTTCTGATGTGGTCTGTAGCTGTCCACTGGGCGCCCTGATCCTGGGTTTTCTCAGGTGGTGCAAGCTAAGGCTGGCCCGCACCTGTTTTTTGCCCAGGGCTACCCTGCCTGAGCTATAAAGCAATCTGAGAGAGCTGACACTTGTGCTGGGCTTGGCGATTCCCAGGCAAAGCCAAGCTGTGAGTCTAGGCTGGCTGCTGCTAGTGCTGGGCCTGGGGCTCACTGAGGCCAGCTGTTGCTTGTTTGAGAGCGTTTAGGAAATTGGGCAGTATGAACTAAGATTGGCCATATAGACTCATATAGAAAAGCAGCTTGGAGGGGTCTGTTAGATGGGTGGATTGGAGTATCTGGGGATCTCCAAGGTAGGTCAGACATTGTTAGCCAGGTTGATGGAGTCTCATATATGGCACAAACTTGCAGGTTCTGTGGCTCAGTCTGGGTGTATATGGTTTCTTTAATTCCATAGTTGTCATGTTTTCATTTAACTTGATTTGTAATGATTCTGAGTGATGGTCGTTCTATATTTTAGTTGTAATTTCGATGTGGTTGTATGAGGAGGCAAGCCATGTCTACCTATGCCACCATCTTGACCAGAAGTCTCATTCAGTAATTTTGAATGTTATGGCCACAGAGTACACATGCTCACTCAATGTCATCTACCGCCCACACTGATTAGGACAGTGGAGTCGTCATTGTTCACACACACGCATTCCAGTCCACTCTCCTTGGCTGCCAGGTTACATCAATGTTATACAAATTATTCTATTTATATGAACAATGGTTGGACTTTTTCCAGACAGACTTTGTGTATATATATATATATATATGCATTGTGTATAGATTTTGTACATACAGGGGTGGGCAAAGTAGATTAAATTAACAGCCATCATTACCTAAAAGATAAATAATAAGTGAAGATACAAAATAATAACAATAAGAAGACAAATAATACAAAAAAGTAACACAATAATTAATAACTAATACAAGAATAAACTCTTTTGCATATACTCACAACTGAAGGCCTACTTTTGCACACATATTTTTGAACTCTTGAAGATCATGTCAATTCTATTTTCAAAACACTGAAAAAATTACATTAATATTTGTTCCCACATGAGGACTACAAAATGATGGTTTATTATCATGATCCTATCAGATCTACTTTCTTGCTGGATTTCTATGGATGTATAAACAAGACATATGTAGAAAAAGTCCTGAACCAAACAAAAGAGTAAGTCGGAAGCCTTTCCTGCAGGAAGACACACTGTAGTTTGTTTTACAGAGACCCTTACTACTCAGAGTATATTTTCTTTAAATCAAAATTCTTTCCTTATTAATAACAGCCTCTTTTCAAAAATATTTTTTCCTTGCTATGTCAATTCTAATGTTTTATTGTGGTCAAGGGTCATTCAAGCACGTGCTGGGTCATGAAAATTACTGAATAACATGGTTTTATTTTTTATGTTGAAGATTTTTGTATTGTTATAAAGAAAACTGATTCCTTTCAAAGGTCAATTCTACACCCCATCTCCTGTCACCCCAGTACTCTAAAGAACTGGATGGAAATAGTTTTTAAAGGACTAGGAGCTTTTTTAAAACAGAAACTTGGTCTCTAAGGCATAGAAAAATATTCATTGACAGTTAGATATTTTTATAATGGAGCAATGGAGTAGTGATTATTTTACTGGAGTGTTTTATTTAATTGCCTGAAGACACCCTTGATATTTATTTTATTCTCTGTTTCCAAATCCATTGAAGTCAAGCTTCTTATTTAAAAGCTCACTGCTGTTGCTGAGGCCAAATGTAAATAATGAAGAAAATGTACAGCCTATCAGAAATTCCATGTTCCATTTTCAAAATACACTCTTTTGTCACCATTTCCGCATATAGGAAATGAAGTAAATACTTAATGGTAAAACACTTTATAGTTTAAGTGATAGGTGCTGAAATCCAGAGAAACTTATTATAGAGCCAGGTTTAATGATAGCACATTATTTCTATTAGTCATTGACTTATTGCTGATTTATTTAGCATTAGAGAATAATTTGAGTGGCCAAAAAAATATATCATCTAATACAAGTGGTAGGAAATGACTATTGGCAAAATCTGCTCCTCCAACTCTCCAGGCACCACCATAAAGTCTTATTTTTGTCCTATAAATTCACAAACGCTTGTGTAGAAAAACTTCATAATGAAGAGTTGCCACCTGTTTCATGTGGAAAATCCTATACTATGTCCTGGAGAAAGGTTGGAGCTTAAGTTTAGGGCCTGTATGGGATATTGATGCAGGACTAGAATTCTAAGCCTGAATTTCTAAGAAAACATTTGAGACAAGCTGCCCCTCCTTAAAAAGAAAAGTTATTTAACAATATTCTCTTCTGTTCCTGGTCAAGAGCATCATAGAGGATGGAAAATCTGATAGTCTCTCTTTTTCTCTGCTCCAAATTCTAGCAGCAAAGTGAAAAAAAATTATATGTCTTTATTAGGGTGCAGAAAATAGAAAATTTTGTCACTAGTGCCCAAAGGTCCTTATTCACTCCCAGCGCACAGAAATTACATCATTTATGAGCAGGGAAAAAGAAAAGCTAAGTCTGGCATTTTAATAAGGCTAAACAACTTGAACCAGGTAATGGTACTAAGAACATAGTTTAAATTGGTGTGATTGAATGCACTTAGAAACACTTTGGTGTGTAAAGCTTATTTGTGTAAAAATTTATGAATTGATTTATAAATCCAATTTAAGCTAATATAATATATATTTTTTATTCTGTGAATAATATGTAATATGTGTTATTCATAATATATAATAGTAATATGTATTATATATTAGTGTTATTAGAAAATAATAATGTTATATATCTGTGTAAATAGTTTTACTTAAAATTATGTTTTTTCATTATGCTAATATTAAAATGATATCTAAGATATAAACAAAAATGCAATAAATTATTCTATTGATACAGAGAAAATCTTACATAATTTTTTATCATTTTTGCAGAAGAGATAAACATATCACTTTAAAAAAGAAAAATGATGCCAGCTTTCAATTGCTATATAATATAACTTTACCCAGGGAAGCCCAATACACTTTAAAATTTTAATTCAATATTTGATATATTAACAATGAATAGCCAAACATGACTGTCAGAGTCCAGCTGTTTGGCCAGGGTAGGTTTTGGCGGTGAGAGGCCCGACTGAATGAAAGCATGAGGAGCCAACATAGGATTCACATGTCAAGACACAAGCGAGCTTTATTACCAGTTATGTGGGTTTATACAAGCTTAGACAATAGTGGCATCGTGCCGAAATTGTGCAGAACGGTTTTGCTTATGTCATGGTGACATAACGGGGTTAATGTAAGTAGGGACTACTGTGCATGTGTACAGTGACTCATAGTACCAGGCTGCCTGCCCTGGACTGACCTTTAAGGGCTCCCACAATGACATTAGATATTGAGTAATTTCAGAAAATTTCCCAGTGAATTATTGTTTGAAAGTAGTGTGAACATTGTTTAAAAGAGAAATCTGAATGTTTATTTGTCTCTTTTAAATTTATCCTAGTCCATAAATCTATCTTTTCTAGAAGGTTCTATCACATTGAGAGAATTTACTACTCATTCAAAGATATTAAGATAATTCTATTCATGAACAACTTTAAAAATAAGAAAATTTAATGTAACCTTTTTTTGACACATATATCCCACCTAAATAAAATATTTCTTATATACTAATAAAATTTTGGGAAGTGGGTGACAAATTTCTATTTCTTGACCTGGATGATATGTATATGAAATTTATCTTATAATAATTCTTGTGGCCATGCACACAAAAACAAAACAGAGTCCTATATTTTTTGTGTGTGTGCTTTTCTCTATCTGTGTTTCAGTTTATAACAAATATCATTTTAAAAATCTTAATGTTACTGAAGTTAATGAGTCAAAGTATCTTGTTATATTTTCATAAAATAATCATAGAATTAAATTTTGAGACCTCTAACTTGATTAAGTGATTCTTATTTTTTGGTGACAGGTATTAAGTAGAGAAAGCAAAATTTGAAGTATCTTAAAACGATATATAGCATGTAGTAAACATGTTTGAATTTACATAGAGGTATGGGTCTCAAATCTGACTGCACATTTAAAGAATTTGAGGAGATTAAAAAAATACTCTTAACTGGGACTAATTCTTTAGAAAATTGACTAATTGATCTGAAGTAGGAGCTTTGTGATCTCTCCAAATAATTTTAATTTCTAGCTGGAGAATAGAAACCACTGTCCTAGCAGGTGTTAGAAATCTACTTTTAAAGTGAGGTTACTGAAATATCTCTAGGCCTTATAAACTTTAGCAGTAAATTGCATAATATTCATTTTTCTCTACCTTATTTCATATTTGCTTTTTAAAAATATAACTACAGTATGGCAAAAAAGTAAACAAAAGAAACTAAGAAACTATAATAGTTGTAGCAAAGGGAAAAAATGGTATGAAATTCATAAATACACTGACTAAAAGTTTATATGTTTGGGATTTTTTTAACCCTGTATCCTGAAGTGTGTTAAACTAAGTGAAATTGTTTAGTTAATATTAACAAGTGCCCCTAATAATTTTCACTGCTCTTTTGTTGTTACAGTCATATTCCAAAAACTATTCCTATCACACATATTAATGCTTTTCTCTGATATATAGGTAGATATAAACACTGCTGTAGTTGCTAAATGTCAGGCCAAAGGAGGGCCCGATCCCCTGTGTAATTGGATACTGTTAGTTGTTTTACTGCTCTTATCTTCAGGCCCCTCGGTCTGAGCCTATAATGCATGAGGTGACTAGTCAATTAGTCTTCCTCTCAAGAGAACTGGCTTTGGCCATGCGCACAATAAAAGGACTCTATTAACTTAATTTTATCTGCAATCTGTGTACATGACCCAAATCACCTCAAAGTAAATTATAATTAGTTGTCTGAACCCTTGAAAGAACTAGGACTAGAATCAGACTTAAGGCCCACAAGGGGATGGCGGAACTGTGAGGGAATTGTGTGCAGCACCTGCCCGCCGTGCCCTGCTTACTCAACTGCATCTCCATGGGGCACTGGAGAGAAAGCTGGAAGATCACCAAGAGCTGTTTACACAACTGGAACCATTCCATCTCAACTCAACTGAAGCAAACAGCAGTGAAAGGGTTCTCTATTCCAATCATCCAGCAAAAACAATATGAACTGGACATCTTGGGAAGTAAATCACCATGAACATTAAGACATCAGGACAGGAGAAATTTTTTTTTAAAAGTACTTCAATTAAGCAGTTTTTATTATCTCTAGTGTTTACTGCAGGATCCATCACTTTCTCAGTGTGATATGCACGAGAAAGTAAGAAAAAAGTCATATACTAATTATAGTAAAATAATATTTTTCTCCCCTCGTTACATGCTTCCTTGCACGTTCTTCTAATCTAATTATTCTCACAGCTTCTTGTAGCCTTGTTTATCTAAAATTTCTAAGCACATGAACTCCTTAACCATTCCTTTCCTATAAAGAACTCATACAAAACTTGGTATGACTATATAGTTTAAATAAATTTTAGTTAAAATAAAGATATTATATATTTTTTCCAACACTACTTCTAACATTAAAATCTATGATATTTTTCTCCTTTGGGTCTTTATAATTTTAGTAAGATGTATTTTGTTTTTAATGCAATTTTTATGCTAGACTGAGAATAATTGAAAGATTTCATGTTCAAGGTTATCTGCTTGCCAAAACTGTATAGAAACAAACAGAAAACAAAGTAAACAAATGCTGTGTTAAACTTAAACTTTATACCCATCACTATTTCAAAATTAGAAATACATAGTTACAATTTACTTTTTCTGTGCCAAGTACCGTGCTGTTTACATGCATCATCTCATTTAAACCTCAAACCATCACGAGGCAAATATACAAATATTAATATTTATAATATACTGGTACTCCTCCCATGTGTCAGGTGGAGAAGTAAGGGCTTAGAAATTAAGAAATATAAACAACTTTGTCTGAGGTTATACCATCATTGAGCATTAGACTGGAGATTTGAAATTGGTGTTTCAAAATTCAGAATTTAGTTTCTTAATTATCACTGTATTGATGATTCTACAAAATTTAGGCCATGCTTTCTAATTTGTAGAGTAAATATGGTTAAACTGTAAAAGAAAAAAATATAGGGAAAAATATCATCAAAGAATGTAAGGAAATATTATAAGGAAAATTACCTGTTAAATGCAAAATTTTATTATAAAATCTTGGGATAAAAAGGAGACTCCTTTCCTAATAAGAACATTTCCAAAATCTTCATTTAAAAACACGTAAGCTGTATAAGTGTAACTGCTATTATTATATTTTCAGATCATATTGGAGAGTCAACATTACCTTGTGGTCAAGGTTTTAGGTTTTGGAGTCACATGGTTTGGGTTCACAATCCTTCTCTTCTACCTGTTAGTTTTGTCATCTTGAGTGAATTAATTAACCTCATTAGGCCACAATTTCTTCATTAGTAAAACAAGGGAAATAATTGCAACCTACTTCTTATGAGAATGACATGAATCAATTCATGTAAAGCATGTAAAGCCTTTCTGGAATCCATTAAGCACTAAATAAATGCTATCCATTTACTGATTTCACTTTTGGGAAGTCTTTTCTTTTCTCCACATAACAGACAGTGTGAGTAAAGCAATGAGGGGATCTGAATTAATGCAACATGGTTAATATGATATTCTTGATCTTCTTGGGATTTCTACATATCGTGTTCCATTAATATTTGGAGACTTCCTAGTTATTTTGAGTATTCTGATTTCAATATTACTGATGCAGTAATAACTTTATTGAGCAACTGATTAGAATGGAGCTCAGCTATGATAATGATGTAAGCTCATGACCTAGGTAGAAGAGTAAAGCAATTCTACCAATAACTCAAAAGAGCTGCAATGCGTAAGCTTGAGTACCAGGATGTGAGGCTTGAGATAAAGTTTGCTCACAATTATCAGTGCCATATTCTTTTTTCTCAGACTAATTAATATTCATGTGAAATGAATTGAGTTTTTGGAAAATATTATAGAGATGCTTTTTAGGTATACTGAAAGAAGGCAATTATATAAATACAAGGCCAATTATATGTGCCAAGAATGAAGAAAGCATTGTTGGACACAATGAAACATTGAAACATTGGTGCAATTAGCAGGAAAGCACATCAACAGAATGCTCACATCGGCTCCGCAATCAGCCTCTCAGAACAAACACATCGTGCTGACTGTCAGATTAAGAGATATTCCCACAGGCAGGCCCAGTAAATAGAGAAAACCAAAACTATGCAAGGGCAGACTATAAACTGCTGTATGTGGCATTCGGTTATTTAATTCTCGATGCTTCTTAAACTGTTTTACGAGATTTTTCTTATTAAGAGAGCTTTAAGTGATCCATCGCTGAAATATATGTCAGTTGTTTGAAAATGTGCAAAGGTAATCTGTGATAGCCTTCCATGGGAGAAAACAAAAAACAAAAAAAAAAACCCAAACATTATTTCAAACATATGGAAACAAAGCTTTGCAATTGTATGTGAGACTTTTCACTCAGGCATTGACTTTTCCCCCTCTTAATCCTCTCACATGCATCCAGAAATATCATCGTCAAGATTCTTTTTAATGATAGACATACACTAGATGATTGTTTTAGTAATTTAGCCTGCTTTTTACTATCACAGGACTCCTCAAACAGACTTCTATGAAACAATACAAGGAGGGATGTTAAGAGATCTTAACATAACATAGATTGCTGCCAAATTGTCAGCTGTTGCCGGATGAATGGTGAGACCAGGACCCATTTTTACCCCTTGGGCTAACCAGCTTAGATGACACATCTGTATACAGTTGTCCAGTTAGTATTAGTATAAGTCTTCACTGTTGACATAAATAATATAACTTACGAAACTAAGAGTGCAGTGATGACTTTCCTCTGGAATGTAATGTGAGGATTATAACCAAGACAGCTCTCTTGATCAGTCACAGGGGCCTAGGCGAGTCCACGGGGACTGCTGAAAGCATTGCTAATTCTTCATGCCTTAAGTATGTAATCACATCCTAGAGACTTGAGTTACATACTGATAACAATTGCTTCTCTTCTAGAAGACAAACGACACCAAGCATAAAAGAAGAGCATTAAATATCTCTCCATAACTTTCGCGTGGACACACATAACAATGTTTGCATTGAGGGCTCTCATCTGCTGCCATTGTCAATGGTCTCCTCATCCAGAGACAACTGCACCCCAGAGGCCTTTTAACTTTTAAATTTATGATTTCACACTTGAGTCAAGTCTCCTGTCATTTAAAAAGACAAATGCAGATTCCAGAGAATTAATTTCCCTTTAAATACAATTGAAGAGACAACTCATGAACTTTTGTAGTTTTTTTAAAAAGGATCTCCCAAGATTAGCAGAAAATTGTAAGTAAACAGGACTGAACATGAAAATTTCAGTCTTTTGTGAAATAAATGCAGAAAATATGTTATTTTAAGTCATATTTTATAATGAATGTTTGCAAATGCCACAGTGGGATATATTCATGTGCATTTCATTTTAAATAAAATTGAGACCCTTGCCCTCACTACCAAATTGAAGTGAAAATTTAAGTCTATTATCAGGGTAATTAGCTAAGTAGTATATGTAACTGTGGTTTGATTCTGGATGATTTCTATAATTGTCTATGTATTTTTAAAATTTAAAATTCATGTACAACCAGTTACCATAAAACATCAGCTCTTTGGGGTAAAATAATTAATAATAATGGCAAATTAACATATTTTCAAATGAAGTGCATAAGACTTTATAAACTTATTTAAAAGTTATTTAATTCTAGTGGGTACAAAACAAAACAGTGTAGTTTATAAGGGTTTCTGAATGGTTGACTATATTTAAGGAAACATAATTAAATTATTCTATTACTTTTATTATCTTTGAGCACTTCTTTTAGAGATTCCATGCTCTACTTTAGACTTAGAAATAAGGAAGACATAATGTTTCTGTATAATAGTCATATTTTGAAAATAGGGGATAGGAATCCTAATCTTATTCCTCCTTTGAAAAAGTCTCTTCATTATCTTTTACCTTAGCTTCTACATCAGCGCTCTATTAAAGGTGTTAGTATTTTAACTCGCTATTTTTTAGAGTATTCCTTAACATGATTTATAGAAACATTTTAAATGTAGAGTTTTCCATAATAACCTAGTAACTACCCATACACAAATAACCACACGAAAAAGTGAGATCCATCAAGAGCAACTCATATTTGAACCATCATGCTCCATAAATATAATAACAATCTTAAGAGTTCTTGACTTAAATTTATGCAAATACATTACTTAAAAAGGCTAAGTAATGTCTGAAACTCTTCCTCCAGACTGGCAAACATTTGTTTCTATTTATTCTGCCTTTCTTTTCCTTGGTTCCTCTTCCCTGTCACCCCTCTCACCAATGACGTCAAACCTACTTTCCTCTTTCTTAGGGGCACACTTAGTTTTACCGCACTTTGCTTTATTGCACTTCACAAATGCTGCATTTTTTTTTACAAACTGAAGGTAAGGCCCTCTATCAGCAAAAAGATTATGACCCACTTTATCGTTATGCTTGTTTAATTGTGGGGGTGGGGGCTGGTTCTGGAACTGCACCTGCAATGTCTCCAAGGTGTGCCTCAAGCTTAGTGAAAGAGGAGTTCTTCTGTAGCTGAAGGTGTGGGGAAAGGAGGGAAGTGGTGTCCTCAGGTGCCCATCATTTTCCCTGAAGTAAGTATGTCCTCAGACCCCTCCCAGACTCTCCTTTTCTCACTCTGCATCCTCCAACCTGTCCTGACTTTTCACATCAAGATTCTGATAAAGTTAATTCGTGTATTAGAAACCACAAAATGGAACCCGGTCCCTGTCTAATCTAAACCTAAGTGAGCTGGAACTTTCAAGATACGCCTGTCACGGAAACCAAACGTGTACCTATCACAATTCTCCCATTCGGCTTTAGCTACTTTACCTTACCCTGAACAGGGGCTGCTAGCCAATCATGCTGTGTCCACCTTCTCCTCCAAGGTTGTGTAAACCTCACTCTTGCCCAACATCCCTCGACAGCGACCCCTGCTTGTGAAGCATTATGCTCCCCCCGTCTATACATTGTTTTCTTTTGAATAAAGGACATCAAACTCATTACTAAATTGTTTTAGTTTTGCCATTCGAAAGTTTTGGCAACCAAACAGTACCGAAGACAGGTGCTGAGGATTCCAGGGCCTGCTCCTAGATGCAGGTGAAGGAACGCGCAGAGCCCGTTCGTTCACTGGCCCCCTGGGCTGCTCGCTCTCCAGGTCTCCGGTAAGCTTCTCTCAGATTTAGTTCTGCTTATTGCGCGTTCTAAGCTCTTCTAATTTGTCTGTCCTTGTCATTTTGGGTGGAAATTGGGGTGTCAGAGACTACAGAGTTTCATGGTGAGACTTAGTGGGCCAAAACATTGGGGTTTGTGGCCAATCTTATTAAAAGTGTAAGTGTCTTCAGAAGATCCTGACAGGTCTCAGGAACTGTGCACAACCTAACAGAAATGGTAAATTTGGTTGGATTTGGAATGATTATTTTAACAAGGGAAAATAATGGGAACCCCCAAACTGAAAGAAAGTTAGATGGCTGCTGCTAGGGAACTTGCAAAAACCTTCGTGTGAGTCCACAGCATAAACAGCTGGGGAACTTGGGGAAATAAATTAGGACAAAAATTTGAACTGTTTTGACCAATGGCACATCAAAATCTAAGTATGCACAAGTTAGACAATTAACAGCCTTTAGGTAACATACAGATGGCAACAGGTCTGTGAAAAGGCGCTCAACGCTAATCATCAGGGAAATGCAAACCAAAACCACAATGAGACAGCATCTCACATCTGTTAGAATGGTTGTTATCAAAACGATAAGAGATACAAAGTGTTGGTGAGAGAGTGGAGAAGGGAAATATTTTTGCACGATGGGTGGGAAATATAAATTGGCGCAGTCACTGTGGAAAACACAAAGGAGTTTCCTTTAAAAAATTAAAAATAGAACTTCCATAGGATCCAACAATTCTTCTGGGTATTTACCCAAAGAAAGCAGAAACACTGACTTGAAAAGATATGTTAATTGCACGGAAATGTTCATTGCAGCATTATTTACAATTTACAATAGCTAAGATGTAACAGGTTAGACTGTTTCCACACCATGGAAATTTACATTCTTCAGCCATAAAAAAAGGAAGGAAATCTTGCCATTTGTGACAACATGAAACTTGATGGTATTATGCTAAGTATAAAAAGAGAAAGACAAGTGCCCTATGATCTCACTTATATGTGGAATCTAAACAAACAAACAAAGAACAAGCTCATGGATACAGAAAACAGATTGGTGTTCGTCAGAGGTGGTGGGTAGGTGTGGGCAAAATAGGTAAAAGGGTCAAAAGATACAAGCTCAGGTATAAAATAAATCATGTGAATGTGATGTAGAATATGGTGCCCATAGTTAATAATAGTATATTGCATATTTGAAAGTTGCTAAGAGAGTAAATCTTTAAAGTTCTCAGCACAGGAGAAAAATATAATAACTTTTTGGTAACATATTAACTAGACTTATTGTGGTGATCATTTCACAGTTTGTACAAGTATCAAATCATTATGGTGTACACCTGAAACTAGTATACAGTTATATGACAATTATACTTAAAAAAAGCTATTAGGACATCCACCACTGTAAAAATATTCTTGTGAAAGAAATAGTAGATCTGTTGCTAATGGGAAAGTCCAAAACCCCCCAAAACTGGCAAGTATGAGTCCGTCACTTAAAAACTAATAAAGCAGTGACCACCTGACTCTGAGACTCCTATGCTAGGATAAGCTGGTCATGGAATGAATGCTTTTTAAGTAATCTGCCTGGACAGTAAAGATTTTGTGTCTTACCAAATAAATTTACTGTGCTTCATGTTGTGTCTATCTGGTCTTTGATTACTTAAGAAAACCCAGCCCTCTCAATATTAAAAGAGCTAAGTTTTGTTCATGGCTATGTAACCTGATATAACCTTTAAAGCCTTCTGTTGTCTCTTCAGTTAAACAGGTAAGTATTATTTCATAATTATCTGGGATCCTATTTAGGCAAATGTTGATAGTTTTTGATGTTTTGACAACTTCCCCAAATCAAATTCTAAATGGAGTCCTTCTGACCTCAAAGGAACTTTGAGATTCCCTAGAGGCCCCCTGAAAAATCTCAAAGGATTTGTGTCTCACCTTGTAAAACTAATTAGCTTTATTTGGTATGTTAAATTATGTGGGAAGCATTGCCAAATAAAAAGTGATGATAGACCTTCTTATACAGAATATAGGTATTCCAGGAATTATTTAAAGTGTCTATAAATTTGTCAATATTCTCCTTGTCCAATTATTATCCTAAATTATTGTATGCCACAGAAATAACTCAATATAAGGTAACGATTGGAATAAGAAATAGAAATCATGTTATTTTTCCCTTTCTCACTTTGGCTTTCAAGTCTAAGGGATCATTCAGAGAGGTAGTGCTTCTAAATGCATCCTTTGCCCTGTAATCTAAGATTTTCTAAATAAGAAAGCAAAAGAAGAAATGAAGACATTTCTTCCAGAGAACATGGATTTTTTTTTTTTAATATTGCATTACACGTAGACAGGTTCTCCGGTGTCTGAAAACAGCACAGCTGTGTGCATTTGTGTTCAAGATTAGGTTTATTGTGTTTAGCTTGCCGCTTTTATGGTTACTCTTCCTCAGCTGTCTTCCCATCTCACTTTCACATTTCAACTCTCAATGAAACATAGAAGGTAATTAAATGGTCCTGGAACTTTAGTGTAAGGATACTAAGCAATAGATAAAGTAGATGTGCTCTGCTGGATGTTGTGTTTCACAAAATTATTCAAGCTGCACAAACAGGCATTGTGTTAACTGCTCGGAATATTTTGTTTAAAAACATGTTTAGGAAAGGTAAAAAAAAAGTAAATAGGAGCATAGGTGGAATGAAAATGAAAAACGTTGTTCAACGAGGCTAATTCATTTTAATTTTGAACATGGGTTATTTCTTGCAAGAAACTAGTATTTTCCCTCCCTTTACCCATTCCCAAACTTCTGAAATCAATGCGTATAACAAAATAACACAATCCTCTCATTCTTATTTTTGGTGTACCAGTCCTCGTTATCTAAGTTGAATTGTTTCCTTTGACTCACTTCTTTTTTCTGTATTTTTAAAAAATTGTTGTTCAAGTACAGTTGCCTCCATTTTCCTCCTGCCCCGTCCGTCCCTGCCTTTCAGCCTTGCACCCACCCCTTTGGCTTGGTCCATGTGTCCTTTATACATGTTCCTTGACAGCTCTTCCCCTAGTTTCCTGATTCTCTCTCTCCTCCCTCCCCTCTGGTGACTGTCAGTTTGTTTCTTTATTTCAATGTCTCTGGTTCTATTTTGCTTGCTTGTTTTGTTGACTAGGTTCCACTTATAGGTGACATCATATGATATTTGTTTTTCACTGTATGACTTATTTTCTTAAATAAATAAGTATATACTATATACATGAATTTACACCAATATGCACAGTAAAGTAGCATTTAATACTCGTCATAGATTTTGAAATAATAAAAAAGGACATCCTTCGGATTTTACCCTGTTTGCGTATGTGTGATTTTTAGTCCCCTTTTTAGCTGCCCCACCCCCAATACGCAATATTTACTTCTATCTGGCCTTTTCTTTTACAGATGCTCAGAATCTACTTGTTATCTCACTCTCACACAAGTCAAATATTCTTTCAGGGAAGGACAAACTATGACCAAAATCATTCACCTCATGCAAGATATAAAAATTAATGTTATACTCCTCAGAAATATATTTTTCTTATCAGACATACTTACAAATAGAATTCCAAGCATTAAAAAACTCTAAGGTTAAAAATCATTTTGGGTGGATCAAGAACAACCTGTGCCCGGAAATCAGAGCTCAGAGGAGATAGGATGTCCCTAAGCATAAGGTCCTGCATCTTCTACTTGGGTGCAACTGAGGTGTTAGTGTAAAGAAATCAGATTGGAGATTGGTTGTGTTCCAAAGTCAACTCCGAACTGGCAGTTACCGCTCTGGATCTCTCGTTGGCTGGCCCATTGTTGGCTCTTACACTGTAGTATGAAACTGTTCATTTTAAGACCCAACTTTAGAGGTCTTTTCAACTTTGTTAATTCCAAAGGTTGAAAACACCGGATGATTTTTGTATGAAACTTTAAACACTTTATAGAAATTGCTTGTGTATTTTATCAGTTTTTCTAAAATAATATTATTTTAACTAGGTACTAATTTTTTATTATTCTTATTATTTATTTATTTTTATTGTTGACACTATTACAGATGTACATCTTTTCCTCCTTTGCCCTCCTCCACCCAACCCCTGTTCACCCCCTTTTGCTTTCACCACACCATTGTTGTCTGTGTCCGTGGTCTATGCATATATGCAGATATGTTCTTTGGCTAATGTCTTTCAGTCCTCCCCACCCCTCTCCCTTCTGAGATCTGTCAGTCTGTTTCATGTAACTAAGGACTAATTTTTAATCAAAATCTTTTTATTATTCCATAATAATGAACTTAGTTCAGGAGGAAAAAAAATCAAGTAACTAAATGTTCAAAAAAGTAAAACTGCCACTGTATATCAAGCATAAAGAAATTATTCTTTTTTGAGGTCAAAGGACTTACAGCTACTTGAGGTATTGTACATACTGCAGTATGAATTTTGTGTGTGTTATGGGCTGAATTATTTCCCTTTCCCCCAAATTATGTTGAAGTCCTAACCCTCTGTACCTCAAAATGTGACCATATTTGGATATAGGCTCTTTGCAGAGGATATTATGTTAAAATGAGGTCATTAGGATGGGGCCTAACTTAATTTGAATAGTATCCTTATAAGAAGAGGAAACTGGACCGACATACACAGAGGGAAAACAGCATAAAGACATGGGGAGAAGATGATTACCTATTAGGCAAACAGAGAAAAGTGGAAAACATCCTCCCCTCATAGATTTCAGAAGAAAGCAAAACTATTGACACTTTGACCTCAGGCTTGTATACTTCAAAACTATGAGAAAATAAATTCCTATTGTTTAATCCAGGGGTCCCCAATCCCTGGGCCACAGGACCATTGCGGATGTGTGGCCTGTTAGGAACGAGGCCACACAGCAGGAAGTGAGCCGAGGGCAAACAAAGCCACATCCGTATTTACAGCTGCTCCCCATCGTTTGTATCACTGCCTGAGCTTTGCCTCCTGTCAGATAAGCGGCGACATTAGATTCTCATAAGAGCGCGAATTCTACTGTGAACTGTGCATGTGAGGGATCTAGGTTGTACTGTTCCTTATGAGAATCTAATGCCTGATGATCTGAGGTGGAGCTGAGGTGGTGATGCTATCACCGGGGAGAGGCTGCAAATACAGATTATCATTAGCAGAGAGGTCTGACTACACAGAGACCATAATACATCAATTGCTTGCAGACTCATATCAAAACTCAACTCTATCAGTGACTGACAAGTGACAATTAAACTGCACCTGGTGGCAGGCTATAAAGCCATTCCCCCTACCCCTGTCTGTGGAAAAATTGTTTTGCATGAAACTGGTCCCTGGTGCCAAAAAGTTGGGGGACCACTGGTTTAATCCATTCCATCCATGCTAATTTATTAGTTATGATAGCTCTAGCAAGCTAATAATGCAGTACAGGAATAATTTCTTATTTGAGAAAAAAATAAGTAGTAAATATTACTTCAAAATTTGCTGAAAATTCTGGTTGAATTACTTTGCAAAATTTCAAGAAAGAATCCGGTTTTAAGAATCACCAAAAAAAGAAAAAAAAAAAAAGGCCCTGACTGGTGTAGCTCAGTGGGTTGGGTATTGTCCCACTAAATAAAAGGTCACCCATTTGATTCCCAGTCAGGTCACATGCCTGGGTTGCAGGCCCCGTCCCTAGCTGGGGGCATGTGAGAGGCAACCAGTTGATGTTTGTCTCTTACATCAATGTTTCTCCCCCTCTCTTTCTCCTTCCCTTCCCCTCTCTCTAAAAATAAATAAATTAAATGTTTTTTAAAAAAGAATCGGAAAAATTACATTGAAAATGCTGATTTTTAAGAATAGTTTCCATATACAACATATTTGGATATGTTTAAAAAAGTCTTGATCATATCCATAATTTTTTTAATTGCCATATCATTCAATTAATGTCAACTGAGTTTTGATGAGGTACTATAGTTTAAATCTTGGCAAATGTACATGAAAAACACATTATGATCAAACAAATATGTGGTAGAATAGTAAAATAAATAATCACTAACAGAGATTGATGTACGTATTTAAGTTTGATTTACCAAGGCAGTTAGCACCATTTTATTACATCAGCTAGGGCTTTCATCTAATATAATCCATCACCATTTCCTAATAAATTCAAGTATTTTTTTCAAAGCATTTACCCATTCATTTCTTAAAAGGAGTATTTCCAACAAAAGAGTTTAGGTTAGTTATAGAACTAAGAAAAGCAAAATTGCTTCTTTAATTTTGATTTTATATACTATGATGGAACAGAACTGAGTTTATTCTTATCATTTTATAGTTTTACTTTTTCTTAGACATTCTTTTCAGAACATTTAATGCCCTTGTGAAAAGTGAATATTTTATTAATAATTTCAGACCTTGCATGTGAGTATCTGTGTATGGAGGGTTTGGGTTAGGTAACGTGGAAATAACAAAGATTTTGGGAATCACTCACTGTCTTCGTGACGCCTCTAATTTAGGGACACATGGATTTTTATAATATAAGAACAAGAGTTTAATACAGAAGATTGAACAAAGGAAGTCATGATTAATTACTAAATAAAAAGTATAAAATAAATGCTACTTACATTTAGAGTAGACACTGGGGTTATAGTATTTTAGGAAGACAATCTTATTACATTACTGATGCAGTTATTTACTCAACTTTAAATTAAATAGTAATATTCAAAAATAGTTATAAAACCATTTTTTGCCATAAGGAAAATTTGGAGAAATTTGGCATTTTTTAAGAAAATAATTTTTATTTTGAGGTTAAGCTGTCAGACATTGTTATTTCCAAATTTGATGAAATACATTAATGCCACTACCTTTTGTCCAAACCAAAACTTACTGTTTTTTCACTAAAACAAAGCTCACGAGTGTAAAAACAAAATGTTCGACCTATCTCCTTGCATTTGTTTCCTCTGGGGCTTCATTGTGGGGCTTACAGCCGACAATTGTTTGACACATGAGTAGAGTTAGCTGTCTGAGCCCAATTGTTAACTCTTTGGCCCCAAACTCAACATTTTGGGTATCAAATCTGTGTTGTGCTAAATGTAGTGATGCTACAACAACCCAACGAGTACATTAAATTAACTTTTCAAAAGTGATCATGTGATATCTTTAAAGAGAAGTTTGATTTATACACAACACTCTGAAATTAGAACTCAGGCATGAGGGGCTTGCATTCGTGCCCCTGAGTCTGCTGTAGCAAACCACAAGCTGGGTGGCTTACAAAACAGAAACCTGTCTCCAACTCTGGAGGCTAGAGGTCCAAAATTAAGGTGCCACCTAGGCCATACTCCCTCTGAAGCCTGTAGAGGGAAATTCTCCCTTGCCTCTTCCAGCTCTGGTACTTCCAGTGAATTCTTGTAGTTCTTTGACTTGTAGACATATCATTCCAACCTCTGCCTCTGTTGTTATATGGCTGTCTTCTTTTTGTCTCCTTCCTCTTATAAAAATTCCGGTCATATTGAAATAAAGGCCCACCTGCATCTAGCATGACATCATAGTGAATTACATCTGCAATAAAAGTTATTTCCAAATATGGTCACATTCTCAGGTACTGGGATTTAGGACTTCAACGTCTCTCTTGGGAGGACACAATTTAACTAATCACAGGGCTGTTTAATGATTAGAAGTAGAAAGCCCATGCATTAGCTTCCTTTTCCTGTTGTAGTAAATTACCACACATTTAGTGGCTTAAAATAACAATCCGAAAACCAGAAGTCTGAAATGGCTCTCACTAAGCTAAAACCAAGGTATCAGTAAGGCTTTGTCATATTTGAGGCTTTGGGAGAAAATGTCTTTTCTTGCCCTTTCCAGCTTCTAGAGGCTGTCTGCATTCTTTGGTTCATGACCACTTCCTCCACATTCAAAGCCAGCAATGGCCAGTTGAGCTTTCCCCACAACACCATCTCTCTGGTTCTGATTTTCAGTCTTCCTCTTCTCCATCTAAAGACCCATTTGAAGACACTGGGCCTACCTGAATACTCCAGGATAAACTCCTCTCAGAAGGTGAACTGATCAGCAATCTTTATTCCATTTATGACTTAATTTCCCCCTGCCATTTAACAATATATTCACAGGTCCCAGGGATTAGGATACAGACATTTTTGGGGAGTCATTATTCTGCCTATTATAACCCAACAAAATTTTTCTTCGCTCTAAAAAAATATATATTTGTTTCTTCATAAATTGGTAATAGAAAAAATATTTTCATCAAGAGAGCCTCTGAGTTCATTTGTGTATAAATTGATGCTGATTCATTTGAAAATGCTTCTGACTGCATGTTATATGGTTGGAAACTAGGCATACCTGAGTTTTTCCCTCTCCATGAGCTTCTATTCTAGAACCTTTCATAAATGATAAATTGCAGTAAATGTAATGTTTACTGGCAACGCATTCATAGTTTACTGACAACTCAAAGGAGGAACACAAAAGGCTTTTTCTAATAGGATTATGCAAACCTGTTAAAGAAAGAGGCAATTAAAAATGGTCCTCAAATTCAGAAAATTGACTTTGTATCCTGCTGTTTTGCCATATTCACTTATTAGGTTGAGTAGATTTTTGGTGGAGTATATCAGGTTTTCTATATACACTACTATCATATCATCTGCAAACAATGACAGTTTTACTTCTTCCTTTCCAGTTTGGATGCCTTATTTCTTTTTCTTGTCTGATGGCTGTGGCTAGGACTTCTAATACTATGTTGAATAGAAGTGGTGAAAGAGGACATCCTTGTCTTGTTCCCAATCTTGGTGGGAAAGCTTTTAGTTTTGCCTGTTGAGTATGATGTTGGCTCTAGGTTTTTCATATATAGCCTTTATTATGTTGAGGTATGCCCCCTTTATTCCCACTTTGCTGAGTGCTTTTATCATAAATGTGTGCTATACCTTATCAAATGCTTTTTCCACACCTATTGATATGATCATGTGAATTTTGTCTTTCCTTTTGTTTATGCAATGTATTACATTTATTGATTTGTGAATATTGTACCATCCTTGCATCCCTGGGATGAATCCCACTTGATCGTGGTGGATGATCTTTTTAATGTATTGCTGGATGAAGGTCACCAATATTATGTTGAGGATTTTAGCATCTATGTTCATCAGTGATACTGGCCTGTAGTTTTCTTTCTTTGTTGTGTCTTTATCTGGTTTTGGGATTAGGATGATGCTGGCCTTATAAAAAGAATTTGGGAGCCTTCCCTCTTCTTGGATTTTTTTGGAGTAGTCTGAGAAGGACAGGGATTAGCTCTTCCTTAAATGTTTTATAAAATTCTCCTGTGAAACCATCTGGTCCAGGGCTTTTGTATTCCTGGAGTTTTTTGATTACTGCTTCAATTTCACCAGCTGTTATCGATCTGTTCAGGCTTTCCACTTCTTCTTCATTCAGTTTTGGAAGATTATATTTTTCTAGAAATTTGTCTATTTCACCCAGGTTTTCAAATTTCTTGGCATATCGTTGTTCATAGTAATTTCTTACAATCCTTTGTATTTCTTTGGTATCAGTTGTAATTTCTCCTCCTTCATTGCTGATTTTATTTCTTTGCATCTTCTCCCTTTTTTTCTTGATGAGTCTGCTTAAAGGTTTGTTGATTTTGTTTATCTTTTTGAAGCAGCAGCTCCTATATTTATTGATCCTTTGATGTTCTTTTATTCATTCATTCAAATGTCATTCGTTTCTGCTCTGATCTTGATTATTTCCTTCCTTCTGCTTGCTCTGGGCTTTGTTTTTTGTTGTTTCTGCAGTTCTTGTGGATGTAGGGTTAGGTTGTTTATTTGAAATATTTCTACCCTTTTTAGGTAGGCCAGTATTGCTATGAACTTTCCTCCCAGGACTGCCTTTGGTATATCCCATAGATTTTGAACTGTTGTATGTTCATTTTCAATTGTTTCCAGAAACTTTTTGATTTCTTCTTTGATCTCATTATTGACCCATTCATTGTTTAATAACATACTAATCACTCTCCATGAGTTTGAATGTTTTCGAGTTTTTTCCTTGAGGTTGGTTTCCAGTTTTAAGCCCTTGTGGTCTGAGAAAATTCTTGATATGATTTCAATTTTCTTAAACTTGTTGAGGCTTGTTTTGTGTCCTGTCATGTGGTCTAGCTTGGAAAATATTCCGTGTGTATTGGAAAAGAATGTGTTTTGCTTCTTTGGGATGAAAGGTACTATATGTATATCAGTTAAGTCCATTTGATACATGTCATTCAGTTCCACAATATCCTTGTTGATATTTTGTTCAGACGATCTATCCATTGTTGACAGTGGGATGTTAAAATCCCCTACTATAAGTGTGTTGCTGTCTATATCTTTCTTGAAGTCCTCCAGGACTTTCCTTATACATTTGGGTGCTCCTATGTTGGATGCATATAGGTTTACAATGTTTATGTCTTCTTGATGGTTTCTTCCTTTGAGTATTATGAAGTGTCCTTCTGTGTGTCTTTTTACAACCTTTGTTTTGAAGTCTATTTTGTCTGATATAAGTATTGCTACCCTGGCTTTTTTTCCCTTTCCATTTGCTTGGAATATTTTTTTCCAACCCTTTACCTTCTGTCTGTATAGGACTTTGGTTCTGAGGTGGGTCTCTTGTAGGCAGCATATGTGTGGGTCTTGTCTTCCTATCCATTCAGCTACTCTATGTCTTTTCATTGGAGCATTTAATTCATTTATATTTAAAGTTATTATTGATAGGTACTTCATTTTTTCCCTTTTTACTTGTATTCCTCTCTCTCTCACTGTTTTTCTTCATCTTCTTAAAGCAGTCCCTTTAGCCTATCTTGCAATGCTGGTTTGGTAAAAGTATATTTATTTAGCCTTCTTTTGTCTGGGAAACTCCTTATTTCACTTTCCATTTTAATTAAGAGCCTTGCTGGGCAGAGTTGTCTTGGTTGCAGGCCTTTGCTTTTCATTACTTGGAATATAGCTTGCCATTCCCTTCTGACTTATATATGGTACATTTACACAGTGTAATACTACGCAGCAGAAAGATGGAAAGAGCTACTACTCTTCAAGACAGCATGGATAAAACTGGAGAGCATTATGCAAAGTGAAATAAGCCAGGCAGTGACAGACAGATATCAGATGATCTCATCTATAAGTGGAATCTAACCAACAAAATAAACAGGCAAGCAAAACATAACCAGCAACATTGAAATAAACAAGAAACTGACAGTAACCAGAGGGGGGAGGGAGTGGAATAATAGGGGAAAGGGAGGGGAAGGGCCATTAAGATACATCCATAAAGGACCCACTGACAGAGACAAATGGGGGAAGAATTGAGGGTGAGAGGTGGAAGGGGTGGGGCTGGGGAATGTGGTGGCAGGAAAATGTTGACCAAAAAAAAAAAAAATAGACAGGGGGCAGCTAAGAATAATATAGGAAATTGAGAAGTAAAAGAACTGATGTATACAGCCCATAAACATGAATTAAGAGATGTGGGAATGATGGGGTGGGGTGCAGGGTGGAGGGGATAGAGGGGAGAAAAAAAATGAGACAACTGTAATAGCATAATCAATAAAATATACCAAAAAGAAAAAAAAAAGAAAATCATAAGGAAGAAAAAGAAACAGTCTTAATATGAATAAACATTTACCAGTTAAAGAGATTGGGAACCAGGAAGGCAGAAGGATAAGAATAATAGAAGGTATTTTTAAGACATTGCAAGTGGTACCTATTTCTCGGAATCTATGATGCAAAAAGGGGCGAGATTAGTTGGTGTTGGAAAGAGGCTGGGTTCTGTTTGTAGGTAGCCTGAATGTCAGTCAAGGGAATGGGGTCTTTATACAGAAGGGTGATATTTCTTTTCCTTTTCAGAGAACTAGCCATTTTTAGAATCCAATAAAACCATAGAATCTCCCCCCTCAAATATGTACACCATGCCTATATGAACATTTTATACATAATTTCAGGCATTCTGGAGACCCTAATTTAAATCCATAAATCTGTCTCAAGCCTGTGGACTCCAAGTTTAGAGAGAGAGAGAGAGAGAGAGAGAGAGAGAGAGGGAGACTTGCTGTTGGCAATAGTGGATTATTAACCAACTATGAAGGAGTTTATACTGGATTTATGTTCATAAAAGTAACTCTGGCCTACAGATGAAATTGAAGAGTGTGAGTCTGGAGATAGGAATAGGAAACCAAATCCTGAATGTGTAGATGAGAAACTAAGAGCCTTAAAATAGCAACATCCTGGCTGCTTTGCTATAATCTTAAAATAATCCTTTAAAGAAGTTCTCAGTTATTTGTTAGACCATTTAAGAAACTAGAGTATGAAAAAAATGATAAAGAATTTGTGAAGAGGAATAATATCAGTAAGTACTGCAATTCTTGTGTATTTTAATGCTGTTAAACAGGATTCAGTATTTACAATAAATTGTAATGGGTAAAATATAGATTCTCTGAAAATAAAATATAAAAAAAATTAGGGGAATCATGAAATATAAAAGTCAACACACATTTTAAAATAGTTTTATTTACTTAACATATTACTCAACTGTAAAAAAGAAAATTTTATCCTTTACAACAGCATGGATGGACCTGGAGAACATTATAATGCTAAGTGAAGTAAGCCAGTCAGAGAAAGACAAATACCATATAATTTCACTCATATGTGGAATCTAATGAATAAACTGAACAAACAGGGAAATTGGGGACAGACTCATAGATGGAGAGCAGGATGGCAGCTAGTGTGGGGAAATTTAAGGAGTTGAGGGATTGAGCAAAAAGGAAAAAGGACTCATGAACATGGGACAACAGGGTGGTGATTGCCGGGGGTGGAGAATAAGGGGATTAAAAGGTAATGTAGAAGTTTTACTGAGATATAACTTACATAGCATACGATTTAATGATTTTTAGTAAATTTAAAGAGTTCTGAGAACATCACAACAATCCAGTTTTAGAACCTTCCCCTTGCCCTGAAAAAGTTCTGTGCTCTACGCCTGCCTCCACATCTTAATCCCTGTTCCCATACCCAGCACTAAGCAACGACTAATCTACTGTCTGTCTCCACACATTTGCCCTTGTTTGTTGATTTATTGTTTAATTCTTTAAACATGGTTTATTTTACTTCATTGAATGTACTTACAATGGCTGTTTTGAAATTTTTGTTTGCCGAGTCCAACATCTGGGGACACTCAGAGGATTTCTATTATTGACTCTTTTTTTTGGTACAGTATGGGTGAGCATTTCTATTTCTTTGTAAGTCTCTTAGTTTTTTGTTGTGGTTGAAAACTGTACTTTTAAAATAATATATCATAGCAACTATAAGTTCAGATTTCTCCCCACCCCGTAAAGTTGTTGTTTTGTTTGTCAGTTGTTTTGTTTCTTTATTTAGTAACTCATTTTGGCTAACTCTGTTTCCCACACAGTGTGTGGCCACTGATGTTTTTGTTTTATTTATTTATCTTGTTTTTATTTTAAAATCTGGCATTCTAGGGTTTGCTCCACGTCTATGTAACTTAATTGTCATCAATGGTTAGAAAGGTCACACTCAAGCACGTGAAGCCAATGAGACTTCTTTTCTGCTGAATCATCTATGTGTGAGTAGAGGAGTATATTCACGCTGTGATTCTCTGCCCCAGCTTCTACTCCACTGGAATCTTTTGTTTCCTCTGAATGTGTATGCAGCCTCAATTTTGGCCAAGAGGGTGTGGCTGGTTTGAGTCCTCTTAGGTCTCTGCTCTGCATGCGTACAGACTCAGGCAAGTATGCATTTGCTTCAATTGATCAGCTCTACCAAGTATTGAATGTGGTCTTTGCTTACTGTTTTTAAGTGATTGGGTTCTCTTTGACCACAAGAAGTAGCCAGTTCTCAGGACTTGCCTAAATCTGTCATAGCAGAACCTCTGTGACCACTGAGATGGGAATAGGTATGGGAACAGACCCAACCGAGGAAGGTGCAATCCCACTATTCTTACCTGAATTTTAGCAGTTCTTCAAACATAAATGCTTTTCTCATGGTTGTATGACTTCGATACCAGAGTGTAGAGATGTTTGTTTTCGGCCCTTTTGTTCATCTTTGCAACTGATTGTGGGAATGGAATTTGCCAGTTTCCTCACTTGGTCATAGCTGGGAGTCCCTTACACCTAGATTTATGCATTTCATTTAATGCTCTACATATTCATGCATGTATATTTATGACCATTGGTAATTTATTTTCTCTAAAAGATCAGACAACGTAGAGAGCCTATATTAATGCCCTGGCTGTTATTTCAGTGTTATTTCTATCAGGATAATTAATATTACTCCCTTCATTTTATCACTGGTTCTGATCTCTCAAAACTGTTGTGATATTAGTGTCAATAGCACTATCATTCGACAGAGTAACAACATTCCTGTTGTGGTCAACTCTTGGCACCAACACAGTCAAACCATCTTTGTGCCTTCTCAGCATCCCTTTTTACATCTCCTTAACCTGGGCTGGATGGAACTATTAAAGCACACAAAATAGGTAAGGGAAAACTATGTAAAGGAGTTAAAGGACCAAGTAAAAGGAATATGTCATTAGAGGGAACATTAACTACCCTGTTTATAATTTAGAAAACTGTTTTGGAATACTGTGAAATTAAATGATATTAATTATACACATGTGACATTAATTAAAATATCAACTCTTTTAAAGTTATAAATCTAGCTTATGTGATAATTCATATAACACTTAAATACCTTATTATATAAAGCATTATTAATTTTGGATAAATTATACATGTATGGAGAGACCCTCTATCGCTGCACAACTATGTTGTATGGAGTTACGATGAAAAATAGTGAGACCGCTTTTCCTGTTTAGGCTGTAGTTACTTTTTAAAGATTGTTTATTCATAGGCTTTAACTCATTTTGTGTTAGCACAAATTAAATGAATATAAGTTAAAAAAATCTTTCTCTGAAACAAGCTAAATTATATAGCATGCATATTTTAAAATACCATTTTCTTAATTAATGCACTCATTAAATTGCTTAGCAATTAAAAAAATTATCTGCTTTGTTGAACCAACTATTTTATTATTTTTGTTGGGGATAGCCACAAAGGGGAACCATACATAGCCTTTGTCTTTCATAAGTGTTCTTTATTAGAGTCAAGAATTTCATTCAATAATGTTCCACAAATTTTTATTGAGTACTTACTGTGTGCCAGGAATTGTGCTTAGAATTAGGAAATCATATTAGGGATTGTAGCAATTATCCAAATTCCAGTACATTTCCCACCTTAATTTTTTTAGAAAATAAAAATATCACCTGGACTATTCTAATTTTTTGATTTACTAATGGGATTATGTACAAAGTTAAAAATTATAGTTATTATTTATTGAAAACTTCCTATGCATCAGGAAAAATGCTGAATGCTTTGATAGCATTAGCTCATAGCAATCCTACAGGTGCTAGTATTTTTATCTTCATTTTACAGATAAGATATGGTGACAGTATGTTGCCTGTGATGACATTTGTGTGCTTTTCATAGAGAGGAAATAGGTGACTTGGTTAAGTCTGCAAAGGTAATAAGTGACTACACTCAAAATTGAACAAAAGATTAGATTGTAAGTCTTGGTTTTTCTTCTTTCTTTAATTAGGTCCAGTGGACATGAATTTGTGTAACAAAAACTTCAATAAATATAATTTAAAACAGCAATCATTTTAAAGATGATACACCTCAGTGTAAATTTAATTGAAAAAATATTGTCTTTGGATCAAAGTACAGATACAAAGTCAATGTTTTATGCATCTTAGTGTGCTAACTCACAGGGCTTCTGGTTCTTTTCCGATATGGCACACCATGTCTTAAGTAGAGTATTGTAGAATATTAATTGTGCATTTACTTTGTATCTATTAAAATTATTTTAGAAACAAATATTATCAGAAGTTTCTCCCCCACCTTCTTGCCCCCACGTCACCTATAAAGATCTCAGATAACCTTAGTACTCTAGGCAACACACTTAGAAGAAGTGGCATTAACATTAATATGAAAGACAAGAGAGAGATCAAGTTCAGATTAATGAGTTATAGGCTACTAGAGCATTAATTAGGACAGCTAAAGTGTAGAAGACCAACACAATTTTAGGTAAGAGAAGCTTTTGGAATCACTGAGGGCCCTTTACCTGAGAAGAACAGAAGAAAATTCAGTACTATGACTTTTGGGTGATGATATATCAATGTAGGTTCTTCTATTGTAACAAATGTACCGTTCTAATGGATGATGTTAATAATAGGAAGGCTATGCCAAGTGTGAGAACGGGGATATATGGGAAATCTCTGTGCCTTCTGCTCCATTTTGCTCTGGAAATAAAACTCTAAAAAATAAAGTCTTAAAAAAAGTTCATGAGGTATTGAAAATTGTGTCTGGCTGGGCAACATGAACAGTGTTCTTTAAGTTGCTGAGTAAAGTGGACTAGCATTTGATTTATGAGAGGTCATGCTAAGGCTGAAATCAGGGGGATGAATCAGAATGGAAGCTAAATCAAGCTACATATTTATTAAAAAGCAACAGAAGTTCATCTGTGGTCTCTCTCCCCCCGCCCACACACACACACACACACACACACACACACACACACACACTTTTTTCTTTTTAGTTCTAGCTTGTGTCTTTATAGGCTTTGGGGAAGAAACTCAAAAGAAGCCAAATTAAAATGTATTTGTGTGCTTTTATAGAGACAGCAGATTAAGCAAGAAATTGGGAAGCATTATTCTGATCTGTATTCTTTTGAGCAAAAGAATACAGTGAAATGAAGGAATTATGGAAGTTAGAAAAGAAAATATTTGCATCGAATAATAAGGGCCTGTTGGAGAAAACTGGAAGGAATTGGGAACAGGCTTGTAAGCATTGCTTGCATTGTGATGGAAAATTTCCTTAAGATGTCCTGTTCTTGGCAGGAATGTCCTCATTTATTAGATGCTATCTCAATTCAAGACTTCTCACTTCCACATCTTTTCTAAATGTTCCCAATATATCATTTTTCAAAAATGAAAGAATTCTTTCATTTAGTTTCATTGAGTTTTTCCTTTGAATCTTTTGGTTCAGAAAATTAGGAATTCTAAACAGAAATTGCTGATGAAATCTACAACAGATGTGAAAAGACTATAAAATTTGTGAACAAGGAACACCCCTTCTATGAACTTCAGCTGAGTTGTATGCTAAATATCCCATCCCCCAAAGGCTAGTTTCATTTTGTCTTCTAAATTTTAAACCTAGAAAGAGGAAAGAACATGCCAGTTTTTGCTTTAACTACAATAAAATTGACAGTGCTTTCTTATGTCACCTTTTCAAGACAGATACAAAGAAAGTTGAATGCAGAGAATTGTGGAAACATTGACAAGATAAAAGGAATTCCCATCGCTTTCATCAAAACTTAAAGCAGAAGCACAGACTCATAGCCATGGGCAATCCTCATTTCTAAACAACATGTCAGACTGCAGGTGCCCCTGGGGACTGGAGAATGTGCATGGTTAATGTGTATCTTCTGTCTAGGGTTCCTTACCACATTTGTATATATTTTTGGCACAAGTCAATGTTAGTTCCTTTTTCAGCTTACTTTATATGATTCCCTATAATGTTAATTTTTCTCCATGTATTCTACTCAACACTTAGGATTCCTGGGCTTGGCATAACCCCTTTGTTTTTTATTCATTTTTTTGTATTGTGCCTCTCCCTTCTGCATCTGAGAGTCCATAAACAGAATTCGACAAAAGTCCGATTGCTGTGTGTCATCTCTCTGAGGACCTATTTGTGATTGTAAAGGAATGTTTTCCTATACTAATTCTTATGGTCTTTCCATCAGCTAATTGGGCTGACTTGGACTCGTATATATTTTTGATAAGAATGTCCCTGGTGAATGGGGAGGTTCTGTTAAAAAGCTTTTACTTATTGACGTTTGCTTGAATCAGGCTTTGGTTTTGTGTTTTTCAAATGTGCTATGAACATTTTTTAAAAATCCAACATATATTACCAGTTTTATTACTTTACTGTATAAATAAAATAGAAACCATTGAAGAGAGAGAGAAAAAGAATCACACCTATGAACAAGAGGCTGCTGACAGGAATTAAATTGGCAGCAGTGAAAACCTCATTGCATTGTGTGTTCCATTTGATTTCATTTTTGTACTCAAATCAATGTTTTTAAATGTTGAAAAATTGGCAAAGGTGAGGCTTAATTTCTTTCTATGAAACCTATACTAATATGTCCTTTAATGTTGACTATACTTTCTATTTGGAAAACAAAAATATTTAGTCTTTAGAAAATTATAAAAGGCTAAATAAAAACTTCTTCAGCATATAATTTTTCTCCTAAGGTTTCTTGTGAAATAGAAGTAAAATCAATTTATTGAATACAATTATTGGATCAAATTGCATTAAAACATTTATTTCCCCTTTATGAAGTATGTGATCCAAGGTCAAGTTTTACTTGATTTCATTGGGCTTACTCTGGAACAAATGGAGAAACACAAACCACATAGGATTATTAAATATTCTTGTACTTTCCTGTCTTCTAAAAATTAATCCTAAGCTTTAAGCCATATACCTTCTTTACAAGATATTTTTAATTTTCTGTCAATTGTATAGCTTATGTAAAAATAAAATAAACTATTTCTATTCTCCCAATTTTCTTTATTTGAAAAAGAAATTCCTATAAATTTTGTGGAATTGAAAAGGAAATCTATCCCAACTCAATAACCATGGTACTACCCAATCCTGACAGTTCATCGTAACTCTAACACTTCAGATATATTCAATATTTTCTTTATTTATGCTGTTGAACATATCATTGAAGTGAAAAACTATATATCTTTCAAAAGTATTCCTAGAATACATACTAATTCCGACCCCTTACATGATGAATGCAATTTTGCATTTGCCCACATCCCTTCGTCCTATTAAATAGTATGGGACGTCTTCTCATTGTTGTTTCTTGTGAAATGTCTGACAGAGGCCTGATTATTTCTCTTTTCTAAGCTTCAACTTCCTCTGTGTAAAGTATATATGTGTGTGCTGGGGAGAGGGCAAGGTAATAACTTGCACACCAACTTTAAATGGTCCTTAAGAGGATTTAATGAGGTTATATGTTAAGAGGAATTTACTGCATAATGCCTGGCACATACTTTTAAAAACCATCAAAAAAGTTTAGTTACAAAATAATACTTAACTGATTTAATCTAAGATTATTTGGGGGTTTATCAAATACTTGAAACTATAGAAATTTCATAGAAACTTTATTCTTTTGAAACATAAACTTCCTAAACAAAACTTTACCAATGTCTTTGGCAAGAAAACTAAACTATGAATAGCATCGCACATGAGGACGAGGGTATGTATTCTAGCCTGAAATCACATCCTTCCATCATTTTACGTGATATACATGCTACACACATGTACTGTTATATGACTGTTTACAGTTTCTACTGCATTCTGAATGAGCTATGTAGTTTAGTAGTAAATTTAACAACCTACCATTGTTGCTACTATTGGAGCATAAAGTAACAGAGTTCCATTGATAGCATAGGAATTTCTGGTCTCCCTGTGTGTTGAATAATGTATTAATTAGCATTTTCTCAAATTCCCACTTATGCAAACTTACAATTACTTTATAAAGATTGGTACTGTTATTCACATTTTAAAGTTAAATACAGAGACATAAATAGTGATCATGTGCCCAAAAGTTATGACATAATCACTAGCAGAACCAAGATTCAGATAGTCTTACTTGCTATTGTTGCACCTACTAACTGAATTTTAGAGGTAAGATAAAGATAGGGAAGTTAAAGAGCTGTGCAGATGTTTTACAATACCAATCTAATAGATTTAAATTACCTCAGGATGGTGAGAGGTCAGTAACACTCCTAATATGTATGTTTGCTCAACTTTTGTCTTTTTCTGATTCTTCTTTCCCACTCTCACCAGCCACTCAGCTTTCTCAGGCATAGTCCATTCTTCTCCTTGTCATAATCAGACTTATTGGAAGAGTGATTTTACATCTCAAATTTCCATTCGTCTCTAATATTTGATTTCTACTTCTACTATGCATTGAAATGACTCTTGCTAATGCCACTCACTCCAAACTATTATCTCACATTCAAAAAAAAATATGAATTTAAATGTGGTGACATTATCATAGGAAAGACATTGAATTGATTTTATTTTATATAAAAAAGAATAAACCAATGATGCACTTTGAAACATAGATATTTAGTAACAGAATATTTCAATCAATACAATCCACTAATGATACTCAACTCACTATGTTAGTTGCTGGGCTTATAAATAAAACATACTTATTAATAGTTCTTAAAGAATACACAATTATATATACAAACGAACTAATACATTGAATAATATAAGAGTACAATAGTGGAAGTATGATACTAGGGGTAACAGATGTCAACTACTGTGTTGCCTGAAATGTAACTGACTCTCAATAAATGTGGATTGAGCCAAACTGAAAGCTTTAATTAATAAATAAATTAATTAAAACGCTTTAATGAAGAAATAAATGATCTATAGTATGAAAACATAGTAAGCGCTAATCATTAATGCTTTACTGAATTGTAAATAATAATGAAATTTCTCCATTATTTGCAAATATTACTTATTGGTTTAAATATACCTTCCTTTTTTATTTTTATCCTTCCTTGGGCATATCTTAAAAGATACAGAAGTTCTAATCCAAAATGGTATATTTGCCGAAGCCAATATACTACCTAGAAAGACAGGCAAATCACACAGAGTCACCAGGACCACCGCCCACGCAGCAGCTGAAGGCAAAAGGCCTGGCCCTGCCGGCAGTCTCTCAGCCTTGGTCTAACACTGCAGACCATGTCAGTTGGAATTCCTCTGTGGCATGCTGTGGCAGTTGCTAAATATTTAAAAATTTTGTTTCCTCTGTTTGGGTGTCTCGACATTTATGTTGTTCTATTTGCTTTATCACCGGCCTTTTGCTTATAATATAGAATTACTTCTTCATGAAACTACTCAGTGTGGAAAGGGTTCATTTTCCATCTTCTCTACTTTCGTAGTCATTAAGAGGAGGGTATAGCCATGACTTACTTTTCTGACTAGCCTGACATTCAGCATGGCTCTCGGTGCACGGAAAGAGGTCAAAAAATCTTGTTGAATAAGTGAATAATTCAGAACTTGACTCACCTGTTGATTTCACTACCTCCTTTTTCTGCAACTTGTCTCCTGTTATTGGTAAGTGCTCTTTCTTGTTTAAATATTGGAAAGAATATTGGGCTTAGCATCTTATTTTTAAAGTGGGTCATAAGAAATGTCTATGGGCATCACTATACCAGATTGTCCTCCCTTGTACATGGCAGCACCCCTCTATGCTCTGGGGACCAGTAGAAAGCATACCACTGAAATACTCATAGAATATATACCACTAGGAGCTTAGTGTGATTCAAAATTTGGAGAAAAATTATGGACAGGTACAAGCTTATATAACTTATTTTCCAAAAGCCACTTTTAATGTGTTTAAAAGTATAATATATATAGTAGTCAGGTCACAAAGAACTAGTATCCGTTTGATGGAGCAAGTCCACTTCAAGCTTTAGACTTCAGTGAATGGCTCTAAAATCAGCATGTAACCTGACATGAAGCCAATTATATGTCCTTAAATTGGGGGTCATATTTTTATCCTGAATTATTTTTAGAAACATGGGCTCTTTGAAATTGCCACTTAAATTTGAACTTCTAAGAAACTTACCAAAAGAGAAAGGCTTGTTCCCTTGGTTTTCTTGAAAAAAAAAGAAAAAAAAAAGGGATTCAAAAATGATGAAGCTTATTAAAGCTGAAACCTAGATTTTAACAAGTTACTACCACTGTTCAAAGCATTCTTTGAGATATTCAGTTTCTTTGTGGGGGGGAGGGGATCATTATTGACACTAATGTAGTGTTTGTTTAATCCGCCATCCATCATGACCTTCTTCTTGACACTTATGTTAGTGTACCCTAATACTCCTTTGAGACCTAGCAAGGGATTTAAAAAGTGTATGCTCAGCACTGGCCATGTATTTTTTCTTCCTCTTTAGGGAATAGAGATAGTAGACTTTGAAATATATAAGTGACAAACTCTTAGAGTTTTAAATATATATTGCTGTCATTAAATATGAGTATCCATTACATCTTATTTTAAGTAACACACAAATTTATTTTGGCTGAAAGTTCAAATGGTGGAAGTGCATAGATTAACATAAATAAGAGAAACAGGTAAAATGTAAACAGCTTGCACATGAAATGTACTTAATGAAGCATTGATTTAAAAAAATCACTGAAAGAATGAAGGCGAAGGTAGTCATTTCCTTAACTCATTTGTATAATGTTTTCCCTATTGAAATACAGTAACAAATTACTGAGGAACTATTCAAAAATAAAATAAGCAAAACCATTGCAATTTTATTCCAAACATTTGAGTAACCCCGGTGATGGGTCAGTTCCCAGCTCACTACTCACATATCAGCCTGTGCCATGCTCCATTTGGGTTGGGCAGCTTTCTTCACAAAGTGTTTTTCAGGAGTTGATGTTCATTACAACATGTATATATAGTAGAATCAGTTTCCCAAGTGCCTTATAATTACTTTTTAATGCAATATGCTACTTAGAAGAGGATTATTTTTCAAGTTTAGTAACTTTTTCTCCATTAAGCACACGTATCTTTCAACACACCGGCTAAAGAGCATTGGCTCTGGCGGTATTGCAGAAAGGACCAAATTGCTTCCTGCTGACTAGGCAGCCATCCCAAAGTAACCATTTGGATCAACCTGATCCAGGCAGCATTTGCCTTCCATTTAGTGTGATGAAGTCTTTTTTTTAAGTATATTCAAGGAAAGTTAGTTGTTTACATTTACATTTCTATTTTTCTTAAACTTACCACATAAAGTGCAAGATATACTTTATAAAACTTTTGGGTTGGGAGGGACCATGAAGACCGCTTTTTTCATCTCTCTATAATGTTTGGTTCTTACTAAAAATCCGTAATAGATGATGGCCCTGAAGTGCAATCACGTAGTAGTATTGTGAATGACCCATTGCAAATGGGATAATTTGTCCTGGATGGTTCTAAGTTGAGTTTTGTACATTAGCTTTTTGTTTTTCTTTCTTTTTTTTAATCAAGAATATATTCTACAATATTGAAGCATCAGACTGCTGTGATGACAACCATTGCAGCAATTTTGAAATTCATATTATGATATTCAAATAACAATGATCAGTGAGTAGACATTTATATATAGAATGGTCATCTTTGTATCTTTTATCTCTTACTTTTCCACTGTATTTTAAGGATGGGGATTTTGGGATCTCGTTTATCATCTTAAGCACAGTGTCTGTGACAGCGCCTCTTATACAGCCTGTGTTTCTATGTAATGTTAAATGAATGTTATTTGTGTTTTTAGTGGCTTCAATTTGTATTTAATTGGCTGGAGTGGTATATGAAAAATTTTATTTTTATCTCCTGATAAAAATAATCTTTAAATCAAAAGGGGAAATAGAAGGAAGATAATTAACATTTATTGAAAATTCACTGTTTTACGTATTATCCCCCTCCATTTCATTTGACACGTTCATCTTTAAGGAAGCTCATACCACCCCATTACACAGATAAAGTCTTTTAAGTTTAGAGAAGTGATGTGTCCAGGGACATGCCAGGATTTAAATATGCCAAGTCTACCAATTCTAAGTGTGTATTTCTGTTATTATTCACATTCTACTGTTGGTTAGAGCTATGCTTACAGTAAATGATGGGTAACTTACTTTGATTTATTAACTTGATATCAATTCATATGGAAGTTTATGGTTTCCATAATATTTTAACCTAGTTTATTTTATCTTAATAGGTAGGAGTGGCAGACACTGCTTAGTGTCCTGTCAGTTTCCCTTGGGGCTCATTTTTCCTGAGTGCTTCCATTGTAACCCTCTGTGAATCTTTGCCTGAGGGTTTTCTTGGGCCAGGAAAACTTTCTAAGGAGTACATAGGACAGGCTGGAAGTGCTAGGCAAGTAATATCTCTGGCAAGAGTTCTCAATGACTGATAGGAATTTGTGGATAAATATCCCTATTTCCTTACCCTTCAATTGAGCCTCCCAGCACACATTCCACATGATTTCCTAGAGTTCGCCAGGTGCTCACCATAGTCACCTGTTCCATAACACAGCTTTTAGGCCCTCATCCCTCTTCCTTTCTCGTCACCCCATTCCTGACCAGCGCTTCCTGGGATCACCTCTGAAAGGATTTGCTTTCATTCTAATGCTTCTCTTGTGTTCAGAATCTGGGGAAATAGAATCTAAGATATGAAGATTAATTTTATTATCCCTCTGTCCACAAATGAGGAGAAACTGAGGTTTAGAAAAAAAAAATCATACATACCAATTCGTAGGGAATAAGTGATCCAGTCTGCCTAGAGTTTTCCATTTCTAACTGCATCTTACTTTCTGCGAGGAGTCTCCATTGCTTTGTCAGAGCCTTCCTTGTATGGTGGGTGTGGCTGTCTGTTAGCACAGCTCTGTACTATCTCCTTCCTCTGTTCCACAGGGACAAAAGCAAGGAGGCAAAATCAGTGGCATCGGTCTCGCTTGGGACAAATGCAGTTTTAGGTTTGGGACTGCTTAGGGACTTTAGGTTCCACCTAAATTTAATATATTTTGGCTACGGATAATACCAATTTAGGGATCATAAATTTAGACAATAAACAAATAAATGATTGTTCTGAGGCTACCATATCTAAAGCTCTCTTCACTCTTAGACAATTATTCTATCTGCTTTCACTAAGGGTAAAAGACACAAATACACAATGTTGAATTTAATTTTAAGCAAGCTTCTCCCCCATTATATAGAACATACAAGTCTGCGGGGACTAGGTTTATGCCAGTCATTATTTTGTCCCAATTTTTGCTCCGGCACCCTGTTTATTCTGGCTGCAATGCCCTATTTCTGTCCACATTGTCAGGCCTGACAGAGGACGCCTTTTAATTCTCCCTGAATGTAATGCAATACCCCACAATTACTATTATTACTAGACATGATGCTTTGGTTTCCCTGTTTCCTTTCAAGGCTTTAGTCTTCTGCCTTTCTTTTGTTTTCCAAGCATTTTATCTTGCCTGATTCCGTGAGCCATGTATGTTCTGTGACTCCTTGAGGTGTGCTACCTTGACCTGTTTCTCTTCTACTGGATGTGTCCTTGAACTCTGTGGTCACGCACTCAAAACACCACCAAGGTCCATAATTAGGCTGCACTCCCTTCAGTTTTTTGCTTGTAGAACTTTTCTGTCTCCATAATTTGTTCATTCCTGTAGCAAAATTGCTCTCTAATCCCGTCACTAGGATCTATTTTGATCTTTGTCCCGAACATTAGTTGGCACTAACTTGTTTATTCACCAGTTTATTTCATTTCTTTTCTCCTGTATGAGATTCTTGAGTTTCAGGAGGGCAGGTGACTAAACACTGTGATTCTTGTGTCCTGCTGTATCTCTGCATCTTAACACATGTCCTAGCATAAAGTAGACACTTGAATATTCATTGAATAAAAATGCTTCTCACCCAGGAAAGCCATTAGAAATCTTCTTCTTAGGAAATCATGCTGCTGGTTCTTGGGCTTGCAAGAACAGGCCGGCAGGACCACGAGTGACTAAGAGGACAAAGCAACACCTGCTGCATTGCATTGTAGAAAACTTTTCACTATAGAAAACCTTTGAAATTCACTTTTTAAATTATGAAATTAAAAAAAATACTTCCTACTTTATGAGATGATTCTTTGGTTTCATTAAGAAGAGAAGAATTTATGAAGGCCTTCCACAGAAACGGAGCAATGATTTTTTTCCAGTGTGTTTATCTCTGAAGTTAATGTAAGTAATAAACTGAACAACCATAATTTGTGACATGTGATTAGAAATAATTTGTTGTTTTATAACAGTGTTTGAACAGTGCTCAGTGGGCTAGTTTATCTCTTGTATACCTAGATGAAAACACAAAACTAAAATATCCCATGATTTCTCTAATCACTCTGAAGTAACAGATGACCTTTGATCACTTCAAGTTGCAGGATGGTGTCCTTTCAGAATTAGAATGTCCAGTTGCATAAGAGGTCAAACTGTTCAACCATTCTTAGTCACAGTCACTTTCTCTCCTATTTCTGTCTCGAAGCTTGCTGCCGCGAAGGAAGCAAATTCTGCTGCTTCTTTCTTCCTCAGTCACCTTGTTCTCTAGCTTTCCCCTCTCCTGGTTTTTGAACCCCTTCAAAGTTAGAGGACAGTGTGGGAAGATAGGGAGAGGAGGAAAGATGTCACCTGGCTGAGTAAACATGACGCTGGTGGACCACTTTCACAGGCTCTTTGGAGACCGCCCCTCCCCTGGCTAACTCTCACCTGTGGTTACTCAACGGTGGAGGTGATACCCTCTCCCCTAGCTTGTTGCTGACTTTTCACAGTCCCTAGCAACCTTCAGCACCCCCCTGCTGAGTCCCACTCACTCTTCCAAGTGACTCTAATCCACAGGACCTATAGCAGTGCTACTTAGCTCTCTTTTGCACCTAATTTGATCTAGTCTATGGGTAACTCTTAGGCGTCCTTTCAGCTGACCGAAGCTGGAAATGTAGGGCACTCCCAAAGAAGCAACAACTTCCTTCCTCATTCATCATCGTCTGGTCAGTTCTCTCATACACTTTAATTATTTAGGTGGAAGTCTGACGATGCCCTCTTTCACTAGGCTTGAGGTGCAGGAAAGATTCTGGTTAAGTGTGGGATTTACAACAAAGCTCTCTGCAAAGAACGCGCCACTTCTCACCTGTCCTTGCTTACCTTTTTTAGTTCTCTATGTGAGATGTTTGAATGTTGCAACTAGTATTTGTACAACTATATTTACATGTCTCACACTTTCCATTTTAAAATCCTCTTTAAAAAGCTCCCCATTGGTTTTTCATCATATTTATTTTCCATAGATGGGATCATTTACTATGGTAGATCAGTAAACCCAGACTTCTTAAAGGAGTCTCATTTCTCATGGTGAAATCATATTAATATATAATGCCTGCCTCACAAGCCAAGTAAGTGTTTGCTAAAATTTATCTGGTAGCTTTAACTAAAGCAGAGATCTTGATTTCAATTCTTAGCACAGAGTCCCAATTTTTTTGTTTTGGTAATAAACAATAATAATAGCTAATATTTACTGAGTGTTTCCTAAGTGCTTGGCACAATGCTGTTTTATATAACATGTTATTTGAGAAGGACATTATAGACTGATTTTTGTATGCCAAGCACCTATTTGTACTTTACATGTATTAGCCAATGGGATCTTCACAACAACCCTATGGGGTAGATACTATTATTATCATCCCTATTTTAGAGACAAGGAACAGAGATTTAAGCAACTTATGAAATCACATAGCTACGAAGGCCAAACAAGGGTCTTTTCTATATCTCATTGTCCAATTTAGGCCTCAAACAACTTGTTGAAATATCCATTTGTTTCAGTTCTGGTCTGGAGATTATCAGGTTCTTAAGGGAATCAGCCAAGTATTATTTAATTTTCTATTTTAAGTACTTAGTGCACAGTGAATGTTTAAAAATTTTTCTTTTGAATTAGATAGAACTTTCAATCTTGGACTTTGTAATTCAAATATTTATTTGAAATCTATTTACATAAAATTAAGACATTGATTACTAGATACCCTCCCAAATTCCTGGTTGAATAACTTCTTAACAAAAATATAAAGCAGCCCTGGCTGAGTAGCTTAGTGGGCTGGAAAGTCATTCTGTACATCAAAAGTTGTGGGTTCGATTCCCTGTTGGATCACATACCTAAATTGGGGGTTCAGTCCCCAGTCAGGGCATGTATGGGAGGCAATCAATTGGTGTTTCTCTCTCTGTCTCTCCCTTCCTCTCTCTCTAAAAATCAAAAAACATATACTCAGTGAGGATAATTAACTAAATAAGCAAGCAGTAAGAATATTATCCAGTTTATATTATTTCATTTCTCCAAAGAATATTAAGAACTTACAACTCTCTAAACAATTGTCAGTTGAATCTATAAATTGTTTTGGGTAGTATGGACATTTTGATGATGTTAATTCTAACAATCCATGAACATGGAATATGCTTCCATTTATTTGTGCCTTCCTTAATCCTTATTAAATTACCAATGATATATTTCACAGATATAGAACAAACATTTCAACAATTTATATGGAACCATAAAAGACCCTGAATAGCTGCAGTAATTTTGAGAAAGAATAACAAAACAGTAGAGATCACAATGCCTGACATCAAACTATATTATAAGGCCACTGTAATCAAAACAGTCTCATATAGAACAGTCACATAGATCAGTGGAACAAAATAGAGAGCCCAGAAATAAACTCATGTCTCTATGGTCAATTAATATTTGCCAAAGGGGGCAGAAGCATAAAATGGAGTAAAATTAACCTCTTCAACAAATAGTGTTGGGAGATCTGGACAGCTGCATGCAAAAAATGAAATTTGACCACCAACTTACATTACACACACAAAAAAACCCCTCAAGATGGATAAAAAACTTAAATAAAAGTTGTGACACCATAAAAGTCCTAGAGGAGAACACAGGCAGGAAAATCTCAGATATTCCATGCAGCAATATTTTCTCCAATATGCCCCATAGAGCAAGGGACATAAAGGAAAGAATAAACAAATGGGACTTCATCAAAATAAGAAACTTCTACATGGCTTAAGGAAACATTGGCAAAATGTAAAGAGAACCAACTACATGGGAAAATATATTTGCCAATGATACCTCAGACAAGAGTTTGATCTCCAAAATATATTTAAAAACTCACACAATTCTACTCCAGGAAGACAAACGATCCAATTAAAAAATGGGCAAAGGACCTGAACAGGTACTTCTCCAAGGAGGACATACACAGGGCCCAGAGACATATGAAAGGATGCTCAGCATCACCAACCATCAGAGAGATGCAAATTAAAACCACAATGAGATACCACTTCATACCAGTCAGAATGACCATCATAAACAAATCAACAAACAACATCCTCGCCGGCAAGGATGTGGAGAAAAGGGAACCCTACTGCACCGTTGGTGGGAATGCAGACTGATGCAGCCACTGTGGAAAACAGTTTAGACTTTCCTCCAAAAACTAAAAATGGAACTGCCTTTTGACCCAGCAATTCCACTGCTGGGACTATACCCTAAGAATCCTGAAGCGCCAATTCAAAAGAACCCATGCATCCCTATGTTCATGGCAGCACCATTTACAATAGCCGAGAACTGAAAGCAACCTAAGTGCCCATCAGTAAATGAGTGGATCAAAAAACTATGGTACATTTACACAATGGAATACTATGCAGCAGAAAGGAAGAAGGGACTACTGCCCTTCGCAACAGCACAAGTGGAACTGGAGAACATTATGCTAAGTGAAATAAGCCAGGCAGTAAAAGACAGATACCATATGATCTCACCTATAAGTGGGATTTAATCAAAATAAACAAGCAAACAA
>PVJD01002464.1:0-201654 GCA_004026545.1 Mormoops blainvillei | reverse complement strand
CCGCCATGGAACAGAATGACCCTTTTCTAACCCCTTTCCTAACCCAGATGTGGGCAATGGAAACACATCGACACCGTTTCCCAGCTCAGCTGAGGTCAATCAACTGAACGAAAAACAGGAGGCAGAAATATTCAAAGCATTTTCCTGGTACAGATCGATCTTTTAAGGTTATAATGAAAGCTGCTGGTACTGAGTCCTACCAGGTGCTGAGCATGGGGCTAGGTTTCTCAGCAACGGTGACCCATCTAAGTCTCCATTTTAGACACAGTTCAGATAACTGAGGCTCAGAGACATGAAGACACTTTGCCCAAGGCCCACGGTGGAGCCCAGGTCCCCTTATTCCATAGTTCAAGGTCCGTTACTCTGACAGCCCCCTTCCAAAGCTCTGGCTGCCAGTGAGGGCCAAGGGTCTGGGCAACAGGGCCCTGCCCTGGGCTCAGCGCTTCAGAGGGACCGGGGCTCTGCCTCCCTACCTGGCCCCTTACGGTTTGGACTCCTGTAAACCAAAATTCCCAGAGAAGGGCCAAAAAGGAGAGAGTTTAGAAAAGGAGAGGCTGCATTCAGGTGCGACAGTTTGCAAAACAGAGTGGCAAACGGGTGGAAACTGAGAGTGCGCTTCACTGGAGAGGCTGCCTTTTACAGAGAAAGTTCCTGTTGAGTTTCCCAATTGATCCAATTTTATGCAAATGAGGTTTCCAGATTTACATAGTTCTGATTGGTCATTATCATGCATTCTGCCTGGTCATTATAGAGCAGTTCTAATTGGTTGGTATAGATGCAAAGGGGGTGGATATAATTGTGTAGTTCTGATTGGATGGGGGCAGTTCCCAATCCCTTTGTTGAAAGGCAAATCCAGGGATTCTTAGTGGTTGACTCAGGCTGCATAACTGACGAGGGCACAGTGCCGGAACCCCAAGAGTTTGGTCCAATGTTCTTTCCGTATACTAATTACTTAAGGATCCTCCTGCCCCATATGGCTACTAGACTCTTATTTTTTATAAAATTTGGGCTCTTGGTTGACCATGGGGATTCCCTCTTGGCAGATAAACTTATTCTTGGGGTTCATATCAAATGAATCTTCTCAGGGACCACACTATACTTGAAACACTCAGGATCCTGGAACTCTCCAACCAGAGGATTGCCGCTGGGTTGCAAGATGTAGCAAATAAAAATAGAGTATGGCCAGTTCAATTCGAATTAAAGATAAACAGCAAACAACTGTTTAGTATACCTATGGCCTATGAAATATTTAGAACATACTTAATGCTAAAACATTATCCATTATTTATCTGAAATTCAAATTGAACTGGGAATTCTGTATGTCTTCTGGCAATCCTAGCCCTAGCCCACTTCCAGAAACCGGTGGGCTTTTTCCTGGTGGCTGTTTGGGGAGGACGTATGCAAAGCTCAAACATGCACAACAGGGTTTCCAAAGGCATGCAAGCAAGGCCCTTTTTCAGGGGTAGATGGGGCCCAAGGAGGGAGAGAGGGGCATCTGACTGGTGCCCTCCGCGTGTGTCCTTGTTAGGGGTGTGCCTGCTTCCCAGACCCTACTGAAAGCATAGATGGCTTTATTCTCTAACTAACTAAATTTTCATTTGCGATTCCCACTGTCAATTTTGTTCACAGAACGTGACCCCTTTTATTTTCCTTGCCTCCAACCTGATGTGGGGTGAAGTGGTAGGTGCTAAAACAAGCTACTCAGAATTCCAGTCTAAGAGAAATTTAACTGTTGAAGCAGATGGCTTGATGGGTTTCTCAGTATATGAAATGGAAAAAAACTTCTGCGTGTGAGAGTCAAAGTTTTTGGCTCTACTGTGTAATAAGGTCCCTGACCATGAATGAGATGCTTCACCTCATTGAGGTCATTTTTTTTTCATTCATAACATGCGAAACATTCCCTGGCCTCCTGGAGTGGTTGTGAGGGTGAAATGAAATAACACATGAAAGAATCAAAGTACTTGGCAGGCGTCGAGCCTCATAAATGCAGTTGAGTCTGAATAGGCAGAAACAGACCCTGGGCATGCTCCCTTTTTTGTTTATGTCAGCTGGACTACCCACACATTTCCAGCCTCGGGGGCCCTCGGATCTTCTGCGAAGCCAATATTTGATGGCTGCTGAGTCAAGGAACAGGGATTCACCTTTATCCAGGCTCTCTCGAGCATTTTAGATAAATCGAACCCAGGGGCTTGACCTTCTAAAACCATCTGACTGTAGGTCTGCAACTCAAAATTGCTCCCTAACATGAAAACAATGAGATGACTTCTACCTAGAGGGTGAGGAGGACCCTGCCCACCAAGACAGGGCTAAATCATTCATCGGAAGTCTGAATTATTCCCCCAAATTTTATCGAGGCTGCTAAGATCAAGTACTCCTAAGAATTAGTACACGAACAAACAAAAATCGGACTCGTTTTCAGTGCCAGGTTAGTGCTCTTTATCACAAATAGCAAAATCTGGAAAAAGAAATGTTGATCATTCCCAGCACTTGGCACGACAGTGTGCTCAGCACTTCCCTAGCCCCCTCCAGTCATTCACAACATCTTCCTAATTCCTCCCGGACCCCTCCCTCCCCTCCTTCCTTCCCTCCCTGCCTCCCTCCCTTCTTCCCAACAAATTAACTTCTAATCATCTGCCTGGAATCAATGAAGGAGGAAGAGCTTCAAGAGGAAGGTGTGGTATCGTGAAGTAGAAAACATGGGCTCTGGTGTCAGAAAGACTTGGGTCCCAATACCAGCCCTGCCGTCTCCTGGCTATGGGTAAGCTACTTAACCTTTCCGAAGCTCAGTTTCTCTTAACTGTGAATTATACAAGCTGCCTTCACTTGGCACAGCGCCTGGCACCTCAAAGGTGCTTCTTAAATGGTGCCCATTGTTGTTATTGAATATGATGCTTAATAGATATAGGGATGAGATTATACTTTATGCGCAATATAGCTTAAAGTAATGAATGGAATCCTTTCTGAAAGGTTCTCTTTTACAAAAATTACGGTTTCACAAAAGCAGAAATCAGGCAAAGGAGTAACCTGGGCATTTCCTCTTGCCCTGATTCCCCAGCTCAGAGGGCCCCTTTACGTCTCTGGCATTTGCCATTCATTCTCCAACTTGGCTTCACAGTGTGAGACACACCTTGCTTCTGCTGGCTCACTCTGCTTGTCTGTCCCCACCACCTCCATCCTTCATTGATTTGGGTCACGTTTACCTGTAACCATTCCTGACTACCTGCAAGACCAAACAAGTAGGCAGCAATAATTAAGAAATCACAGGCACATACCTTTCAGATAGCATAAGCGCCCCGCCGTCTGGTACCAGTGCCCCGACAAGCTTCCTGCTGCCGTCCACTGTACAAACAGTGCTGCCCACCGCAGGTGAAAACAGTTCCACTGTTCACAGCTGGAGAAGCCTGATTTTGTGAGGCAAAAAGCCTTTCAATTATTCAGGATGCTGGTGGCTCTCTTTTATTTCAGGGGTTTCTGAGTACACGATTGGAAATTCCGCATTTGCTGGTCCTAAAGCTCGGACTTGATTGGTTTAGATCCAACCTGCTCAGTATGTCTCTCAAATGGGCAGTCCTTTAATGACGAATCAAATACTATACAAAGGAAAATTTATCTTTGAAAATTTTTGATTCACAGCCTTTTACCACTACAAATGGAGTGCTTACTTGTAGGATGATCCTTCCCTTTCAAACTGATGCTGGCAGAAAGATTTTGGGAACTCAACAGAAATTTATGTCATGAAGACATTAATTTCAGATAAACTCCTCTCTTTGTACCTGCTCAAATATTTCCTATGTATCCTTTCTTGAATATTGAAAATGGAGGGTAGGCTATCTGTTTGCCCACCAGGATGCCATGTTTTCCTGTTTCAGATAAGAAATCAACCTCAGATGGAGGTACAGTAAGTCTTCTCTTAACATCCTTGATAGGTTCTTGGAAACTGTGACTTAAGTAAAACAAGGTATCATGAAACCAATTTTACCAAAGGCTAATTGATAGAACAAAAGAAAAGCTCTACAGCACATTTCTGGCCCAAAAAACATCACCAAACTTCTAAATAAAGACCCAAAACACTTCCGATATTAAACTCAAAATAAATGTGAGCCATGCAGACCTTGAATAAAGATTAATGAAAACAAGTGAGATAATTATTTTCCAACCCACTCATTCCAGCTCAGGGTCGCAGATGGCTGGAGTCTGTCCCAGCAGCTCAGGGTACCAGGTGGAAACAGGACGTCTCTCCATTGCAGGGCACATCGCACCCACACTCACTCAGACTGAGGTTGTTTAGATATGGCAATTTAGAAACAACCTAAGTCATCTCTTGGGGGTGTGGGGGAAACCTGAGTACCTGGGAATAACCCACGCAGGGATGGGGAGGACATGCCAACCCCATACAAACAGTAACCTGATGCGAATAGGTTATTTTTTCCTCATTGATGACTTTGAACAAAATGATGTTGTTCAAGAATCTGCTTTGCTGAGGATTCTATGTTCCCCTTTGAGAAATGATTTATTTAGCACAGGGAAGCATGTGGTTTACTTTAAGAAAGCACATCTTGACTGTTGTGGTAAGATATTTATTTAACACTCACTACCTATCTCTTTTGCTGTTCTGAGTTTTAATGAGATGCTTTAGAAAGTGATACCTTGTTATTTCTGTTGGCTCATTCATTCATTCAACAAATGTTCATTGAGCATCTACTATGAGATTTTGGGTTGGAGATTCCGCACTTGGAGAGCCTACAGTCAGGTGCAAGAGACAAACATTAGTTTTTAAAAATCATACAAAATGCAAACTTACACACTGTGATACATCTTTGATGCAAAAATAACAGCATAAAAGGAGCATATGATAAGGAACCCGAGATGGTAAGCTGCCGCAAGATGCTGCTAAAGTCATGAACTGGGTAATATTATTAATTTTTGTGTACTCAGGCCCTTACCCAATGCCTGTAATATTGTCAGTTAATTGTGTAAATTAAATAATCTTTTTTGAGGCCCTTTTTGCTCAAAGTCTCTAATTTCAACAAGTAAAAGCTAGTACATGCTTTCTATATAGAGTGCCTACCATGGATCAGACATTTTTCTAATTTTTTGTGTATATTAGCCTATTCACTTCTCCCTCAAGTATCTGAGGTAGGCAGAGCACTATTCCTTCATTATATAAATAAGAAAATCAAGGCACATAGAAATCAGGCATTGGATCAAAGTCACACAGTTATTAGGTGGCAGAGTCTGGATTTAAACTTCAGCCATCAGACTTTAGAATCTCATCTTCAACCACTGTGCTACACAGGTTCTCAGAAGTTAATGGGCTCTGCACTGGCTATAGGAATGTGATGAACTGTGATAAAGTAGGAGAAACAAATGGAAATAGAAAATGGGTAGCCTGTATTCCCCCAGGAATGAGTGCTCTGGTGGTTACAAGAGAGACAGAGAATAAAATGCAGCTGTATCACAACTCACCCCCTATCACCTGCCCCTAGGTTTTACAGCTCCACTAAATCCCTTTCTTTGGCCCAAAGCAGACATTTTCCTCCATGACTTTACAGAGGTCCCTGTTGCCAGGGGTGACTGGTCCTGTTTGGTGGCTTTTCAAGCTTCTGGGAGGATCCACATGCTGCAGTCACCACCTGGCTTCAGCCTCCCTTCGCCATTGCCTGGCGCCCCCCATCCAGAGAGCGCAGCCTTAGCATCATCATCGCCTCCCCCTTCACACGGGGGCTCTTCTCTCTTCCACATGCTGCAGTCTATACGTGGGGTGCGGGGTTCAACGGGCTAGGGCCTAGGTGCCAGCCTGGATTGCACCCACACGCAGGACCTCACAATCTTCGCTTTCTGTCTAGGCTCCATCTCTTCCTGCTTCATGGAAAATGGGGATTCTCCCTCCTCCCCTCTCAGGGCAATAGTGAGAGCTTCTGAGAAATCGTCACTGCAAGTCCGCACCCTCCAGCACACCAGTCTCCCTCCACTTTGAGTTACCCTAACCTCCCTGCTGTTCTTCAGGCTCGTATTGGTTTCTCTTTGACTTTGTTTGTTTGTTTTTTTTTTAAATTTTGGGCACCTACCGCCTTACTTGGGAACTCATGCTCCACCATCAACTTTCCTGCTCTGGGTGTATATGGAACTCAGCCGAGTTTACTGTGGAAGTGGCCAATGGGCCTGTGACCTCCGTTGGAGCCAGCACTCTGTACCTGAGAGCAAGGCCAGGACAAATCTTGTATCCTGCACAGGAGAAGAAAAGGAAGCCTGAGGACTTTGACTTTGAGCCCTAAGGTTTGATCCTTGGAAAACACTCTTTATAATCTATTGTAGTTATGGAGGTCTTATATCAAAGTAGGTCCATTTGTTCTTAAGTCATGTGCTTAAAAAAAGCTTTGTTTATAATAAGTAAAAATTAGTAAACTAAGAATATGCAAGTGACGCATTGCATAATTTTAAAGCTTCTAATATTTCTTTGTGCCAAAAGAAGTGAAGGTATGAGGAAAACCATAACGTGTTTTATGGGTGACTGACCTCACTGGGATCTTTGATTTTGCAAAGGGAAGTGAAGATTCTATTCCAGGAGAGAGAGGATCCAGACTTGAACTCCAAGAAGCTGAAATGGAACAGGTTGTTCTCAGGGTGATGGAGTGGAATTTCTGCACCCTTATTTCCTTTGAGGAAAAATAATATATTTATATCATAAAGTCCCTGAATAGTATTATTAATTGTTGGGAAATGTATATGAGACCTTGTTGGGGCAGTTATCCCAATAGAGAAGTGGCAAAACTTTAGGCGGCAACATTAAGAAATCAAGCCTTCGGGCCTGAGCTCCGGTAATTATTGACCATAATTGGCTGCCTAGACTGTTCTGGAATGCTCCAAGGCCACACTGATAACTGAGAATGGAAAGGCGTAGGAGCCACCGGTTTTGCTATAGTGCCTTACAGAACCACAGCTGCTTCGTAGCACTAGTGATATTCAGCTCGTTCTGCTCAGGCTGTGATTTAGAGACGTGCAAGCTTGCGTGAGATTATGCTTTCAGTTCTCCGCGAGACCCTCAGCTCAGGAGGCTGAGCTGTCATTAAATATTCTTGTGGCTGACTGGGTATTAAAATGCCAGAAAGATGATGTAAATAGGTGTGGACCACTTTGCCAGGTTATTCCATCTTCACAAGCCCGAAGAAAAGTGAGGTTACAACCCATCACATACCAAAGAAACAGAAACAAACCCAAAGATTTTCACTGGCAAAGTGTAGTTAAAACATTTAATTGAATCCAACAGAAAAATCAGCATATCATATTTATATTTGGAAACAAGTGACTCTGTGTGTCCTAGCATATATGAAAATCTGACCATTCACAAAGTGTCAACATTTCAAAGCCATTCAGAATGAAAAAGGGCTTCTGAATAATGCTAAAATGAAGTTTCTGCTGACTTTGGATTTATAGAATGAACAATGCAATTACCCTATTTAAAAAGATGTGGGAATTTTGCCTTCATATTAGGGCAAAAAAGGCAGCTGTTCAAGCAGGTCCTTACTGCGAGGTCCCCTGCCACTCCCATCCATTCTGTTAGCTCAAATCGGTACGTAAATGATTTCCTTGATATTAGTCAGAGCCACCTCACTGGCTAGATGTACCTATTTGCAAATGGTCAGGTTTCCCCATAGGGGCTGTAACACACAGACTTGGTTGGTAGAGATTATAAAGTTGCACAGGCCCATGCAATATATAAACATGTATCTGTAATGTGTTTAAAATAAAGACAGATGGAAGAATGTGTCCACTGGATGAGGAGACAGGAATATGTATGTGTGTTGTTCCAGGTCTTCATCAGTATTGCTTCAGCTCATGTCAGGTGTATATTATAGCCACAGAATATATGCACATGCCCCCCCCATTCCCAAGGGAGCTCCAAAGAAAGGAAATTGCAGTAGGCACACAATTCATCTCTAGACACCCACCTGCCAAATGTTGGCAGACTATTCCGGATCACAACCCACATGTTGTGAACCACGATTTTACCTCCCTGGGTAGCATGTGGTTTTGAAGGCAAAAGCTGGGAGTTTACATTCCCAGATGCCATATGTATGCAGTTAGCGGACAACTATGGGCTCTTTATATGTACATGGCCACAAATCATTACAGATTGATGACTGGCTGATGGATTTGATCTCCTGCAAATTCCCCATATGCTTCACTTTATTCCAAAATGAGTTGGAAGAAAATATGCAGTATTTTGACAGAAAAATGGAAAGCCTCTATTTTTTGTGGAACCACAGAACAGGAAACTACAATGGTTAATGGAGGGATGGATGGTCAACTTTTTCTTAATTCCCTTACACATTCAAACAGCAAATAGAAGAAAAGAAAACAACCTGCAGTCAAAATATAATGGCCACTGGGGCCTTCTCTAATGTGGTTAGTTATGGTTCCTCCTTAGGAACGGAAAGAAAATGGCCCTCTCCACACCAACAAACTGGGGGTTCCAGTTTCTTTTTTTATTCTCTTTCACTTTCCTTTTGTTCCCTAATCTTCATCTCTTCTTTCCCTCTTTCCTCCTTCCTGTGTATGTGCACATTATTTTGCTCGCTTCATAAAAGATTTGGGCCAGTAAACAAGAACAAATGCGATAAAGCAAGAACCTCGGCGCCACGGCAGTTGAGAGCAGAAACTGCCCTTAAGACCAATGGAGTTTATTATTATTGAGCCTCCGCATAACATAGTTCTCCTGTGAGTGTCCTTCGACTAAAGATCAAAGGAGAGCAACGTATCTTGCATTATGTTTTATTATCAAAGAGGAAGAAGCCAATTGCTTCCTCGTAATATACACATCCATGCGGGTATATGGGGAGAGGTGAGTGGGAGAGCTGGAGTGAGGATTTAAGGCCCCCATCTTTTCTATTTTTCCCCAATGAAATATTTCAAATAAACAGATACATCCAGTGTATACACTCACCTCCCAGTCTTAATAAAGCCTAAAATTTTTCCAAATCTCTCCGACACTTATAAAGACAATATTTCAGATATAAGTGAAAATTCCTGCCCACTCCCCTTCACTTTTACTCGCCTCCGCCTCTCCAAAGGCGATTATGAATATAGGCTGTATTATTCCCGTACACGTTCTATGCATGCCCCTATGGGTGGACATTTACATTGTTTCTGTTGTCACCGCATCAGAACAATGTCCATTGTTGCTCATATCTCCTCCTACTCATTTGCAAGATTCTCCCTAGAGCAGCAGTACTCAAATTTCTAAAAATATATTTTACATTATAACCTGCGGCATATACACAAACAAAAGTGTGTACCCTTCTGTCTCAGGTCAGGCTCCCTAGCACCAGAGCCTGAGTCAGAATTGCTTGTGCAAGGGAAAACCTGTAACGCAGAGAGGAAGTGAGAGGAAGAAGCTAAGCAGAGTGTGGTTTGGGGGGAAGTCTAGTCAAAGCCTGACCCCTCAGGGAATTCTGGGCTGTGAAGGGCCCCACAGGTTTTCTCACTGAGGCAAGGGTGGGGTGAGGGGTAGCGTCTGGCTTTCATACCTCTTATTTGTCCCCCATTGGTGCTCGCCACCTGGAGTAGTGTTGGTGGAGGTGAGGCAAGGGGAGTAACCTGCCAGGCATTTCCAGTTTAAGTGGCTCCTATCGGCCAATGACAACCTTCTGGAAAAGTGTGCAGCTGTGAGCAGTTAGCAGCTAATACAGCAATTGCGGGGTGAGTGCACCAGTTCCATAAAGGAGGTCTGGGCAGGGCATCGCGAGCATTGACTGCAACTTCCAACTGGTGATGCATTCTGGTATTTTTTTCTCCTCCCCTCTCCTCCCCTCCTTGTCCCTTCTCTCCCCTCCTCTTCCCACCCCCTTCCTTCTGTTCATTGCCCACGAAATTGGTTTTATTAATTTAGTGAATTAATGGGGGTAAGATGGATTATTCAATAAATGGTGCTGGAATAATTGGCTATTTAGGTACAAAGCAAAGCAAAATTATATCCCAAATCTACACATACACGCACAAATTCTTAGATGAACAAAGATCTAAATGTATTTTGCCTTTTCTCTCTTCCCTTCCCTGTTCCTTCCGTTCATTGCCCACTCAAATTAATTCTGTTATCTGTTAATATGTAGCAATCCGAAATTTTTAAAACAGTGTTCTAGGATATATTTACAAGGGGACTTGCTGGCGTCTGAACATCTTCTACATTAGTAGACACTACCACATGGCTCTACAAAGCAGTTTAATCTATTTATTTTCCTGCCAATAGTATGAGTGTTCTGGTTTTATCACCTCCATGTAGATAGATACTTGTCATTGTTTTCAGACTTTAATTTTTAGCAAATTTAGGAGTGTGAAATTTATGGGTGTATCATTATTGTTGTAAAACAAATTTCTCTTGATTCCTACTCTAATTGAGCAACTTATATTTATGGCTTTATAAGGTTCCCTGTTTGTAACTTGACCGTTCATATTCAATTATTTTTTGTTCTTCTTATTGATTTCTAGGAGTTATTTGTGTACATATAACATATATATAATTTGTGTATATATAATATGTAATATTTAATATGTAATATTATATATTATGTTATATATTATATTATGTATATATTGTATCTAGGTTAAATATGTTGCAAATACCTTCTCTCTGTGCATGACTTGACTTTGTGGTATCTTTTAAAATTTTTATTTAAAGTTTAAAAATTGAAATTTTTAAACTTTAAATAAAAATTTTGATTACTATTGACATATAATATTATATTTAATATATTACTTTTAGGTATACAACAGAGTGATTAGACATTTATATAATTTATAAAGAGATCACTCCCATAAGTCTACCACCCATCTTACTGTAGTATCTTTTGATATGTAGAGCTTTAAATTTTTGTAACATGAAATTGAATTGTCTTTCCCTTTAGTTTTTATGCTAGCTTGAAGACATGAATACATTTTACTTTATTTTCTTTTAAACAATTTTAAATTTATTTTTCATATTTCAATATTCACTTATTGAGAGGGTGTAGATTAGGGATATAAGTTTGTTTTATTTTCTATGTACATGACCATTTCTTGAATAACCCATCTTACCCTGAGAATTTGTAATGTGCCAGTTTTCCTGTATCCATCATGTGTGGGTTTTTCCTATGAACACAGGTCCGCCCTTAGGTCTCACTCTCCTATCCCACTGACCTGTTTGTTCGCCCATATCAATATCATACTCTGTTAATTGCTATAGCTTTATGATAAATCATGATGTTTGATAGGGTCAAACTATCCATTTTGTTCTTCAAAAAATTTTGAGTTTGTTTGGTCCTTTTTTATTTCATATAAATTTTAAGACCAGCTTTTTAAGTTTAATGAAAATTTCTGTTGAATTTCGATCGGAATGAAATTGATATATTAATTTGAGAAGACTAGATATCTTCATGTTAATTGAATTTTGTATTTTCTGTTTCATTTCTTTATCCAGGTTTATTTTTCTTCTTACTGAGGTAAATCATTTAGTAGTTCCCTTCATGAGCGTCGGTAGGTGGTAAATGCTCTAAGTCTTTGTGTGGTGAAAAACGACTGTACATACAATTGAAAGAATGGACATAAAATTATAGACTGACAGTTATTTCCTGTCAACACGGAAGTTATTATTCTGTTATTTTTTGGCTGAGGAAAAACCTTTTATCTGATCGTTTTAAAGGTCTTCTTATTTTCCTTGATGTTCTGCAGGTTCATTATGATGTGTCTACACGTGGATTTTTAAAAATATATATATTTGGTTCAAGACTTGGGGATGTACTTCCAATCTGAGGACTTATGTCTTTTTTCAATTTTAGAAAGTTATTTACTATGGTTTTAGATTTTTTTCTTCTTCATTCTGTGCCTTCCTAAATTACTATTCATACTTTGTCTTTCTTCAGACATCTTACACCTCCTCTACATACGTCATTCGAAACGAGTCCCTCACCTTCCGCCTCACTCTCTTTTCTTTTAGATTAAATCCATTCACAATCCTGTGGGCCCTAATTTAAAAATAAGCCCCCAAAGTGACCACTTTTCACCACTCTCACTGTCACTACCTTATCCTAAGCCATCACTATCTTTCTCCCTCCCCCTTCTTCTCCGTAGTCTATTCTTAGCTTTTCAGTTTCTAAACTGAATCTCCACCCCTGCTGTTCTTATCTTCCATTTTTCTCCATGCTACTTATCACAATTAACTTTATGTATACATAATTTTCTTCTTTTTCTTCTTCTTTTATTAAAATTTGCAGTTTCTATTTCTTACTAGTAGGTAAGTTCTGGTTAAATAAGAATAAGGATGCTGAGAAAAATAAGGATTTTTGTCTATTTTGTTAACTCTATGCTTAGCACCTACAACAGTTTCGCACACAGAATTCATTTCATATTTGTTAAATAACTACATATGGTTAAAATAAAATTTGTTAGATTTATCAAGTCTTGGGCATTTCCTTTTGGGCTGAAATTTGCTCAGATTAGGTATTTTCCGCTTAGGTGCATGAGAGCTGGAGAACTAAAATAAATAATGAGAGGTATGTCTAAAATAAAGAACATGAGACTGTGTGAGAGAATCGCATTCCATCCTGAATCTTAGCATTCATGTGTTTTTTGGAGCGAGAGCACCATGACTGCATTCTAAGCTAGGAGTTGCAGAGACATGCAGAAGAAAAAGAAATAGGAAACTTTGCAACCGACTGCCCAAGTGGAAGCTAAGTAAACAAACCAGCCAACTGTCCTCCTGGGCTTATGATAGAGGTGCTGGAAATCGCAGGAGACTTTCCTGGAACATGTGTTGTGTTACAAATCCTGACAAATATATGGATCATCAAAGAGATTTCTATTTTATATACTGAGAAGCTTTATGATCCAGGAAGTGGTCAGGCCATCTGGGATCTCCTGCTTACCCATATGGAGCTCTGATTGAATATGTGAGAATAAGGGGAAAGCTCAATTTTAGTGAACATGAGCTGTTTGGAGTCAGCATGGGGGTGCATCAAAGGTGGTGGTGAAACAGAGGGATTACTTTCCCACCAAGCCCTTGTAAAGGAGGACAGAGGGTAAGAATTCCTGACAAGAAAGAAAAGAATAGCCTCCATTTCTCCAGGTGATGATGTTATGAGATGCTGTCACTGACTTAAAGAACCAAGCATTTTATTGGGATGGAAATTAATGAGAAATACATGGAAACAGCATGTCACCAGGAAAACAAGTTATTTTTAACCAGCATGTATTCTTCAGTAAAAGCAATAATAAATTGATTTTATATGGCATGTTACACTTTTTCAAAGCACATAAACCTCCTCATTTGATATTTTCAGCCCTCTGAGGTAGGTAGGACAGACCATTTTAAAGCCGGAACTAAGCCATAATTCTTTAAGCCCAGTCTCCTACGCTCCTTGCCCTACCGGGATCTAATGTAGTGCTGGGTGCATAAAGAGCTCTTAATCACTCTTTATGATATTAAATCCCATTTTACAGTTGAGATTGAGAGAAACTGTGAAGGGACTAGTTGCCAAACATCACGCAGCTAGTTGTGGCACGGCTGGACCCCGGGAGCAAGCCTGGTAAATTTAAATCTTGTGCGCTCAATATCCCATCACATACCCTGACAAATGTGCCAATGACCAAAGGCCACACAGATGCAAGAACAGAAAATACAAGCGTCTGTGGCAATTATCCGGTGCCAAGTGTCATTGATCTTCTTGGTGAAGAGGTACTGTTGATATACCTAAAATTTAATAATCTACCGATGAAGTCACTATTAAGAATTGCTTAACATAAGCACAACTTGCCAGTTAGGAGAAGCCTGGCACAGCCAATGTGTTGGCTACAATGTCCGAATTCATCTATCCCAGGAAATTTTATTAAAATGTCTAAGATTGGCCTAACCTCAAGGAAGCAGTGCCAAAGAGGTTTGAGAAGGACAAAACAATGTTTTTTTTTCCGGTCCTAGGTGACTTAAAAAGTTTCGCTCTTTTTCTCTTTTCAAGTCAGTGTCCAACTCCAGCACAGACATGGGTAACAGACCTCCTCACTGTAGGCTTCCGGTGTGCTTCCTAAATCTAAATGGAAACCCACCCCACATCGTTGGCATCCACCTGCTAGTAGGAGGCTTTCATTTCACTTCATGCAGTCTTCTCCATACCCACCGCCGTGCATGTGAGCAATGTCTTACTAATGGTAATAATATTCTGGGGCCCGCACAACCCCACTGGGAAAAATCACCGGGGTCTCTAAATTCACTTCCCTCTTTATCTCCCTCATTCATGTATATAAAACAACAAAGGTAATATCTGTCTCTAACCTCTTTTTCTTTCTCAATCCCCCTTTTCATTTTGTTAAAGTGAATTAAGCAACTAGCACGTCATCATTAAGATCTCCTTTTCACAAAATCATTTTCCCTGAGTCTCAAATGATTCTGGGTCACTTTGGCTTTAATAAAACTGTCATCGGTTAAGAGTTGTTGCCACTTATTCACCACACATTTATATAATAAGACCTAGCCTTTCTGTATCTCTCCACCCTTTCCTTTTTCTATCTTGTTCTGGAAGAACGTATATTTCACCATAATGCTAATTAGTGACTCTGGGCAGCTAAAGGGTTCAGTGGTGACTTTCTCTTCCCATTAGGAATAAAAAAAGGACTGGCTTGGAACTAATTTATCTAAAAAAAAAAGAGAATTCTAGATTAACAAGTCGAGCTCCTTGCTTTATTTCAATGGCCAACTGATACTGAGAAATCTTTCAAATGAGAAGGTGATGATTGATAGGAGGGATATATGCATATTTAGAAAGTTATGAAATATTTTTCTTGGTTTTATGTTGCATCATATTAAAGTCCTAGAATTAAAATGTTGAATTTTATTTATTTATCGAGATTTTATATATTTTACAAAAGGAATGTGAAGTTGCCTGCCACAAAAGATATATTAGCCGATTAATGAAATAAATGTAAAAAATAGATCTCTGCACTGCTTTCAAATCATAGTCACTGTGTTAGTAGAAACAGCTTATCCGTGGTGGCAAGAAGTCAGAGTTACAGTGGCGTGGCTGAGGTTTCTAGGTCCTTCGGAGAAATCGTTAACTGAACAATAGCTCAAAGATTAGGTGACGAGCAAGCCTGAAGCAGACTATGGCCTGGGGAACACCGGGGATGTTTTCGGTGGCGGCTATTCAAGTGGAAGGCGCCCTGGACTGTGAAATTCCTTCGGGGAGGCCTAGCCAGCACCGCTGCTGTGCTCAAGCCCCAGACCTGGCCCCGAGCTTCTTAGCTTTCAGGCGAAAGGGACTCTGTGGTCAGTTGTCTAGCCTTGGATAGCAGCATGGACGGAGCCTGAAGATCCCCAAGATGATAAAGTTTTATTTTGGCAAAGAAAATGTCTCTCCTTCCACTTATAGGATTAAAAAGTTCTGGGACCTAATGTGCAGTATGATGATTAGAGCTAATAATATCATATACCTCAAGGCTGCTGAGAGATTAGATCTTAAATGCCCTCAACACACACACAAAAATTATCATCACGTGATGTGATGGAGGTTTAACTAATGGCAACGGTGGTGATCACTCTGTAATGTATCAAATATATCATAATAGATCACAGTACATGAAGTCAACATATAATATTCTACAATATTATATGTCAGTTACATCTCAATAAAACTGGAAAATAAAAAGAGAAATGTCATTTCATTGTTGGCTCTGAAGAAGTAAGCTCTTATAGTATATCGAGTGCCCATGGAAAGAGCCACATGACAAGGAACACGGAGCATCCTCTCTCAGAGAGTGGAGAACGACCCCAAGCCAATAGCCAGCAAGATGGAAAACTTAGTCCTACAAGTTCAAGTAGGTAAATGTCCAAACCTGAGAGCTTCTAAGCAGATTTATCCCCGTTTGGGCCTCTGATAAGACCTCAGCTCCGGCTGACAGGTGGGTTACAGCCTGGTGAGATCCTGAGGTGGAGAGATCCTGTGGTGGGGAGCCCAGCTGAGCTCGGTGCCTAAACTTCTGGCCTCCAGAAACAGAGAGATGATGCACGTGTGTGCTGATTCAAGCTGTTAAAGTTGTGGTACTTTGTTACACAGCATAGAAAACTAATACAGCTGGCCAGTAAAAGACCTGGGTGCCTATCTTGAGCTAATCCCGAATGAACTTGATAGGTTACTTTACCATACACAGCATCAGAACTGGGGCCTCATAGGATGTTAGAACCCCAGAGAGCAATCTTATAACTACTATTACATTTTTCTGCTGGTCCATAAAATCCAAACCTAAAACTCCCTGGTTTGAGGACATTCTAAATATGGAGTACAGATTTTCTGGAGTGGTTTTCAATGCTCCCAATACAAGCTTGAGTGTGTGTGTGTGTGTGTGTGTGTGTGTGTGTGTGTATTTTGGTGGTGGTAATGCAACTTATTTAATGAGGCCAGAATAGTTGGATGGGCCATGAAAAAAAATCCAGGGGAGTGTAGAGAGGAATAACAAAGCGCTCTATTACCAGAGTTCAAATCAGAGACTCCACTGAGTAGAGAAATATGAGAGTCAGCGTTCGTGGAGATTTTGATGTGACAACCAACAGGAGCAGCTAAGCGGATGGATTTGGAGATTTATGTCTTAGTGATGGTTGCCTGTGGTGAATTTCTTGTTTAGAATTAATTTTCTCCTGAACACCTTTTGGAAATTCAAGGCTCAACATTATGGGAACCTCCTTCCTGCAGGTGCGCGTCTTTGGAGAGCTCGGCAAATGGTGACCTCAGTGCACAGATCATACCCAGGGAAAGCACGTTGCTTGCCTAAAGCCCCATAGCACCACTTCAGGGGATAAATCTGTTTTCTTTGAGGTCATTAAAAAATGGATATAATTGATTTAACAAAATGCTTGGAAGATACAAAACTGGGAGGTGCTGAAAGTTCCAGTGAAGATAGAAAAGCAGCACAAAAGCAGGCTGAGATCAGGAATGTAGGCAGGAAACACTCGGATGTGATTCCGATCGGAGAAAGAGGACCCGAAACATCTGGGGAACAATAATCTGAAACAGACATTCTCCAGGAAAAAGCGATCTGCAGAGCAGCGCTATGGTGAGAGACCTGGGCAGCGCCGTCAGGAGGCATGGGGTCTCTAATGCTTGTGAAGCGACCAAAACTGGCCCCCTGGGATCGAAGCCACAGTTAGAGAGGGGCAGTGGATATGAAAGGAGGATGTAATTCTACGGGTCTAAGCGTCCGAAGCCACTTTCTCCCAGTCCTTCCTGGCTGTGCACTCAGATCCCCGTGGCTAGAAGGGAAGGTCATAGATGATGCACAGCTAACGAAAACAAGGGAGGTCTCTGACAAACGAATCCTCTTAATCCTCAGGCAGCCAGGACCCCTGGGCCAGTTCTTCAGGCTTTAACCAATCTCTCCCTCTCTCCCATTCTCTCCCAATTTGCATTAGAGTATTATCATGGTCCCTGTGTGACATAAATTTTAAGTTTCAGACCCACAGGCCTAGAAGACCACCCCCGCTCTCTGCCTGTTCTTATTCCTAGATTCTATCAATGAAAAATTTTTATATTAAAGTATTGTACACATTTGAAAAAAGCACAAATACTAGGTTTCCAGCTTGATGAATTATACAAACTGAACACCCCTGTGTAACTGGCACCAGAGCTGAACGTCACCAGAACGGCAGAGGCTCTTGGCTGCCACCCCATACGGTAACCTCCTTTCGATCACTACTCACCCTTTGACAGCATAGATCACTTTTGCCCGGCCTTGAACTTACTCCACATTATGTTTGTGAGTTTCTTGTACATTGGTGCATGGAGTTATACATTTTCATTTTCATTGTTGTATAGTATTCCGTTGTGTGAATATATTTATTCATTCTACTTGTGATGGACATTGGGTTGTTTCCTTTGGGTCTATCATGAACATTTTTGTTTTTCTGGTGAGAATACGTACACATTTATTTTTGTCTTAACCAGCTTTTAAGAATCTTTTGAGATAATGTTCTCCAAATTGCTTTATATGCCTGAAGGTCCCGTGAGCTCAAGACTCATTTATTTTTTCCTCTCTGTCTTCCTTGGGAAAAGATAAAAAAAAAAACCAAGTGTGATTATTAACTATTATTCTCAACTACGTCATACCGAGATCTTCGCATGCTTTTCTCAGAAGGATGATTACAAGTGCAATATGTGATGTGTTCAAGCATCCTGTCAGAAACCTTTGTTCAAAAATTGGGCCAGCTTTTGGTTCTATGGTGCTACTGTGAAAAACCTGTCCATTGAACCTACCACAAAAGAGGCATTGAATGTCATCACTGTCCCAGAGGAAACAATAAAAAGGGTCAGAACCAAGGGTTCCTACCTAGATTGTCTTTTGAGAACCCCATAACCACCCTCCAAGAGGTTGACCAACCTCTGTTGATCCCAATTTGTATTCAAATATTATCATAGCCTGTGTGTGCCATAAAATATAAAAGGAATGCTCCTTTTTTGATACTTTAACAGAAATACTGATAGAAATACTCAGTAATTCTCCCTTCTCTAATAAAGACAGTAGAACTTTGATAGGCCAAAATTTATATAACACAAGCATCTTAAATACTCTTTCCCACCCCCATCCCCCAACTTCTTGCCTTAGAAGAAATTTATCCTCCAAGGAAAAGTAAGGGTGCTTGTCTGTTTCCTCTTTGGGAGAGGAGACAGTGAGAGAAACCAAAATCAAGTTAAATCTCCGACAGGTCATCCTGTCCTTCTAGTGCTGACATTTCCCTTAGAGCACACATTTTTCTGCGGCAAGCTGGGTACAATATGATGCATTGTTTAGGAAACACATTTTGCAGTAGACTGACTGCCCAAGGCACCATTGCTATCAGGAACTAACACTGCAATAGAAAATAAAAGGAAAAAAGAACTCTTATTTTGTCTGAATGTCTTTGTGATTTAGTATTAAAAATGGTGCTATCAACTAAGGGGATTCCCCCGCAATCCCTGTAGGCAACAGAAATGGATACAGGCTAACTCGAACAACAGCAACAAAAAGATTTATTGGGAGTATTGAGAACGTCACAGACTTGAAGCAAAGGCTGAACAGTAAGACCTGATGACCAGAACATGCATGAAGAACTGGCATGCTTCCTGTCCAGGGTGAAAGACCCACGACTTCGGATTAGTGCTCATTCCTTGGGCCGGTCAATGTGGCTGGAGCTGGGTGGGCTCCGGCAGCCCCAGGGGCTCAGCCTGGGCCATGAGCTCTCTCCCTCAGAGGCAGGTCTGTTCCCAGAAAAGAGTCAGAGGAGGTGCTGGCAGACAAAAGCAATGACCTAGCACTACAAGGGTGACAGCTGAAGTCATCAGCTTACTGATGTAAATAGTACAGAAAGAAGGAAAAGTGGTCTGATAAAGGTGACAATGGTGTGAGTGTGCACGAGAAGTCCTGGACTAATGACAGGACTGGAAGATACAGGAAAAGGCTTAATTTAGCATATACCATAATCGAAAGCTAGATTTACCTAGTGTATTTGATTGTTACAGCTACACATTTTTTTCTATTTAAAATTATTATTAAACTTCCTACAGGAAAGTAATTTGTTATTGTAAGTCTTCCCATTGAAAGAACTGTTTTTATAACATAGTTCTCAATAATATGAGGTTTCTTAGGAAGGTAACCATTGCGGCTGGTTTTATTTTGTTTTTTTACAGTGTGGTCAATGAGATTAATAAAATTTCTGGGTTTTTAAAAAAAACATTTATATCTTCTCTATATAAACATTTACTTACAATGATTTATAAACATATATATTTATGCACATTTTATACACATATAGTCTTTGACATTATTGATCTATCTAAAACTAAGAAGGTTTTTTAATTTTCCAGCTCTATTTTATTTCTGAAGCTTTTCTCTGATGCCTCAAACATTTTTCCTTTGTACATTTGGATGCAATGAGTTTTTGGTATATGAAATTTGTTAGCTCATATCTTCATTATGAATTGAACCACTTATGAACATGAAATTATACTTTTGTCTCATGCTTATTGCCTTGAATTTTCTTATATCAATATTGCAACACCTATATTTTTGGAAGGAGGGAATACATTGAATACTTTTGTATCTTTTTGATTTAGGTTTATTACTTTTAATAAAACATTATTAAATTTTGAAAATTTATTTGGAAATCCTTTACATTTTAATTTGGAAGATCAACACATTTATTGACATAACTATTTTGATTTTACTTTTAATGTCATATTTTAATTATCCTTTCTTGGCTGCTTTGTTGTTTTCTTCATATAGATCATAATATACTTACTTTTATCTGCTACAGTGCTCTAGAAGGTTTATTTTCTATTTTAATTTTATTTTTTAAGTTAAAAATTGCTCTTTGATTAATATCTCTTTAAATAATAAACATCAAAAATAAACATGGCTGGGGAGAGGTCGGAGAGGGTAAAGCAGGAATAAATGGTGATGGAAGAAGAGGGGACATGGGGCGATGAACACACAATATGATGTACAGATGACGTGTTGTACAATTGTACACCTGAAACCTATGTCGTTTTATTAGCTAATGTCACCCCATAAGTTCAATTAAAAAATAAACATGAATATTTTGAGACCCCTTATTTAAGACAAAGAATTTTTGTCTTACATTTTTCATGCTCTCTTCTCATTTATCAGTTTTTAAAAAGATTTTATTTATTTTTAGAGAGAGGGGAAGGGAGGAAGAAAGAGAGGGACAGAAACATCCATGTGTGAGAGAGACATCAATTGACTGCCTCTTGCATGTGCCCCAGCCGGGGACCAGGCCCACAGCCCAGGCATGTGCCCTGACTGGGAACCGAACTGGACGCCTTTTGCTCTGTGGGGTGACACCCAACCACCTGAGTCACACCGGTCAGGGCCTTATTTACCAATCTTTGAAAATGCAATTTGTAGATCATTTTATTTAATTACTACTGTAAGTATTATTTTTATATTATATATCTAATCTTTTAAGAATGATTATGGAGGCGCTTTCTTTTGCCACCATACTTTGCACAATTATTCGGATGAATAACTGGTTTCATTCTCACTCTGAGTCTCTTAGTTTTGCAGTTAACATGTATTATTTTTATAACCACATAAATAACAAGTATTTTTAGAATGTATAAAAGACAAGTGCCGATACCAATCAGCATAGCATGTGCTTGTTAAAACTTCGTACACTGTTTTCTTGCCTTTAGCCCCATTGCCTGTTTCTGAGGGCTCTCTCAGAAGCAGGTTCATGCTCAGTGGCCATAATACACGGGTTTTTTTCTTTCTAGTACCAAAATCAAGCTTCTCTTCATAAAGCCAAAAGCTCTGCCTCTTTGGGAACACACCGTAGACCCAAAGGATTTATGTTGGCTCTTTCAGCTAAGATAAAATTAAAGAGCCCAGTAACGGCAGCGTGATTGCGATGACAGCCTCCCTCAGATTTCCTTCCCCTCGCGTCGCTTACAAGCCCTTTGTGTGGTGCCCTTCAGGTGCACAAGAATCTTCTGCATGGTGATCTTGTCCATCTTTTCTTTTCATCTTTAAATGCTATTTAGCCAAATGCTCCTCTTTTGTCACTGCTTTCTATCACCTGACAGAGTTTTTAAGAGCCATTTGTTTACTGTCATAAATTACTTTTCTGGTTGCCGCCACTTGCTTTACCTCTTTACATTTCGTATGTGATGTCAGTGGAGCCCTAACCCCAGGAGGCCACCTGCCTCTCTGCCATCTTAGGAGGTACTGGGTCAGAGTGTGTGCGCATGGGCGTTAAACCTGCCCCTCAAAGAAAACCACATCAGGTGCTTTCTTCTTTTAATGCTATGGTGGGTTTTTTTTTCATTCTATGTGAATGTAAACTTCAGAGTACTTGGTTCTTGGAATTCAGGAAGAAATAACACTTGCTTGAAACCTCTGACAACGAACTGTTCATAGGCCCCCTTAAATTAAGCTCTCTGCAGATGTTAAAAAGTGTTTCAAGTTTCTAAGTACTTTCTTTCATTTGAGATATTGAGATACTCCTATGAAAGGGCCTTTGCAAAGGTCAAGGGTGTTATTTTAGTTATTTCATATTTCAGGCATGCTTAAACCAAATGTATACTTTTGAAAGTCTTTCTTATTTCTTTCCAAGCACAATCTTGATGTGGTTTCTATTGATCCTTGTTCCACTGTGGATTAGGTAAGAAAGAGTCACTTTTCTCTCACGGACACATTTGACTTTGAGGGGGCTTGTGGTCGGAAAAATACCAAAGTCTGTGATTACTTCATGCTTTGCCCAGTCTCAGGATGAGTGTGGCAGGCATTTTGGTTTCAAGGTGTTGCTGGACGTGAACCGAGGACTTGTGAAAGTGCTCGGGTCTGAATGGCGATGCAGGAACCTCCACAGTGGGGGTTAGTGAGTGACAGAATGGGGAATCTGCTATTCTCAAAACCACAGTGTGCGCTCAGAGCAGTAAAGGAAGCAGTTGGCAAATCCTGTGGAGAGAGGGATTTTTAGAAGCATGTTTTAGAACCATGTTTTAGATTTTAATAGAGAGGGCTTTCTTAGAATATTTTTTACAGGATATAAGCATTATGAGCAATAAGGAAGGGGAAAAAAAGGTAGTTTTCTGGCATGGCTGGCTGGCTGGCTAGCATTTCATAAAATGAGTGTTATCTGCAAGAAGACTAAAAATAGGGTGATTCATTACAAAAATTGTGTCCTTAAAATGTCAAATGAGTGGTTCCAGGTGGCGTTAAAACAGGCGGTTAAGCTGGTCTTGAGGTCTGGCAGGCTGAGCCTTGGAAACACTTTTGGTTGGTTGACTGGCTGTGGACAACCAAGACAATGATAGCTGACATGTAATGAAAGTTTTGCTGAGCATCGACTTACATTATCTCATTTAATAGATGACAGTCTATAAGACAGCTATTACTTCATTTTACAGAGGAGGCTGAGTGACAGGTTGAATAACTTTACCAAGGTCACAGAGCTAGTAGATGGTTGAGCTGGGGCTTGACCTTAGGTGGTGTACCTTAGCAACCCAACTGGATCCACCCACATTGCTGATTGGCCAGCCCCATTTTCTCCCACCCCATGTCTAACAAACCAACTGAAGAAATCCTTGGAGCTCTGCTAGTATTCCTCCCCTTTCAAGGGCCAGCCCTTCAGTAGAAGTCGGCCTCAGCTCCAGGATGCGTGTTTCTAAAACATTGCCATGACTCTCCTTTAAAAAAAAAAATCCTTAACTGAGGATATGTTTATTGATTTTAGAGGTAAAGGAAGGGGGAGAAAGAGAGGGAGAGAGAGAAAGAAATATGGACGTGAGGGAGAAACAGCAATCGACTGCTTCCTGTATGCACCCCCACCAGGGATTGAACCTGCAACCTAGGTACGTGCCCTGACCGAGGATTAAACTCACATTTTGGTGTATGAGTCGCTCCAACCAATGGAACCACTCAGCCAGGGCCTCGGTGACTCTCTTGAGTTATGTTTCAGCTTCTGGGCAGCAGCCCGAGTAGGGTCTATCTACTCGTTCAGGAAACAACCACAGCTGGGCTATTTTTTCTTTATTTATGGTTCATGATCACTGCCAGAAAATTTCTCTGAGGAGTGCATTTAAATATGCCACATTTGTATTACTATATGTGTATTCTGGGTGAAACATTTATGATGAATCAGGTTTTTAGGTGCCCTATGGGGGAAGTGCTGATGGAGAAATACATCTGAAGAAAACTTTTCTGTTAGCAGTAGTTACTTGAGGAAACAGGCTCCATTTATCTTGTGAGGGCTTATGTGAGGTGAATACAGACCACCCAGAATTATGGTTCTGCATATCACAAGAGGAAAATGAAGTATCCAAACTTGGCTCTAGGCGACGTCAATCTTCCGTGCTGTGCCATGTTAGTCCCTCTCCCGCTTGGGCAAATGGGCAAATGTCTACTTTTGTGTCAAATCTTCTATCCTAGCCAAGTTATCCATCCTTCCCACTGCGTGGAGGGCTTTTCTCAGTACTCCTCCGATGGTTAACTCCTACACCCACCCCCCACTCAGGTGCATTTAAGTCCCTTCCTCAGAAACACCTTTGCCGATCCCTTTTCCCGCCCGCAATCTAAAATGGTATCTTTTCACTATTTTTTCTTCCTGGCCCTGCTCACCATTTGTAATTACATATTTATTTGTGTGACATATGTTTAATGCCTATCTCCCTTCACAAGACTTAAGGTTCATGGAGAGCACACACTTTCATTAACATCTCTCACAGGTGAATTGCCACATAGAAGGTTTTCTACATATTTGTTGAAGGAATGTGTTTCTCTTGGGCTCATAGAAACATGTGCACATAGCTTGCTTCTTATATTGTGAGATTATATATATATATTTCTGTCCTGTTGGATTGTAAACTCACTCATATAAATATTCGTAATCCCCAATGCCCACCATAATGGGACATAAAAGTGCTCAATAAAAGTGAGTGAAATTGAATGAGATTTGCATACCTTATACTTAAGCTTTAAAATCATGGATAGGAAGCATTTCAGTTCAGTCTAATTAATATTTATTAAGTACCCATTAAATGTCAGACTCTACGTCTGACATATTTAGTACCAAGAGTTCAAAAATATGTGAGCTGATGGTCTAAAAAGGAAGACAGACACACAAATAAATAATTAAAGGCGAAGTGTTGCCTGTACAGTGAAAAAGAGACGCATAGCATATTATGGGAGCTCAGAGAATGGAACGATGCCTCATTCCTTAGCCTGATGTGAATCTTCAAAGTTCAAAGTTAGAATTGTGCGTGTGTGTGTGTGTGTGTGTGTGTGTGTGATACATTCTGGTGCCAGGGGCAATGGTAAACGGCGTGATTTAACAGCAATTTGATGCTGTTGAAACATGAAGCTTGAGGCAGGGAGTGGTGGAGGTGAGGAAGGGTAAGTCATGGATGACCTTGGAAAGCATACAAAATAATGCCTGTTCTTTCCTTTATGTTTTTCTCCACAACCCAGGCATTGTAAGTGCTGGTATTTTTCTTGGGCAGTGAGTCCAAGGTGTTTGTATTACAGAATGCCGAAAAATTTCAGACACTGAAGTTGAATAATTTATTCATTCATCCCTTCATTGATTGTTTACTTAGTGTCTACTAAGAACTAAGCACTGAGGATAGTGAAAGATTCAAATAAGATACAGCGTCTACCCTCAAGGCATTCAGCATAGTGAGAGAGACAGCTGCATAAACAAGAGTAAAATACAGTGAATTTAGTATAATAGTAGTCAGCAGTTCTCAAATATTTTGGTCTTATGACTCCTTTATTCTCTTGAATATTATTGAATATTACAAAAAACTTTTGTTTATAAGGTTATTATATATGTAATTTATATATGTGTATATATAATATATAAAATGAAGGTGTTATTAATATAGGGGTGGGGCAAAAGAAGGTTTACAGTTGTGAATACATAAAACAGTTTATTCTTGTATAATTATTTATTGCATTATTTTCCATACAAACAACTGAAAACCTACTTTTGCTCCACCTTGTATATATAAATTAAAACAAAATTTAGAAAAATATTTATTAATTAAAATCAGAAACCAATTACATGTTAAGATATTTTTATGAAAATAACTATATCATCATGAGTTTCCTTTCACAAGAAAATTTAGTAAAAAGAATGCCAATGTTTTACACTTTTGCAAGCCCCTATGCCTCACTTAATAGATGTTGAATTCTCATAGCTGTCCTCTGCATTCAATCTGTTGCAATCTGTTGTTTGGTTAAAGTCCATGAAGAAAAAACAGCCTCATGCAGTTATGTAGTTGGAAAAGGTGGGGAGAGGGGGAGGATTTTTCAACAGCTTTTTAAGATAATTGTGGATATGCTTCTTTTGTTTTCTTTTCAATGTTTATTTTTAATTATATTTTATTGATTATGCTATTACAGTTCTCCTGATTTCCCCATCTTTGCCACCCCTCCACCCAGCACCCCCACTCCCTTATGCAATCCTCACACCATTGTTCATGTCCATGGGTCATACATATAAGTTCTTTGGCTACTTTCTTTCCCATACTGTACATTACATCCCCATGGCTATTCTGTAACTACCTATTTGTTCTTCCTAATCCCCTCACCTCTTCACCCATTCCCCCTCACCCTCAACCCTTCAGTCAACCATCGAAATGCTCTCTCTGTTTATGATTCTGTCTCTGTTCTTCTTGTTTGCTTAGTTTGTTTTTTAGATTCAATTGTTGACAGGTATGTATTTTTTGCCATTTTATTGTTCATAGCTTTGATCTTCTTTTTCGTAAATAAGTCCCTTTGACATTTCATATGATAGTAGTTTGGTGATGATGAACTTCATTAGGTGTTTCTTGTCTGGGAAGCTCTTTATTAGGCATTTGATTCTAAATAATAGCTTTGCTGGGTGGAGCAATCTTGGCTGTAGGTCTCTGCTTTTGATAACTTTGAATATTTCTTTCCAGTTCCTTCTAACCTACAAAGTTTCCTCTGGGAAATCAGCTGACAGTCTTATGGGAACTCCCTTGTGGGTAACTAATGTCTTTCTTTCGCTGCTTTTAAGATTCTCTGTTTATCTTTAACCTTTGGCCTTTTAATTATGATGTATCTTGGAGTGGGCCTCTTTGCAGCCATCTTGTTTGGGATTCTCTGTGCTTCCTGGACTTGAATATCTATTTCCCTCACCAAATTAGGGAACTTTTCTGTCATTATTATTTTTTCAAACTGATTTCCAATTTCTTGGTCTTTCTCTTCTCCTTTGGGAATCCCTATAATGCGAATGTTGGACCTCTTGAAGTTGTCCCTGAGGATGCTTATACTATCCTCACTTTTTGGATTCTTTTTTTATTGTTCTGATTTGTTGTTTTTTGCTTCCTTATGTTCCAACTCATTGATTTAATTCTCAGCTTCATGCACTATACTATTTCCCTATAAATTGTTCTTTATTTCAATTAGTGTATCTTTCATTTCTAACTGGATCTTTTCTATGTTGCTGGTCCTTGCTAAGTCCCTTGAGCATCCTTATAACCAGTGTTTTTAACTCTGCATCTGAGAGATTGCTTTTCTCCATTTTGTTTAATTCTCATTCTGGAATTTTGATCTGTTCTTTTGTTTGGGCCATGTTTCTTTGTCTCCTCATTTTGGCAGCCTCCCTGTGTTTGTTTCTGTATATTAGGTAGAGCGGCTTTGACTCTGTGTCTTGGTAGTGTGGCCTAATGTAGTATGTGTCTTGTAGGGTCCAGTGGCGCAACCTCCCTTGTCACCCAACCTGGGTACTCAAGGTGTGCTCTTCATGTGGGATGAGTACACCTTCCTCTTGTTGAGCATTGGTTACTCTTGGTAGATGAGTGGGAAGGATTTACCCTACCCAGTCAGCTGCAAGGAGTGGCTTTGACCACTGACCACAAACCTCTGCCCTCTGTGGAGGATCAACTGTGCAGGGACAGAGTTGTGATGCTCTGACATGGTTTATAGTGTCCGCTGGGTGTGCTAGCCCTGTGGTTTCCCTCATGGTGCAGGCCAAGGTCAGCCCCCACCTGTGTTTTGCCCAGAGCCACTCTCTGTCTGGGTGATAAATCAATCTGAGTTGGCTGCTACTTGTGCTGGGCTTGGAGATTCCCAGGCAAAGCCAAACTGTGAATCTAGGCTGGCTGTTGCTAGTGCCATTTCTGGGGACTCACTGAGGCCAGCTGTTGCTTGTTTGAAAGGATTTAGGAAGTTGTGCAGCATGAGCCAAGATCAGCCATTCATATGGAAAAGCAACTTGGGTGGGCCTGTGTTGGGTGGGGTAGAGTCTCTAGGGATTTTCCAGTGTTAACCACTTTGGTGGAATATTAGATATAGTACCAGTCTGCTGGCCCTGTGGGGAGAGAGTTCAGAAAGGGACAGTGGCTTTTGCTCACCTTGATGCCAGATACTTCAGTTTCTTCCAGTATGCTGCTGGTGACTTAGCAGCTGCTACCCCAGTGCTGGAGCTCAGAGGAATGGGTCTGATAGGTAAGTTCATGTGTAGGTCCTTTGAGAGGAATTATCTGGGGCTTCAGAAGTTTCTTCCACTGACTCAATCCCTGCTGGTTTTTGTAGCCGGAAGTTGTGGGTACTTATCTTCCTGGCACTGGAACCCTGGGCTGTGGAGCTTGGTGTGGGGCTGGGACTCCTCGCTCCCAAGACATTCCTCCTGAATTTTTGTCCACCTTACCTGGGTATGGGACCAGCATGTTTGGCATATGCACCCCTCTTACCAGCCTGGATGGATGTGGTTTCTTTAATTCCATAGTCGTCAGACTTCCATTCAACTCAATTTCTGATGTTTCTGAGTGATGGTTGTTCTCTATTTTAGTTGTAATTTTGATGTGGCTGTGTGAGGAGGCGAGTGAAGTCTGCCTATGCCACCATCTTGACCGGAAGTCTGGATATTCTTCTTCGGTACTACATTTCTTACTATTTAGTTGCAATGCGGTATCTAAAACTAATTAATAAACTTTTTGTATTCTGGCACATATTTATTGGTCTACTACACATTTTGAATGAAATTTTTAACCAGGCATGATTTTTTAACATAAAGTATTAGTCATTTGGAAAAATATTGGTTCATTGAGTGAAACATCGATGCATTTTATTATAAAACATCAAGTCATAATAAAACATGATATAAATATAATAACAATAAAATAAGTAAACATAAATAGAAAATTATTAATATCATGGCTGACATCATCAAACAAGTGTAACTACTGGGAAGCTGTAAAGCTCATGGTGACAAGTTGACCAAAATTCTAAGTTTTGTTTGAAAGTTCAGCTTTCATCACTGGTAGCAAATAGTGCACGCTATTTCCCTTAAATGGACAGGCTCACTTCATCCATTTTCTAGAAAATGTTGGCCAAATATGGAAGTCTATGTAGTCATAGTTTTTTCTGTAAGTCATTCAAGTGAAAATGGCATTCCATGAAGAACGTGAGTAGCTCGACTTGTAACTCAATCACACTGATACTCTTTATCAAGACATCCATAGAAGTAAAACACCACACTTCAATACACAGAAGCGCTTTCTGTGTACTTCTCATTTTGTCGTAGGGAGTTAAAAAATGTGTACTGAAGGGTCAAGTTTAACAAAAGTAATACTTCTTATTGCTCTATCAAGATAACCTTTAGTAAAATAAGTGTTTCTTTGTTTTTACTTTCAATGCATGTAGTGAAGAATACAATAACTACTGGCATAGTTTGGTGCTGCCACCATGATCTGTATCAAGATGCCATCAACACAATGTCAATGTGGCTGTTCCAGGATTAATCAATAGACTTTTAAAAATGTATCGAACACTGAATATTTCAGTACTGCTCATGGCTATTATCAAGCATTCACATAGAAGATAATCTTTAATGATTAGTTGACGTTGATATTAGACAAATAGAAACAAAATAGCTATGTTTATAGATTCTGCCCTTTAAAAGGCAAAAGTACAATTCTGCAAAAGAGATAACAAGTTAGTCTTTATGTTTCCAGACAAATCTTTAATTCAATAAGTTATTGTATTTTTGGAAAGTGCTGTGCATTCTTTCCCTGACTTTTCATGCATCGGGCATGGAGCAGTTTAACTATATCAGGCTTTATTGTCTCTCAGCTGCTGCATGTGCTTCTGCTCCAGTGCAGCTCCATCATTTACCTTGTAAGACGCCTCTGGGGCTCCTTTATTTCTGGTGCAAAAGATGAAAGCATAATTGTTGGCTTTTAAGAACTTCATACATCTGTGTTTAAAATATTTTAACTCCTTTACCTTTAAACTCTGAATTTGCTTTCCAATATATATTGTTGAATTTCCTTTTGTATATTGGGTCTAATTCAGCCAAGGAGAGTAACTTAGTAATGTGAATCTGTTTCTCGACATAATATTTTTCTTGCTAGAAAAAGAGTTTCTGCCCATCTTCACTAAATATATGTTGAATAAATATTCAAAGAATATCGATTTCAGGGGTACCACCTTGAGGTTCTACTAAGAAGTACATATCACAGGTCATCTCAACAAACATGAATGATGAAGTGCCTTTGCCCCCAGAGTTTGAGTTGAGATAGATATTTTTCCGAGTTAGTGCTAATGTATTTGCCTCTTTACCTGCGCCTCACTGGGACCCAAGATCCAGGATTGTTCAGGTGTCCAATCAGAGCACTGGGAGCAGCTTCTGACCAGAATGGAGCCACATCGCCTGTCCATACGGGGAGGATCTCTTTCTTCAGAATGACCTTGCCACTGACCTAAACTCTAGTGTACAGTTAAAGCCCAGTATGATGCTGTCAGCCTAAAGATGCAGTTTTAATTGTAGCAGCATGGACTGTTAGTGCTGGAGGCAATTTAGAACCCATCTAGTGCACAGATACATGGAAGTGCAGAGAGCTGAAATTTCTTGCCTTAGTTCACCTGCTAATTAACAGGAAGGCCGAGCCAAGAAATAAATGCTGTGATACACAGTAGAGCTGGATTTGGAGCAAATCTGCAATGCAACTTTAGGGACAACTTCCTGCCATAAGAAGGAACTACACTACCTAACTTAACTGTCACAACAACGAAGTCATAATATGCATTAAGGTAATAGGGGCTTCATACAGAGAGGGAGAGAAGTAAACCCTATTGCCAAGCACTGTAGAGATATCCACTCTTGCCCCATTCACAGCTGGACTTAATGGTGCTGTTAAAAGAAAATGACATGCCAACTCAGTCTTTCTTTTTTTATTTCTCCCTTTAGGTCAGTGGTTCTCCAAGTGTAGTGCAGATAAGAATTACCATTTAGGGATTGTGTAATTAATGGGAGACTTAAGAATGTGCAAGCCAATTTTGCTAATAAGCAATACTGAAACCAAACTCTGGATGAGACGGAAATCTACTTTACTCCAGTGCATTAGAAATTTAGTATTTTACACATTTGAGTTGCTTTCTATATTAAAATCTTAAATATGATTTTCAAAAGTGAAATTGGAATAAGTGTTTTGTGGAAATCTTGACAGTTACTACTTTGTTAACATCTACTAAACCCGTTTCTGGTCTCAGTGCCATTTATCAAGGGGCCCTATTATAATTATATTTTGTAAATGTCCACCCTTTTTTCCAGTTTCTCTTTTTGCAATCTAACAATATATGCCACCTGCCTTTCTCCCCTGTTGTTCTCTGGCCGCACGTACTCCGTTTTGGAGCATTCATATCTCAGGGGAGAGCCATGGACTCTGACCCACCAATCCAAGCCAGTTTTCACAGCATCTTGTTCTGTATTTTTATACACAGACAACTCCTCCCCGTATCTTCTCTGCCCCCAATCTACAGTGTCCCCTCCGGCCCCACCATCACTGTTTTTTCCCACCTGGAAAACAGCCTCACTGAATTCTGGGTGGCTGGCATTGAGCAGGCTTCAATACAAATGCCCCTGTTGAAAACGGCACCAACCTAGGTGAAGAACAAAGACACTGCAGCTTCAAAGCGGAAGCTCCAGTTTCTGCACAGAAGGGGTTTCACACAACCCCGGTTAACAACAACAACCACCTCAGGGGAAGAAAAGTCCCAGACTACAAAGAAATGCCAAACAAGCAGTCATCAGCCCTTCCTTTCTTCTTCTGGCGTGTTTAGCACAAAACCTGATCGGGAGGGCAATTCTTTGATAATCGTTTGGACCATGACCGTTGCTAGAAGCACTTCTTCTGCCTCATATATCTCAGCAATTCATGGAGATCTGAGTGTTCTGTGCTCAGTCAGGCTTAGAGATGTGTGGCACACATACATGCATACACAGGCTCACACACAAATACATGTGCATGCATCCACACATGCACACACATGCATACACAAACCGTGGAATGGAATTGGTTTGTTAGAAAAGAATTCTGGCAACTTCCCAAAGATTACAGGCTAAGTCATGTTTTTCCTTTTTTCTTTCTTTTTTTGTGATTCCCCCTTTTTTTTTTTCCCCTCCCCATTCTAGTCAACCACTGAGGTGTGGCCTTACAGCAATGGCAAATGAGCACTCACTGTAATTGCCATGTTTTTGAAGAAAAGAAACTGAGAATAGTGGGAGAGTAGGGGCCGACTATATAGGATGAGGGAAAGAATAACATTTTAAACTAAAAGCAATTTTTAAATGTGACTTTCCCCTTCTCTCTAAACCCAAAGAGGAGAATGGAAAAGATTTTTCTTAGCTTGAAAGAGCCCTATTCCTAAATAAAAAGGGGTGGCAGTTCTTTGTGAAATGAGGCAGGCATTCCATAAATAAACAAATCAAACAGTATGCTTAAGCTCTCATCCTTTTCTGTTAAGATCCTTCTCCCAGTTTATAGCATGGTAGTTCTCTTTTCTCCCTCCGTCTCTGACGTCCCTTCTCTTTAGCCCATCCTGTCAGGCCTCGCCTGTGCCCTCCATCCCCCGCTTGGTCTCCACTCTCAGAGAGGTGGACAAGAGCCAGGCGTGGCTGTGGTTCTTCGCCATGTCACTAGCGACACCAGTTGTTGATGAAAATCTGGCACTGAGAGACGAGGCCATCTGTGGTGAGTTGAAACCTCTTTACCTCTCTGGCAAGCTGGTCGAAGCCTCTCTCTGTATTCAGTGAGGCCAAAGATGGCAAATGCAGTGGGATCAAAGCCATGGGATGAAGTTTGGGCAAAACAAAACCCTTCCTCAAAGACAGCTCGTGATAGCTTTTAGCTGCAAGGATAAGCAAATCCCCAGTGTCTGGAGTGTATAGCCCAGGGCACTGCAGCTCTGGGCTCCACTGTCTGTGCGCTTGAAACAGACAGACCATGGGCCAACGTACAAAGTGGGCATTAGGTCTTGGGAGATGCAAACTAGAATCTGGCATTTCTTTGTTGAATGTTCTTGAAATAATCCTGGGCTGTACTGTATGATTTTCACGGCACTCTATTTCAGAGAACTGTCCTCAGATACAGTTAATGAGCTATACAAGAAAACCACCACACCATTGACTTCAAAACAGGATTCCACAGCTTGACCAATGACCTGAACCACAACACTTGAGTCCAAAAGACATTGGTTGTTCCGAAAGTCCAGTCAACCCTTAAAGCTACCGGTGAGACAATCAGACACGTGTGAAATAAGCTCTGAAGTCAATGCCAAAGGCTCGGACAATGGCAGGACCCCGGGCAGAGGCCAGTTTACCACGGCACTAATAAAGCTTAAGCCTCCGGGCCCCTTCGGAGGCCCTGAGAGGGAGCCTTAGCAAGGTTTGCGTTTTTGTTGGAAAATATTAAAAAGTAAGGTATTTTAAGCCTGATGAGTTGACTGCTGCCTCCACTTCAACTTCCCCTCCACTGTATTCCCCTCCTGTTGCATGGGGCTGGAGTAATCCAAGGCAGTGGAGTTGGATATATATTTAGTTTGGGGTTAGTGAGACAGAATTAACAAGATCAATGTCAGTTCCATGTATGGTTACTTATTGGTGGCCATCGTGGCGTAGAAACGGTTTGCAGGAACGCCCACTGGGCTGACCTGCCAGAAAACAGGACACAAAGAGGCAGGGCAAGTGAAACTGTCCCTTGGTGGTTGGCACTAAAGATATGTGGGCAGAGGAGGAAGAGAAACAAGGTTTGAAATGCCTGGAGCTAGAGACTAGTCTATGAAATATAAATTAAAATTATATTTCTATAATTATTATTATATTATTTCATTTAATAACCATGTAAAATATATTGTGAAGTTATTAAGACTAAATAAAATAAGATGTGTGGAAGTGTTAACCAGCATCTAGTATAAATAGTTACTAAATAAAGGTACTTTTTTCTTACTTAAAGTATCTCAGTATCCATCACTATGAGAACCAGATGTCAGAATTCTTGGGAATTTGTGATCCCTTGAAATATATTATTAAAAGAATAAATATCTAATGTTACTTTTCCCCTCTTATTTGCCTCTTTATTCTGCAAGAGAGTTGCTGGAGGGAAAATTGAGGATACTGGTTATTTGGACTCTAGGTAATAGAAGTGCTCTCACTCCAAATGATTAAAAATTTTAAACCTCTTCAAGATGCTATATAGCCCTGGCCTGCGTGGCTCAATGGATTGAGAGCCAGTCTGCAGTCCGAAAGGTCTCCGGTTTGATGCCCTGTTAGGGCACACGCCTGGGTGGGGGTGCAGGTCCCTAGCTGGGGGCACGAGAGAGGCAGGCAATTGATGTTTCTCTCGCACATCGATGTTTCTCGTCCTCTCTCCCTCCCTTCCCCTCTCTCTGAAAATAAATAAATAAAATCTTTTTAAAAAGATGTTTTATTGCAACATTAATAATAAGAATCTGGACCTTCCAAATGCCACTGATAAGACTTTGGGGCTTAATAATATAGGGTGCCTATTCCATCACATAGGTGCTCAACAGTAACTATTATGCCTCTCTGTTCTTTTTATTGGTTCATGCTGCACAGTCTCTATCAGGTCTGAGTTTTAAAGATGAAGTCGAAATAGACCACTTACTCAGCATTTGGTGTCATTTCTAAAGTAATGGTTGAAATAATCTCTAAGTGGAGAGATAAAAAATAAAGTGACACCTGACACATTCTTGTCACTTAATAAACAATCGGTTGGCTAGAAACAAACTTTTCTCTGCTGGAAAAAAAAAAAGGCCATGTCCCCTGCCTGAGCTACCTTCCATTACACTCTTCTCTGCTTTCTTTCCCCAGCATCATCCAAAAGAAAAAAGGTGCCTCATTTAACTGAACGCAACTTTCCCCACATTGGAGAACAAGATCCCCGTCCCTTTCAGCCCCGGCATCACCTTGGTGAAACTTCAAGAATGTGCCCATACACAAAAGCGAATTTATTCCTCCTTCTGGGAAACTGCTCCCTCAGGGCCCCATCAGGTTTGCTGGAGCCTGTTGAAAGTTCAACAGTCTTAGCTGTGCTTCAGGTCAGATCCAGCCAAGGTCCAGGCTACAAGGTATTCGCACCTAGGGTTAGACTGAGAAAGAGGGAGGGAAGGAGGGAGGAACAGAGAGAGAGAGAGAGAGAGAGAGAGAAGGGGTCCCCATTTGTCCCATAAAGTGCCTCTCTCCTGTGCACAGCCGTGAGTGTATGAAATAATTCCTCCTTTGTCCGCCAGCTGGCTTTCAAAGCTATTGGGATGAGCCTGCTGGACCTGTCTGGGAAGCTTGTTAAACTGCTCAGAGTAAGTCAGCGAGAGGGAGGGGTAGGGAGAAGATTAAAGGGCGAATACAATCTGTGTGAGGCAGTGGCCCTGACTCTAAAGAGGCAGATGATCTAAGAAAAGGAAGAGCTTCCCTCTAAAACCAGAGACTGCATGCAATGTAAATGACCCCATGTGCAGCTGCCTCTGGCAGGCAGCCATCCGCCTCCCAAAGAATAAAGTCAGAGCAACAATTCACTCCTGAACCCTGAAGCTTAGTGACTTCAAACAAGAAAAAAGAAAAGTGACATGTTTTTTTTTTCCTTTCCACAGTGAACTCATCCATTCCCCAAATTGTGCTGATGACCTCATCATCTGCAGCTGTGTGCTCCAAGCTCTCCCACCCGTCAACTCCCAGGGGATCACATCTGGTGTAGAGGTTGGTACCTGCCTGCGGCAGACACATCTGGAGTAACTGTCTTTGAAAGTGCAGTGTTTTGTAAGCCCCTTTTACTCTTGTTGATGTGGCCAAGTGGCAGGGAAGTCTTCAGCAATTTTGTCCCTTGGGAGACAGCCAGCCCTCTGGTCTATATACAGTAAGGATTTGCAGGGGAGGACAGTGAGGTCACGGTTAGTGTTTCAGGGACCCTTTCATTTTTCAGGTTTAATTCATGAGTGATTGCAGGCTTGACCTCACAAATGATACTGGTCTCTTTGAACCAGTTCTGCCTGTGTTTGTTTTGTGGTCGGGCAAGGCCCTGATTAACGGAGGTTATTACAGTGTTAACTGATATGGATAATGATGCCAATCAACAGAATTAAACTGATTTTAGAAGCCTTCGTGTTAGAAATGGCTCAAAAGTGTCTGTAACTAGGGGAAGACATACAAACTTGAGAAGAGGCCTTTTCTCCTATTGTGAGCATATAACTTGATCCAGCTAATCCTCAGAAAAGCAATGTAGCAATCTTCTATGTATTCAGGGCCTTAAAAATGCTCATATGTTTTAATCTAGAAGTTCTCTTTCTGGGAATATCTCATACAGGTAACACAGAAATGTATTAAACTATATAGTAAAAGACCTCCATTCCAGCATTGTTTATTACAATTAAAACAATAACAGTCCTGGGCAGAGTGGCTCAGTTAGTTGGGTGTCACCCTGCAAACCGAAAGGTCGAGGGTTTGATTCCCAGTCAGGGCACGTGCCTGGGTTGCAGGTTCATCCCTGGTCGGGACGCCATGAGGGGCAACCAATCGATGTTTCTCACTTACATCAATTTCTCTCTCTCTCTTTCTCCCTCCCTTCCCCTCTCTCTTAAAATAAAAAAAACAAAAACAAAAACAAACATCACCCCTCCCCTAAACAAAACACAAAGAATCTGATTAAACATCTAACATTTGAAGAATAGCTATGTAAATTATGTTATATTCATACCATAGAATATTATGCAGTGATTAGAAGTGGTGGAAAACTGTGTATAATGCAATGCCTTGGACATACAATGCTGGAAAATACCAGAATGCAAAAGATGATTTCGATTTCATGTAAGATACATATGCATGGACAAAAGAATTTTAAAAATATATGCCAAATTATTTTAATTATTTATTAAAATAAAAAATTTTAATGATTTTAAGTGAAAAGTTCATTTTGCGTAGGGGAGTACCTTAAGGAATCAGATTATAAACAGTGAGGGTGAAATGCATATGACAGCAGTGAAATAAAGAACAGTCAAACTCAGTGAAATGCTGGTGAAAGACATGATAGAAAGAAAAGTAGGAGAAAATTTTAGCAATGCATGTAATTGATAAAGTATTAACATTCAGTATACATAAACAACTCCTAAAAGTCGAGAGGAATAAGGCAGACAACCACTATAAAATATAGTCAAGGCTTTTAAAGACACTTCAAAAAACAAAAACAAAAACAAAAACAAAAAAACCAAAACCAGGCACTTCACAAAAGAAGACATTCAAATGGCTAATAAAAATATTAAAATTTCCTAAAACATAGTTAATCATCGGATAAATATAAATTAAGACATCGATAAAAACACACTTATCAGGTGCTTATTGCCATCAAATGTTTTTAAGGATATGGAATATTAAGAATTCTTCTAACTCACTTGTGCGACTGCTCAAACTTTTTGGAAAAGTTTCTAACATGGACCCAAAAACCAAGACCCAGGAATGTATTTTTTATTCCTAGAAAAATGCATGATGTTCTATATCAAGTTATGTATGTTTATTAAAGTCTTGTTTATCATTTCTCCACACTGGAAACAACTAAAATAGCCATCAACATAGAAAAGATAAATAAATCGTAATGTGGAAAACCATACAGCTGTGAACACAAATGCATTAAAGCTACGAGCTCCAGCATAGATAAATCTTACCAATATGTGCTGGGCAGGAGAAAGGAGACACAAAGAACACATTCAGTATTTTTCCATGTATAAAAAGTTCAGAAAGAAGCTAAACTATATGGTTTGGGGATGCATGGTTAGGTAGTAAAACTACAAAAAAGGACATAATTGCTAATTCGAAATTAAAAACATCATTAACAGTTAGAATATTGGATATTGCTAGAATGTGGAGTGGTGACTGTGATGGGAAAACATGTGCACGTGTGCATGTTTATTTTTAAGAAGGATCCCAGAGCACCAATGACTTTTTTTTTAACCTAAGTGTTTGCTATTTAATATTTATTCATTTTTGTAATGTATTTTATATTCAACCATAAAATAGAAACTTGGGGAGTTAGAAAGAGAAGAGAAGTGGGATACAGGAGGTGAAAAGAAATACTGTGAGAGGGGGCTAGATGACGCAGCCGGGGGCCAAAGCCTGCAGAGAAATACTATTAATTATTTATTCCTAGTGGTGGAGCATACAAAGGGGTTCTGAGGACACAACTATCAAATATTCAATTCGATATTGTTAGCATATTTCTCCTCACCCTAAACTTTCAATAAATTTTGTTAAACATTTTGTCTGAGATTTGGGGGAAATCAAAGAAAGGTAACTGAGTTGGCATGAAAAAAAGAGGGAGGGAGGTATATGTGGATTCAGATCAGGGAATCTTTGGGAAAGGTGAGGCCTGCGAGCCCCCGCGTATGTGCAGAAATGTTGCAGAGCGGACTGAGAGTCCCACAGCGTCTGGCCTGGGGGTTTAAGCTAAATGAAATTAAGTCTCCAAAGAAAGATGCCCCACCCGATGACCATGGGATTGGTTTATGGCAGGATTTTCTCCTCTTCCTCCTTCCACTTCTTTATTCCATACAGAAATTTAAAACTTATATAAAATCAAGTTTATCGGTCTTCATTTTTTTGATTTCTGGTTTTTATAATGTGCTTGAAAGGCATCACATCATTTTAAAATATTTAAAATCCTAGATTTGCCTACAATTTTACTTACTGTAAGGATGGCAGGAGAGCTCCATTTTGTTTTCCCAGAAAGTTGGTTCAATCTTTTTCTCTGATGATTTAAAATGACTCCTTGAATCATATACTAAATTTCACATTTATATACTTTCTATTCTGTTCCATGTGTTTTGTTTCTGTACTATTGCTATGTTTAAAACTACTATAGTTTTATGATAAACTTAAACATTTTATAGGGAAAGTCTTCCTTGTCAGTATTTCCTTGGTACCTCTGATTTAATGACACTTTTAAATCTTAAATCACTTTACCACTTTTCAGAATGAAATAAAACAAAAGCAAAACAAAACTCTGGTGGGACTTTGATATGGAATCATTGACTTTATAGATTATTTTCAGTACTATTCTTATTCAAGATCCTTTTGTCTCTAATTATTCAGTTATTTTTGTATGTTTCTCTCTTGGGTTTTAATTTTTTTAAAAGATTTATTTATTTAATTTTAGAGAAAGGGGAAAGGAGGGAGAATGAGAGGGAGAGAAACATCGATTGGTTGCTTCTCTCAAGCCCCCAACCAGAGACCTGGCCCGCAACCCAGGCATGTGACATAATCAGGAATTGAATTGGTGACACAGGCTTGGCATGTCAGGATGGCGCCCAGTTGACTGATCCAAGACCGTTGGGGCTGGGTTTTAATTGTTTAATCAATATTCCAAATATTTATCATCTCTAAATAAGATATCTTATTTATCAACTTTAGCATCTAGCATTAATTTTAGCACCTAGTTTGATAGATATTCATTTACATTTAAAAAATTAGCTTCATTTCATTGGGAGATGTCAGGTGGGCTTTTAAAAATACATTATATTTCCTAGTATTTAACAGAAAGTCTCAAATTCTGGAACTAAGTTGACAGTTTTTGTTTTGGGGGTGTGGCTCTTCAAGTTTTCTTGTTTTCCTGTGTTTCTGTAGATATTTAGTGGGCAACTGAGGGGGATACCCCAGGAAATTCTAGCCAGGCATTATTTTAAACCAGAAATATATTTACTGACTAATAAATAATAGAATTACAAGGCATAATTTATGTGTCTTAGTGCTACTCAAGGTTATAAGATTTGTTTGTTGCCTTCTTTATTTCAAACCCATTCTTTTTGCCTTAATTGATACATGCATCTAATATCTGTATATGTTTGCATTTTTGAATGTATATGATTTCAAGGTGTACTTAGTATACAACATATGTGGCATGTTCTACCAACTGTCATTATCGCTTTTCATCATATGGAATCAGAGCAGGGATCTTGCTGCTTTTATTTAATTCCAACGTTAGTCCTTTTATGATAATCAAATGTCAATTGCTAGGACCAGGGATGGAAAAGCATTATACTGTGTGCCCGGGGGGTGGGGGGCTTGAAATAAAAGGTTGGGTAATTTATATTTTTAATATAAGTGATTTAGAGCCTGAGGCTTTGATCCAATTAAGTAGAGAATCAAATTAGCTGGAGATCAAATGAAGATGGAATGAAGGGAAGTCTTGCTGGCTCCTGTGTCTTCTAAAGAAGGCTGGTTGGAGTACAGAGATTCTCAGAGTTGGATGAGTGTTGGAATTACTTGTCATGCTTTAAAAAATACTGATGCTTAGACCCCCGCCCCCCTCCACCCAGGGTTTTAATTTAATTGGTCTGATTAGCAGCCTGGGTATCAAGAGTTTAAAAATCTCTCCAGCTCATTCTAGTATGCAGCCATGGTTGAAAATGACATAGTTCTCAATCCCCGCTGAGCAAAGGGTCACCTGGGCTAATTTAAAAAGGTAAACTCCAGGGCTCTGCCTAGATATCCTCTGAGGCAGTGAATTGGAGTAGGGCCTAGGAATCTGCATTCCTAACAAAAGTCCACATGATCGCGATGTAAATGATTCCTGCTTTACACAAAAATGGGCCTTACTGACATTAGTCTCTTCCATCCCCATCTACCTTTAACTTGACTCTCAGAATATCTTTCTTAAATACATATCTCTTCCCCAATTAAAAACATTTACTGACTGTCCAATTGTCTTCAGCACATCATCTTTAGTGTGGCTTTGAAGGCCTTCCCCTCTCCAGCTTTTGTATATCTTTTTGACCTTCTCAGTCATTCCATCCCAACCCCTCTCTTATGTGCATGTTGGATCCTTTTCTGAATTCACTTCTGCCCTCTTCTTTCAGAGCCTTTGCTTATGCAGTTACCTCTGCCTTCAAATACCTTTCCTACCTTGGCTCACCTAAGTCCTGCTCTCCCGCAGCCAGAATTCCATGACTTCCATGAAACTGTGATCTTTCCAAATTAGGATAATTCATGTTTTTCTCTATCTGCTTATTGCAAGTGATCTACATTTTTCTCTTATTTTGTTTGGTTTGGTTGGACTCGAGCTGTGGAAAGCTAAGTTCATCATACCCCTCTGTGCGTAGCATGTTATCCTCACTGGTCATCCTCACTCCCTCAGGCAGTGCCCCCGACAATGTTCATGTCCATGGGTCATGCATATACGTTCTTTGGCTACTCCATTTCCTGTACTGTACTTTACATCCCCGTGGATATTCTGTAACTACCTGTTTGAACTTCTTCATCCCCTCACCTTTTCACCCATTCCCCCACACCCTCCTCCCATCTGCCAACTATCAAAACCCTCTCTGTATTGATGATTCTGTGTCTGTTCCTCTTGTTTGCTTAGTTTGTTTCTTAAGTTCAATCATTGACAGGTATGTATGTATTGCCATTTTATTGTTTACAGTTTTGGAACTCCCTTGTCAGTGCCAGGCTTCTCTAGTGTGTTTGAACAGTATCCATAAAAATGTGTGTGCACTTTTAAAACAAGGTATTTTTGTGTACATAGATGCTTTTCAATTGCACAAATGGTTTTGTGCTACAAACTCTACTCTTTCTTTTAGCACCCCAGATTTTTATGACCTATCCACATTGCTGAAATTAAATCAAATTTATTACTTCTACGTGCTGCATAGTATTCTTCAGGAAACATTCATCATCATATTTACTTGTCTGTTCCCATCAAAATGGATGCCAGTTTGTCCCCAACTCTGTTGTCACAAGAGGAATGCCATGAACATTCTTGTAGGCAGCCCCCAGTGGATATGTGCTAGAATTCCTCTGAAATTCCAGCTAAGAATGGACTACTTAATTACAGCACATATGCCCTCTTGGCTTCACCAGATACTGCGGGAATGCCCTCCAGTTGCACTGCTTTCTGGTCTCAGTAACTCATCTTTTATAATGTACTTATTCTATGTCCCCACGAACCACTCTGGCAAGGTAAGTCACTGTTTATGAACTCAGTACCTTATAGGAAAAAGTGAATCAAGATCTTGAGGTTGTTTTTACAAAAATTCTTTGAGATACTCTTATTTCTGCTAAAACAATAATTATAAAAACTATACACTTACTAAGGAGATCATCAATGATATTTTACAAACCAAAAGCAATAATAGATATTTTTATGAGTAGCAGTAAGAGATCCAAAGATGTATCTGTCCCAAGAAAAAGTGGTCTAGAAAACATGGTGATTACGACTTGAGTAGGTCAATTTTATGACCTTGAATGACTCAAGATCACTCAATCTGAGGTTTTTTCAATTGAAAACCAATCTTCAAAAGTCAATCTTTTTACATTTTTTAAATTTAAATTATATTTTATTGATTATGCTATTACAGTTGTCCCAATTTTTCCCCCATTGCCTCCCTGCACCCAACACCCCCTACTCCCTCAGGCAGTCCCCACACCATTGTTCATGTCCTTGGGTCATGCGTATAAGCTCTCTGGCTGCTTTCTTTCCCATGCTGTACCTTTAATCACCCTAGCTACTCAGTAACTGCCTGTTTGTACTTCTTAGTCTTCTCACCTTTTCACCCTTTCTGCCACACCATCAAAATCCTCTCTGTATCAATGATTCTGTCTCTGTTCTTTTTGTTTCCTTAATTTGTTTTTCAGATTCAATCATTGGCAGGTATGTATTTATTACCATTTTATTGTTCATAGTTTTGATTTTTTTTTTCTTAAATAAGTCCCTTTAACATTTCATATAATAATAGTTTGGTGATGCTGAATTCCTTTAGTTGTTTCTTGTCTGGGAAGCTCTTTATGTGCCCTTCAAACCTAAATGATAGCTTTGCTGGGTAGAGCGACCTTGGCTATAGGTCGCTGCTTTTTACGACTGAATATTTCATGCCAATCCATTGTAGCCTGCAAAGTTTCTTTTGAGAAATCAGAAGAAACTGACAGTCTTATGGGAACTCTCTTGTAGGTAACTAATGTCTTTTCTCTCACTGCTTTTAAGATTCTCTCTTTATCTTTAACCTTTGGCATTTTAATCATGATGTGTCTTGGAGGGGGCCTCTTTGCAGCCATCTTGTTTGAGACTCTCTGTGCTTCCTGGACTTTCATGTCTATTACCGTCACCAAATTAGGGAACTTCTCTTTCATTATTTTTTCAAATTGATTTCCAATTTCTTGCTCCTTCCCTTCTCCTTCGGGAGTCCCTATGATGTGAATGTTGGACTTCTTGAAGTTGTCCCAGAGGATGCTTAAAAGTATCCTACTTTTTCTGGATTCTTTTTTCTTCTTGACATTCTGATTGGTTGTTTTTTGCTTCCTTATGTTCCAACTCATTGATTTAATTCATCCACTCTGCTGTTTCCCTGTAACTCTATAAATTGCTCTTTATTTCTATTAGTGTATCCTTTGTTTCTGACTGACTCTTTTTTTGGCTGCTGAGGCCCTCTCTAAGTCCCTTGAGCATCCTTATAACCAGTGTTTTGAACTCTGCAATCTGAGAGATCGCTTATCTCTGTTTTGTTTAGCTCTTTTTCTGGAGTTTTGATCTGTTCTTTCATTCAGGCCATTTTCTTTGTCTCCTCATTTTGGAAGCCTCCCTGTCTTTATTTCTATGTATTAGGTAGAGCCGCTTTGACTCCATGTCTTGGTGGTGTGGCCTAATGTAGAAGGTGCCTGCAGGGACCAGTGGCACAGCCTCTGCCATCACCTAAGCTGGGAACTAGCCTTGCACCCTTCATGTGTAGGGCTGAGTACACCCTCCTCTTGTGGTTGAGCTTTGGTTTCTGTTGGAAGATCAATGGGAGGCCAGTCAGTTGCAAAGATTGGCTGTGACCACTTACCCCCAAACTCTGCCCACCCTGGACGGTCAGCTGTGCAGGGGCAGGGTGGTGGTGCTCTGATGCAGTCTGTAGCTGTCCTCTGGTTGCACAGGTTCTGCGGTTTCCTAGGTGGTGCAGGCCAAGATCAGCCCCCACCTGTGTTTTGCCCGGGGCCACCCTGCCTGAGCTATAAAGCAATCAGAGGTGGCTGCTACTTGTGCTGGGCTTGGAGATTCCTAGACAAAGCCAAGCTGTGAATCTAGGCTGGCTGTTGCTAGTGCCATTTCTGGGACCACTTAGCAAGAATTACAGGGCCCTGGGACTCGCTGAGGCCAGCTGTTGCTTGTTTGAGAGGATTTAGGAAGTTGTGAAGCATGAGCCAAGATCTGCCATTTATATGGAAAAGTCCCTGTTAACAGTTTGGGTGGGCCCATAAGTTGGGCGGACCAGAGCCTCAGGGGGTCTCCAAGGCGGGGCAGTGTTAGCCAGGTTGACGGAGTCTCAGATATGGCACCTGCTTGCTGGCTCTGTGGCTCTGTGGGAGGAGGGTTCAGAAAAGGGACAATGGCCTTTCCATCTGGGAGGAAGCTGTCCCCTAGGTCTTGCCTTGATGCCAGACCCTTCAGTTCCTCCCTGTATGCCACTGGTGCCTTTCTAGCTGCTACCCCAGTGCTGGAGCTCAGAGGGAGTGAGTCTGAGTAAGTCTGTGTATGGTTTCTTTAAGAGGAACTACTTGAGTCTTCAGAAGTTTCTTCTACTGACTCTGTTCCAGCTAGTGTTTGCAGCCAGAAGTTGTGGGGACTTAGCTTTCTGGCACTGGAACCCTGGACTGGGAAGCCTGGTGTGGGGCTGGGACTCCTCACTCCTGAGAGACCCCTCAGGAAATTTTATCCACCCCACGTGGTGAGGGACCTGCCCGTTCTGCGTCTCTGGATGGATGGATGTGGTTTCTTTAATTTTGTAGTTGTCAGCTCGATTTCTGATGGGAAAAAAAAGTCAATTTATAAATACCAAAATTTTAGAAAAAGGGGAAATATGTTGCTTTGGGAATTACTACCACAGGGTAAGTTCCTTGAGAATAGCATGGAAAATTATCATTATAGTTAATACTTTTAGAGAACTTTAGTATACCTAGTACTGTACTATACAATGTTTAAACATTATCTTATTTAATCCCCATTAATCCTATAAATAGATACATTTTTATCATCCCTTTTAAAAGATAAAAACCCATAGACTTAATTTAAGTAATTTGGCCAAAGTCATACAATTACTAAGTAGCAAAGCCAAGATTTGAATCTAAGTTTTTTGTTTTGTTTTGTTTTCTAATTCCAGATTTTTAGATCATAATTATTGCAGAAAAAGTGCAGGTGTGGAGTCAGGCAGATTAGGTTCAAATTCTTGCTTTGTCCCTAGCTTACTAGTTATGTGATGCTGGGTAAATTATTTAACTTTTTGAGCCTCAGTTTTGTCATCTATAAATTGGGTCTAGGTATCGAGTTCATGCATATGTTTCGAGAGAGATGGACAGGGTCGCCAAGAAGAGTTATCTTGAGAAGCCGGAGTCAACCCTGGGCTATTTTGCAATTTCTCCACACACTTCCCTGGCTGCTGCCCCTTCCAAGCGTAGTTAGTGATCCCCTCCAGAGATGAAGAAACAAAGATACCAATGAACAACAAACTCATTTTCCTCCTTCCAGGCGTCATGTGAGAGTGTTGGGGAGCATTGTATGTTCACGCAGCTTTGAACCCACGCGAACTCTCCCAGGGAACTGCTGGAGAGGAAATTAATTAACCCCTGTCACAACTTCCTGGTGGGGCTAGGAATTAAGCTGTCAGTCCTCCTGGACCCCTGGATCAGCCCCTCTCTCTGCGACCCTTAGACCCTGACCAGCAGCCAGTCTCCCCTCCCCTCTCAGCTGCCCTCGGATTGAGAATGCTGCTTCGAGCAGGTAAGATGGGACTTCCTTTTCAGAGGCAGAATTGGGCTGTCCCTGTGTCTTGTTTCTCGGGTTGGAAACTCCGGGGAAACCTTTTCCAAGGGGCTCAGAATCAGTTACCCATAGCTAAAGTAATGCGATTTGCAGAGATCTTGAGAAAGTAGCTTTAGCTGTGGACACTAAGGAAACTGTTCAGCATCTGGGATTCTCTGGCACCTAGACCATTGTTAGCTCTCCAGAGGGAGGCTGATGCCATGTGAAATTCAAAGCTGCTGAGAGCTCCACGTTTAATGAGACCTTTCAAAGGGGAATATCTCAAATGGTTCATAAGAATCATAATGTCAGGTGGATTTCATGGTCTACACAGATCTGACATGGGCCCCCCTTTTTTTCTCTAAGGTTTTCCCATAAACCAACAGTAATAAAAAAATCTAAAGTTCTTCTGGGAAGGGATTGATTTATTAATAGAGGCTACTGTTTTTCTGCATTCATGGCCTCAGGGACTTTCTCTACATAGTTATGATGACTGGCTTTTGCCACCAAGCCTCCAGAGCTTCTAGCAGTCAATTTATCAACACAGCATGACAAGTTCATTGTTGTTCTCCTGAAGCTTTAGCTCTCAAGAGCTGCTTGGCTTTTAGGTTAGGAAGGTGTCTTGGGGGGGGGGAGGGGCAGTGTTGTATGGAATAGGAAAATCTGCTTGAAGAACGCTGGATCTTTTGAAATTGAGGTAGGACTAAGTTGCTCCTCACCTCCATCCCATCCAAGGAAGTATGTTTCTTTCTAGAGCTTTCCAAGGGCCAATCAGCTGGCAATAAAACCAATTTCTGGCAGTCCAGGATGATGAGAGTTCAGGCTGAGTAACCCAGGCTTTACCATCGGCTTCAGCATGTGTAAACAAAGGGATTCACATTCATGCGAATTACTTAGATTTCCTACCTGTACTAGTTTTCCAATTGCTGCTATAACAAATCACCACAAATTTTGGAGCTTTGAAACAACATACATTTATTCTCTTACGGTTTTCTGGGATAGAAGTCTGATGCAGCTCTCACTGGGCTAAAATCAAGGTGCCAACAGGACTGGTTTCTTCAGGAAGCGCTCGGGGAAGATCTGTTTCCATGCTTTAATTACTAGAGTCCCTCCTCACTCTTTGACTTGTGGCCCCTTCTTACACCGTTCCAGCTACGGCTTCTGTTGTCATTTCTCCTGCTCTTCAGACTCTAATTCCTCCTGTACCTTTTTTGTAAGGACCACTGTGATATCATCAAACCCAGCTGGATACTGCAAGATAATCTCCCTATCTCAAGATCCTTAGCAGCATTCACAGCCCCTTTTGCTATATAAGGAGGGTAATGTTCACGGATCCTGGGAATTAGGACATGGATGTATCTGGGGAGGGGGTCATTATTCTGCCTACTATACTATCACTGTCTCTTGCTCCCATTTGCTTATGCAGGACCACTGATGATGCAGTTACTCCTAAAGTGTTAACTGGAGTTCCTAAAATGTGTCCCCACCCATGCTCTGGCTGGCAGCTAGATGGCTCGGTTGAAATGTGGTCCCATACACCAAAATGTTACGGGTTCAATCCTTGATTGGAGAGCGTACAGGAGGCAACCAATTGATGTTTCTCTCTCACACTGATGTTACTCTCTTTCTCTGTCTCCCTTCTTCTCTCTAAAATCAATAAACATCCTTGGGTGAAGAGTAAATTAAAAATTTTAAAAATGTATCCCCACCCCATTGCAGTTGCTCACAACAGATTCCCTCTTGTTAAGTTCTGCTGCGGAAGCCTCACCACGGCACCCAAGATGAGAACTCCAAGGCTTGAACCGGGAATGTGGACTTCCAAGGTTCCCAGGGGATCTATGATCCAGCAGGGCTGGATCCCACAGGGGAGACATGGAAAATGTTCCTCTCTCTGGCTCTGGGCTGTCACGTGGGCCCCACAAAACATTGTGACTGGAGTTCTATAAGGACGCTCTCAAAAACAGCTTCTGGCAATAACTCTCTCTTGGCAGGGATACCAAACCAATCTGAGAGCCTGGGTGGGGTTCAGGTACAGGCCCGGCGCCAAACTCAGCCCCGAGGTTGTGCCAGATACCACAGTAGTTACTGGGACTCAGAGATGACAATTTCACCTCTGAGACCCCTCACAAGTCCACTCATTAGGGAAACTTTTTCACACTTTCCTGAGCATAAGAATCACCCGAGGATCTTGTCGAAATGAAAATTCAGCATCTCTAACACTTCAAGTGGCAAGATTCCAGTGGAGACTGACCGTAAGTCGGTAATTAATTATGATGTAGTCTGATAAGCACATTACCAGCCAGTCTGCAAATGTTGTGAGCGCAGAGTCATCTACCCAAGGCTGGGGAAAGGGAGAGGCAGAGGAAATGGGAAGTATAAATGGAGGATTTCTTGACAAAGAATTGGGGGAAAGGGAACAGTACATACAAAGGGAGGAGATGGGAGAGTTCTAGAACTGCAAGTGTCACCAAATGACGACAGCAAAGAGCTTAAGGGTGGGTGAGTGGCCTGAGATGAGGTTAAGAAATTTGGACTTCATCAAGTCAGCAAAGGAAAGTTGTGGTAGTTTTTTTTTTGTTTTTGTTTTTGTTTTACTTTTTAGCTAAGGGAAAGGAGAAAATGGAGGCACAGAATTATCTCTGTTACTACTCATTCTGGGAAATGTCTATCTTGTTTTGGTTGGCAAATTATAGGGCAATTTAATAAATGACAGGAAACTTTGCTTTTAAAAAACAGACCTTATTTAGAACCCATAGGCATATCAGCGCAATGCCATGTTTGAGGTCGGCCAAGCTCGATTGCACAGCGGCACGGTAGCAGGGGCTGAACCAGGTCTGACATCACTGGAAATAAGCCTGGGTGCAGATGGGGGAGAACAGGACCTGCCCTGCTGCTTGGTGAGGAACATTGCCCCAAGGTCTTCCTTTCCCCTGGTTTTTCCTCATGTCTTATTAAAAAGAAAAATTATTGATTTGAGAGAGAGAGAGAGAGAGAGAGGAGAGAGACATCGATTTGTTGTTCCACAACGTATTTATGCATTCATTGGTTTATACTTGCATGTGACCTGACTGGGGATCAGACCTGCAACCTTGGCGTGTCAGAATGATGCTCTAGCCCACTGAGTTACTGGCCGGGGCCGAGCATATCACCTTTTAAAATGTGCTGCCTTCAGAGAGTGTGTGTGGGGCCGGGGCTCAGAACTCAGTCCCCAAGCCCTACCCCGACCCCTGCCCAATGATCGGCATGAAAGTGTAGAAATGGGCCTGGATGTAGGTGCTAAAAGAAAATTACAGCCTGGAGGGCAAAAGATGCCCATGGTGGATAAAAGTCCCTTTCACTGATAAAATACCTATGTGCCAGGCCTTCCACTAGGAGTTTAAAATACATCATCACATGTAATCCTTTATGATCTGGTGAGATGGGCATTACTACTCTTTTTTTTTCAGATGAGAAAACTGTGACTCAGAGAAATAATAAAACTTTCTGAGGTCATGTGGCTGGAAATGACAGAAACTAGGACTTGAACTCAGGACTGCCTGCCCCAAAGCCAGTTCTACAAAACCACTGGGATCAACAGCAAAGGTTTGTTGTAGTTCAGGTAGACAGCTGGTGAAAGAAGGGATCGACATGAAGAAGTAGTGCGGTGGTCCAGGCAAGTGCCGGAGAGTCTTGGAGTGGCAGTGCATGTTACTCTTGTTACTCTAGGCAGAGAGATGGTGAGGAGTGAGTCAGTACCTGGCAGGTCAGTTATCCAGCCAGCAGGAACCCAGTTAGAATCCTCCAGTTGGCATGATTAGAATGCAGAGGCAGTACAGAGATGACACTGGCAGCCAGGAATAAGCGGGTAAACAACAGAGACAAAGGTCAATGGACTGGGGCGGAACCCACTTACCTGAACAGGCTACTAGTTAGGTCTCAGGAATAAGGCAGAAGAGAAATTTTGAAAACTGGACAAGCAGCAAGAGGCAATAAACAAGAAGTTTTTAATTAGCCATTGGATGAAAACCCCACGAGGACGGGGACAGGTGTTATTCCAATCACAACCACAAGGCATACCTAGTGTCTGGCATAGAGCAGATGTTCAGATGATATATATCAGATGAATAAGTACATGAGTGTGGGGGTGTCTGCTTTTCCAATTAAACTTCATGTTTCCATCAAATCTATTTTATATTTCATCCCTGACTGGAAACCAGTCTCTCCAAACGTCAGCGTGCTTAAGAATCATATTTTAATCAAATCAATAAACTGAAATAGCAAGGAAAATGGGGCCAGACTCACAGATAGGGAGCAAGATGACAGCTGGTAGGGGAGGGGAACTGTTAGGGAGAGGAGAGGCTGAGCAAAAAGGGAAAAGGACTCAAGGACATGGATGACAGTGTGGTGATTGCTGGGGCTGGGGGGATATAAGAGAACTAAATGGTTATGGAAAAAAATACAATAAAGACTAAATTTAAAAAAAGGATCACCTGTTTTAAAATGTAAATTTTAGTGACTTCTGGTCAAGATGGCAGCACAGGCAGACACGGCTCGCCCCTTTGCATGACCACATCAAAATTATAAATAAAATATAGAACAACCACCACTCAAAACCATCAGAAAATGAGTTGAATGGAAGTCTGACGACCATGGAATTAAGGAAACCACATCCATCCAGCTGGTAGGAGGAGTAGAGATGCGGAATGGGCTGGTCCCACAACCACATGGGGTGGATAAAAATTTGGGAGGATATCTCAGGAGTTAGGAGTCCCAGCCCCACACCAGGCTGCAAGCCCAGGGTTCCAGTGCCAGGAAGATAAGTAGCCACAACTTTCAGCTTCAAAAACCAGTGGGGATTGAGTCAGTGGAAGAAACTTCTGGAGTCCCAAGCGTTCCTCTTAAAGAACCCAAACATGGATTCACCTACTCAAACTCACTCCCTCTGAGCTCCAGCACCAGGGTAGAAGCTTCAAAGGCACCAGTGGCATACTGGGAAAAACTGAAGTGTCTTGCATCAAGGTAAGGAGAGGCCATTGACCCTTTTCTAACTCTCACCTTAAGCCACAAAGCTTGCAAGTCAGTGCCATATCTGAAATTCCCCCACCTAGCTAACACTTGTTTGACCTGCCTTGGACATCCCCAGAGACTCTGCCCCACCCAACTTACTCACCCACTCAAGCTGCTATTTCATATGAATGGTTGGTCTTGGCTTATGCTGCACAACTTCCTAAATCTTCTCAGACAAGCAACAGCTGGCCTCAGTGAGCCCCGGGCCCAGTACTAGCATCAACCAACCTAGATTCACAGCTTGGCTTCCCCTGTACATCTCCAAGCCCAGCACAAGTAGCAACAATCTCAGATTGATTTATAGCTCAGGCAGAGTGGCCTGGGGTAAATCACAAATGGGGGCTGATCTTGGCCTGCACTACCTGGGAAACCATAGGGTTAGCACACCCATTAGACAGCAACAGACCACGCTGGAGTACCACCACCCTGACCCTGCAGAGCTGATCCTCCACAGAGGCTGGAGGTTAGTGGTCAGTGGTCATAACCAGTCCTTGAAGTTGACTGGCCTGGGTAAATCCCTCCCATTAACCTGCCAATAGCAACCAAAGCTCAACCATAAATAGAGGGTGTACTAGGCCACATGAATGGTGCACCTTGAGTGCCCAGTTTGGCTGATAGGGAAGGGTATGCCACTGGACCCTACAGGACACCTATTACACTAGGCCATAGTACCAAAACAGGGAGTCATAGCAGCTCTACCTAATACATAGAAACAAAAACAGGGAGGCTGCCAAAATGAGGAGACAAAGAAACATGGCCCAAATGAAAGAACAGATCAAAATTCCAGAATGAGAATTAAACAAAATGGAGATAAGCAATCTCTCAGATTGCAGAATTCAAAACTCTGGTTATAAGGATGCTCAAGGAACTGAGTGAAGACTTCAGCAGCATAAAAAAGATAGAGTCAGAAACAAAGGATATACCAGTTGAAAGAGCAATTTACAGGGTTACAAGGAAATAGTAGAGTGGATGAAGCCAAGAATTAAGTCAATGAGTTGGAACATAAGTAAGTAAAAAACAACCAATCAGAATGTCAAGAAGAAAAAAGAATCCAAAAAAAGTAGGGTAGTATGAGCATCCTCTGGGACAACCTCAAGAAGTCCAACATTCACATCATAGGAGTTCTCAAAGGAGAAGAGAAGGAGCAAGAAATTGGAAATCAATTTGAAAAAATAATGAAAGAGAAGTTCCCTAATTTGGTGACGGTAATAGACATGCAAGTCCAGGAAGCACAGAGAGTCCCAAACAAGATGGCTACAAAGAGACCCACTCCAAGACACATCATGATTAAAATGCCAAAGGTTAAAGATAAAGAGAGAATCTTAAAAGCAGTGAGAGAAAAGACATTAGTTACCTGTAAGAGAGTTCCCATAAGACTGTCAGTTTCTTCTGATTTCTCAAAAGAAACTTTTCAGGTTAGAGGGGATGGCAAGAAATATTGAAAGTCATGAAAAGAAGAGACCTACAGCCAAGGTTGCTCTACCCAGCAAAGCTATCATTTAGGTTTGAAGGGCACATAAAGAGCTTCCCAGACGAGAAGCAACTAAAGGAGTTCATCATCACCACACCATTATTATATGAATGCTAAAGGAGCTTATTTAAGAAAAGAAGATCAAAACTATGAACAATAAAATGGCAAAAAACACATACCTGTCAGTGATTGAATCTAAAAAACAAACTAAGGAAACAGAGACAGAATCATGGATACAGAGAACATTTTGATGGTTGCCAGATGGGAGGAAGGTTTTGGGAATGGGCAAAGAGATGAGGGGATTAAGAAGTACAGGTAGGTAGTTACAGACTAGCCATGGGGATGTAAAGTACAGTATAGGAAATGGAGTAGCCAAAGAACTTATATGCATGACCCATGGACATGAACAATGGTGAGGGGAATTGCCTGAGAGAGCGGGGGATGCTGAGTGGAGGGTGGCAAAGGAGGGTAACTCAGGACAACTTTAATAGCATAATCAATAAAATATAATTATAAAATAAAATGCAAATTTTAAATGCAGTTTGAAAATTATAAATTTCCACGACCCATTTTCAGTGGCACTGAGGACTTTTCAAAAAATACATCAGAAAGTTTTGATACAGGTGGTCCAAAGTTCACATTTTTAAAACTATTCTGATCCTTACACCTGGGGTACTTGACCCTTTTCTCCCCCCGCCCCCTTTAGCCTGTCTCTAGCTCTCACAACCAATCTTGACCCTGGATATGATGTCTTGCATCTGTGCTTTCACTCCCAGAGGATTCTTTGCATCCTCTTAAGCCGCCTCCACGCGCTGCTCATCCAAGAGTAACCCATTCTTCAAGGCCCAGAGTAAATGTATATCCTGCATGACTCTGTTTCTGATAACATCGTCTCTGGTGTGGGGGCAATTCTACAAGACACTAAAGGTATTCCCTGAAAAAAAGAGCTGCTATTGTCAGTATATTTGGGAAGTATAGTTATTCAAAGTTAAAGAGCTCCCCTTACTGCCTTAAATATTCTAACGAACAATAAAATATTGTTCCTTTGTTTTTCTGTAGAGGATAGTTTGGGATATAGTGTTCCCATACTATTTATCTTCCTAGTCTCTGAACTTCTTTCTTATATTTGTGAATCATAATACAAAACAGGACACATACTTGTATTACTGTTCATCTTTTTTTTTTCAGCTGTGCCAAATGCTCCTGAGATCAGGAATCAGGTGTTACACTTAGCCTCTCCTCTCCCCACCTATCTTAGGGCTGATCCCTTAATAAGAACTCAATACAGGCTCAAATGCAAATAAAATTTCTTTTCCCAACAAAAGAAATGAGTCACTAAAACGAGTCACAATATTAGGTTCAGTCCAATATTGCCTTCTCTGCCTCTTAAGGAAATCTTAGAACATTCCAATAAGTAGAAAGAAAAACAGAAGATTGAGGCTCAAAGATTTGTTACGTTTTTGGTTATTTCTGTTGATAACCGCCCCCGCTTTACACTTATGTACCAAAATAAATTTATTCATTTTTATACCATATTTCTTTGTGTGCCCAGCAAGGCAGAGGGACTTGGTGCTGCTAGAAGCACCTTGATCTGCACTGGCTTTACCAGTTGTCACCAGTGCATCTTGCCAGCTGGCCTCCTGGTCAGTCTGTGTCCCTCACAACCCCAGACTCTGCTTTGATATGTGCTTTCTCAAATGCCAAGAACCTTCTTGCACAGGCTCTCTCCGAAGGCAATTTCTGTTTGACACAAACATGTGCTGAAGGTGGTCGAGGAGCTTGTGACAGAGCTGCCAAAAAAAGCATGACTCTTAAGAAGAGTGTCAGTGTTGGGAAGACTAGTGCCCAAAGTGAGCTGAGGTTGGTTCAGGGCAAGGAAGAGAAATGGGATGCAAAGAGCTCACAGTTGGTGGCACATTATGTTATGTCATAAGAGAACTAAGAGGAAGTAATGCTCTTAAATTCTCTTTTGTCTCTTTTTCTCTATGAAGGAAGATTATCTTCAAACAGGAGAGGGGAAAACCAATATGGTCGAGAGGTTTGTGTTTCCCTGGATGTAGAAAAAGAAAAACAGGTAAGCTGAGAGTGAAAATGAGGGTGATAATTAATCCCAAGTCTTTTAGGCTCTGATTATTAATCTCTCAGGAAACTTAAAACAACTTTAAATGGGATCATTAACCAGGCCAATTATTTCCATGAGCTCATGGAGAACTGGAGAGGTACCAAAAGAGTTCTTTCTTTTCTCCCCCAAAAGTTCTTTTATTCACTCTGCTCTGAGTATGCAAGGAGAAAGGATTTCTGAAACTGTCTTTGGCAAAATTTGTGGATGAATTTAAAATGTAAATGGTTTACCAAAACTTGGGAAATTAAATGGAGCTCACTGGGAGCCAACATGGGTTTATTACAAACACATATTCTAAGTCAACTATTTCTTTTTTAAATAATAATATTCAAATAAGTCTCTCCCATATATTAATAGATAAGAACCAACATCTATGTGGTGATTAATATAGGTGAAATCAATTGATCCTCATGTCTCCATAACAAGTCTTTGAGTCAAGTATTATTAATAAATTTGACCCCCATTTTACAAATTATTGGAGGAGTTAAATAATTTATACCATCTTCCTCACCTAGTACATTGTGGAATTTAAAGAGATTTTCTAATTTCAAGGCCTCTACTTGTTTCTTATATCATACTCTCTATAGGTATCATAAATCTTGATTTAAGCCAGGCAGTGGCCAAATCTTTATTGACATCCTTATGGAAAGTATAGGGCATAATAGATGACTGTAAATATATTGCACTGTGATTGGTTGACCAATGTAATCAATTAATATTGATTTATAAATTGATGTCATCTTTGAAGGAATTATTCAGACACGTGTGTGCCGAGCTTTCTTCTTTGCTCAGCTTTGTTCAATAATTTTAAGCAATACATAAAAACATGAACAACATGTGTACCAGGTATTATTAGCACACTCTACAACTTAGATTTACCAACATATTACTTTCTTCCTTTTCTATATTTGAATTCAACTTCGCTCGAAGCTCCTAGAGTTCACAATCCTATTCCATTTTATTATGTTGATTTTTTTTCTATCACTATGTCTTGTTATCTAAGTCTTAATTCATTCACTTTGAGATAAAACACAGTATTTCAGGACTTTTTCTCCTTTACTCTCCTCCTTCCTTTTTTCCAGAAGACATCTGTGCACAGAGGGAAGCTTTCAGAAATAATATCGCGGCCACAGGGGGAGGGCCCTCTGGCCTCCGTGTCCTTGTCCAGTCTCTGTTTTTGATGAAATGGCTTCACCTGGCATCTGGGCATAGACCAGCATGTGCCGATGTCTGAAAATCCTACCACAGCCTTTAGTTGCGATGGCATAATATTGTGGGTCTCATGTCGGTACACTGGGCCCCCTCATTCCGTTTGTTCTCTTGCTGGAGCATGGTGGCCTTAAACTCTAGTGTGCTCTGCTCAAGCACTACCCATTGTTTATTCCCCTGCTCTGCACCACAGGGCAATCTGTGAGTGATTGTTTTCCAAGCAAGCAAGGCACAAACCCATGTGCCCAAGAGTCTTTTCCCACTTACTCAGGATTTCTGGGGTCTTGGTCTCCTCTTTTGCCATCTACCCCAAACCTTGAGCTTCTAAATTGAGATATTAGAAATCCTGGTCAGAGGTGAGGCCAGGGAGGTGGTCACAATAACTCTCTTCGCTTAGTTGAAGGTCTGCCACAGGGGGTTTTTCAAACTGTAAAGGAAACTCCTCAAGTGATAAAGATAAGATTTTGGATGCAAGTCTGTCCAACCTCAAAGTTGGTCTTTCAGTGTCAGAATATTGTATTACCAGTTCAACTTTGAGGATAATTTAAAAAATCATATATAAAATAGTGTATATGGTTGATCCTCAATAAATGGTCCTTGTTCTGAGTATTCTTTTAAGTATTTGGATTGAGAATATGCCTGCCAACTTGCTTGGGTTTCCTTAAAAAACCCTAAGTTTATCAACTTGCTGGAGAATCTTAAGCCATACCCAACAATCTCCTAGTATTTATATTACATAAAAGAGTTCTGGAAGCATCCACTGTTTCTCACTTATGAGTAATTTGATGTCCGTGTTCCTGACTGTCAGGAGCAGGCCTGGTCAACAGTACTGAAAGGTTAGAGGCAGAGGTCAATGTCAAACAGTCCGGGAAAGCTTTGATAAGTTTACCCTCTGGGCATGAGTCTATTCCTCTTTGTCAGCAGTTTTTCATGTTGCTTGCCATTTTGCAAATGACAGCGGCAAAAACTGAGTTCTGGAGGGATAAGGTATGAGGAGATGAAGAAAGGAAACCCACAGCTAGCATTTGTCTCATTAAAATCTGTCAAAGTCAGAGGAACAGAAGGCAGAAAAGAGCTAAAATCAGATGTCACTAGCTTTCAGAATATGTTGATACGTGAGGGAGCAAATTGTAGTGACAATGTGCCCTTCATCTGCCCTGGCTCTCAGCTGGTAATAATGATAAAGCCTTTTGGAGGCTGCCCCGGGGAGGCAGACAGCAGTCCAGCACCCAAGGACAGGAGGTGCAAAGCACAATCACAGCTGATGGACAACATGACACTTGCAATGACTTATTGCCTTTTAAGATACATTTTTTCTTGAAAAAACTGACTTAGTATAATTTTTACTTTGTGGATCTGGTCTTACCATGAACAGTTCAGATCATCAACCTTTTTAACGATAAGGATGAAAATATTTAAACTTACAGAAATAAACAGAACCTTATCAATCCAGGCTCTACAATTTATACTGGATACTGTGAATGATAGACTAATTTCTTAGAATGGTTGAAGGAGAATATTGGCTTGCACAAAGGTAATTTGGTATAGTGGAAAAAGTATGGACTCTGGATGCAGACAGATAGGAGTTCAAATACTGGTTCTCCATGTAGTGTGTGTGTCTCCTCGGGCAATTTATATAAATTCTCAATGACTCAGTTTCCCTCATATTCAAAAGAGGGGTGCCTATTTCTTATTCAGGGTTATTGTGAACATTTATTGAAATGATATATAGACTTCCAGCCAAGATGGAAGCATAGGTAGATATACTTTGTTTCCTCACACAGCCAAAAGAAGGACACAACAAATTTAAAAACAAAAAACAACCAGAACTGCTAGAAAATCAAACCATATGGAAGCCCAACGACAAAGGAGTTAGAGAAAAAGCGTTCATCCAGACTGGTAGGAGGGGTGGAAATGGGCAGCCGGGACACAGAGGACACATGGCAAGATGGTGGACTGGCAGGTGAGGCAGAGGCTGGAGGACTGGGTGGTCCTATATTTGTGTGCAGATAAGCTGGGAAGAACAACTTGGGAACAAGAGAGACCACGCATCCCAGGGTTCCAGTGCAGGGAAGCTAAAACCTCAAAACCTCTGTCCGTAAAAATCTGTGGGGGCTGCAGCCATGGAAGAAACTCCCAGCCTCACAGGGGAGCTCACTGGAGAGATCCACGGAGTCCTAGAATGTACACAAACCGACCCACCCTGGAATCAACACCAGAAGGCCCCAATTTGCTTGTGGGTAGTGGGGCAAGTGGCTGAAAGCAGGGCAAGAGCTGAGCAAGTGGCATTGTCCCTTCTCTGACCCCTCCCCCACATATGGCACCACTATGTAGCAAAGTGCATTGTCCTGCCCTGCTAAATACCTAAGGATCCACCTCCTATAATGTAACAGGTGCGCTGAGACAAAGAAACATGGCCCAAATGAAAGAACAGATCAAAACTCCAGAAAGAGAACTAAGTGATGAGGAACTAGCCAACCTATTAGATGTGGAGTTCAAACCCTATTAGTCAGGATGCTCACAGAAATGGTTGAGCATGGTCTTGAAATGGAGGAAAAAGTGAAGGCTATACAAAGTGAAATAAAGCAAAACACACAGGGAACCAATAGTGAAGGGAAGGAAACAGGGACTCAAATCAATGAGAAGTTACAGGGAATCAGAAGCATAAATGGTAGGCACAAAATAGACAGGGAGAGGTTGAGAATGGTTTAGAAAATGGAGAAGCCAAAGAACTTACATATACAACCCATGGACATGAACTAAAGGGGGGAGGAGAATTCTGGTGAGAGGGGGGTTGCCAGGTGGGGTGGAGGAGGATAAAGGGGAGGAAAAAAATGGGACAACTAATAGCATAATCCACAAAATATACTTAATAAAGAAATAGTATACCATATATGATATAATTGACACTCAATAAATGCTAGCTTTCTTGCATATTTTCTTTATATTTCAGCATATATTTAATTATTTACCTCAAGATTAAAGGGTCAGCTTAGGACTTGGAGCTACTACAGGTTAGAATTTGGTTCCCCAATCTTACATCTTACCGTGTAGGCTCTAAACAAACTACACACTCCCTCTGAAGACTTGATCAGATCAGGTAGCCAGTGTTGACACCTTTTCCTGAGTTCCTGCTCCTCAGGAAAAGGGTCATTTGTACCTTTTTGGCTGCTCTGATCTGAATCTTTAGAGTAAGTGTTGTTCTGTTGCTACAGAGAAGACAAAGTAGCTCCTTGGAGAGAAATAATTTAGAGAAAGGAAATGAATATTTCCTTCTAAACATGGTGAACAGGGAAATAGGCCAAGTAAATGTGGCACTAGCATAATGTTTGGTGGCCATTTAAAAAATCAGAAGCCAGGAAATACGGTTAGATAAGGTGCTTTTTTTTTATTTTTGAAAGTTTTTATAAAAAATCTTACAAAAATATAAAACTTAAACCCACACATACATAATTAACAACTGGCCTATATTATGAAGAATTAGAGTAAATGAAAAGAGTGAAACACTTCACAAAAATAGTAAAAATAAATATCAGTTAATCAATATTTGCTGTGGAGACATATGTCTGACATAGCCATGCTAATGGTTTAATGTAGAATTTTCTATGAATCAGTGACTCTTTTTAAGTGATAGCTTTATTTCTTTAAGGTGAATACACATTTTTCTGTTTTCTGTGCATGCCGCATAAAATCTATTCAGTATCAAAAATTGAAATTCTAGACCTCTAAGATAAATATCAAAATGGTTCCCTTTCCCATTGATTAATATGATTTTTTTGCTGTTGTTACAGGCAATAACCAGCTCAAATGAGCAGAGGCAAAACCATTTAAAACCCAGGTCAAAATAGCAGAAGCAAGAAACAGAAATGGACTGGAAGGATACAGAGGGCCCCTAACGGGTGACAGAGAGTGGGGTAGGACTACGGTGGGCCAGCAGGCTTGCAGCTGGGTCTCAGTAACGACCACAGCTAAGGGATTAGGCGCTCACTGCTCAAGCATTCCCTGCTCCACTATTGCTGCTTGCTGGTGTGTTTCACTCACGTGTGTCCTCCACAGCATGGGAGGCGTGGCTGCTGTGGCATTTCTGAGCCTCACAGTCCGTGGCTCCCTCCACCTGATAGGGGCTGCCATGCCCCTCCAGGTCTACCCGAAGAAATCTGGAAGGACAATTCTGACTGGACAGCTTGGGTCCTGCTCTAGAGTCAGCCACTAGTGAGGGGGTCAAGAAATACTACAGCAGCTCCCAAGTGAGAGGAGGTGGTTTTGGGCAGGAGAACTAAAAAGCATGTGGCCCAGATGGTGATAGCTCTTTAAAGGGAATGCCATCCTCTTTTCATGAGTCATAGTTTTGCCTCTTCTGTCTAAGATTGCTGTGTGCTTGAAGGTAGAGTGTAGCAGAGCTATTCCATCTGGGGGTTAATCCTGGCTCCTTGGCAGGCTAATGGTGTGACTTCAGGCAAATTGTTTAACTGCTTTGGGCCTTGGTTTCCTTATTAATAAAATGGGATGATGGTATTCCCTACCTCAGGAGGGTTAGGCGAAGATTACGTGAGTTAATGCATGAGAATTACTCTTAAAAGAGTGTCTAGTACGTACTAACTGTTAATAAATATTGGTAATATTAACACACGTGCAGAGCAAAAATAGTAAGGCAGTTCTCTCTAATTCTCTGTTTCTTCATTCTCCTCACTCGTCTCCCACTTTAGATAGCTATTAGATAACTATTAAAAGTTTAGTGTATATTTCTCCAGAATTTTAAGGCTTATACTAGCAAGTATATATTTATCGGTTTATTTCTGGATTTTGAAACTCGCTTTTTTTCATTCAGCATCTTTCAGTTTCAACACAATATAGATCCAGATTAATTATATTCTAAAACTAGTGAGGAAAGAATAGACACGGCGGCGGATGTTTATACTTGAAGTAGAACTAAGGCCCATAGTCATCAGTGTCTACTAAGTCTGTTCAGTAACATCCCGGGATGAATTTCTGGCCATAAAATTTATGCATGTTCAGCAGTGTCTATAGCTAGTACTTCTCATTGGCAAGACAGTACACTGTGTTCCCAAGACATTGCTGATTCTGGGCTCTTTCTGAGTTTATTTCTAGTGAGGGAGATTACAGGAAGTTATTTTAATGATTACATTTCTGAAAGAGGTTTCTTACTTCTCTTCAAAATCTTCATTAACCTCTCTTTTAATACTTAAAATTATAGTTAGAATATTCTCTGATTTACAGGCCATTGATTCTTTCTCTGTGATTTGATTTACCATCTGATTCATCTAATAAAAATCACAGTTATAATTTTTTAAACCATACATCATTTGCCCTTATCTTAAAATTAGCTAAATCAGAAGATATCATTTTACTCAGGAAAAAAAATGGTTTATTAGGGACAGGATGGAAAAAAAAAAGACTCATTATTTCATTTTTAAGCTTCTTATTTGATCATCGGATAAATCTGAGTTTCACTGAGGCTCTACTCTAGAAGCAAAGCTTTAACATAGTACCCCTAAGGTAAGAATGAAAAAGTCCTATTGTTATTACAGCTTCATGGAAGCACGTCACTTGTCAGTGCCTCTCTGTCTCTTGCCCAGTGGGTCCTCACTTTATCTTTCTGTCCTTTCAAATCCTCCGTGGCATTCTAGCTCAGCTCACACCCTTTCATGACCTCTTCTCTAACTCTTTCCAGTTTGAGTTGCTCTCCAGCTCCAAATGGCTCTTTAAACCCCTAGGCCAAATAATTTGCCCTTAATCGTTCTGTTACTCATCCAATAACAACAGGTCTTGGAATACAAAGATAAGTAATGATTTTTGACCTAAAAGAACTTACTGTTTAGTTAGATTACTGTGACTAATATAGGAATAGCATATGGTAAGTACTATAATTATTTTATTTTATTATTTAAAAAATTTTTTAAATATGTATTTTATTGATTATGCTATTATAGTTGTCCTATTTTTTTTCTCCCCTTCATTCCCTTCTGCTCTGCACCCCCACCTCCCACCAGCAGTCCCCCACTTGGTTCATGTCCATGGGTCATACATATAAGTTCTTTGGCTTCTCCATTTCCTATACTCTTCTTAACCTTCCCCTGTCTATTTTGTCCCTACCATTTATCTTTCTTATTCCCTGTACCTTTTCCCCCATTCTCCCCTCTCCCTCTACCCACTGATAACCCTCCATGTGATCTCTATTTCTGTGATTCTGTTCCTGTTTTAGTTGTTGCTTAGTTTGTTTTTGTTTTTTTCTTAGGTCTAGTTGTTGATAGTTGTGAGTTTGTTGTCATTTTACTGTTCATAGCTTTGGTCATCTTCCTTTTCTTAGATAAGTCCCTTTAACATTTCATATAATAAGGGCTCGGTGATACTGAACTCCTTTACTTTATCTGGGAAGCACCTTATCTGCCTTCCATGCTTAAATGATAGCTTTGCCAGACAGAGTATTCTTGGATGTAGGTCCTTGTCTTTCATGACTTTGAATACTTCTTTCCAGTCCCTTCTTGCCCATAAGGTTTTTCTTGAGAAATCAGCTGAGAGTTTTATGGGAACTCTTTTCTAGGTAACTGTTTCCTTTTCTCTTGCTGCTTTTAAGATTCTCTCCTTCTCTTTAATCTTGGGTAATGTAATGATGATGTGCCTTGGCGTGTGCTTCCTTGGGTCCAACTTCTTTGGGACTCTGAGCTTCCTGGACTTCCTGGAAGCCTATTTCCTTTGCCAGATTGGGGAAGTTTTCCTTCATTATTTTTTCAAATAAGTTTTCAGTTTCTTGCTCTTCCTCTTCTCCTTCTGGCACCTCTGTGATTCGGATGTTGGGACATTTTAAGTTGTCCCAGAGGTTCCTCAGCCTCTCTTATTTTTTTGAATTCTTGTTTCTTCATTCTGATCAGGTTGAATGTTTATTTCTTCCTTCTGCTCCAAATCATTGATTTGAGTCCCAGTTTCCTTCCCTTCGCTGTTGGTTCCCTGTATACTTTTCTTTATTTCATTTTGCATAGCCTTCACTTTTTCCCCCCTTTTGCGACCATGCTCCACCAATTCTTTGGGCATCCAAATTAGCAGTGTTTTGAACTCTGCATCTGTTATGTTGGCTATTTCTTCATTGCTTAGTTCAGTTTTTAGAGCTTTGATCTGTTCTTTTGTTTGGGCCACATTTTTTTGTCTCGGCATGCCTATTACATTGTGAGGGGTGGGGCCTTAGGTATTTGCCAGGGGGGGGGGGAACCCACTTCACTGCCTTGTGGCGCTGTCTGTGGGAGAGGGGCCCAAGGGGGAACAATGCTGCTTGCTTGGCTCTTGGCAGGCTTTCAATCACTTCTCCTGCTCCCCACAAGCAAATTGGGACCTTCTGTTGCTGATTCCCAGGTGGATGGTTTTGTATATTATCCAAGAGCCTGTGAGTCTCTCAAATGAGCTCTCCTGTGAGACTGACAGTTTCTCCCACTGCCGCAACCCCCACAGGTTTTTACCGGTAGAGGTTTTGAGGCTTTCTTTTCCCATGCTAGAACCCTGGGTTGCACGTCTCTCTCACTACCCAGTTGTTCCTCCCAGTTTATCCACACGCAAATGTGGGACTGTCCGGTTTGCCAGTCGCTGCCTTGCCTGTCAGCCGCAGCCTTGCCGTGCATCCCCTCTGCCCCAGCTGCCTGTCTCAGCCTGTCCCACCTGTCTGGATGAATGTTTCTCTTTAATTCCTTGGTTGTCAGATTTCCATACAGTTCGATTTACTGGCATTTCTGGTTTGTTTGTTTTTTTAAATTTGTTGTTGTCCTTTTTGTTGTGCGAGGAGACAACGTGAATCTACCTATGCCTCCATCTTGCCCGGAAGTCTTCGGTAAGTACTATAATTGTTTTGTAACTCAGCGTCTTCTCTCTCCAGAAATAGATTTTGAAGTTTTTTTTATTTGTTTGTTTGTTTTAAGGAGAGTGCTTTGAAGATTTCAGTTTACTTTGCTTTGTATGTGAAGTTAATAATCATTTTCCTACATATATTGCTTGCCAATGATTTTAAACATTATAGTAAAATATACATACTATTTATCAGTTTAACCATTTGTATAATAAGTGTATGATTCAGTGACATTAAATAAATTCATACTGTTGTGTAACCATCTACTCTCCATATCCAAAATTTTTCATCATCCTAACATAAACTCTGTACCCATTAAACACTAACTTCCCAAACCTCTGTCTCCCCTACTTACCTCCCTACCCCTGCTGCCTGGTAACTTTATTCCATTTTTTGTCTCTGTGAGTTTGCTTATTCAAGGTATCTTATATAAATTTAGTCTTACAATATTTCTTCTTTGCCTGACTTAATTCACTGAGCATTATTTTCAAGACCCATCTGTATCATAGCACCAGCACTCCATTCCTTTATATGGGTGAATAATGTTCCATTGTATGAATATGCCACATTTAAAACGTTTATTCATCTGTTAATGGACCTTTGGGTTATTTCCACTTTTGGCAATTGCGAATAATACTGCTATAAACATTGTTGTAGAGATAGCATTTCAACTCCCTGCTTTCAATTCTTTTGGATATATACCTGGGATTGGAATTGCTGGGTCATATAGTAGTTTGACAACATTTTAAGGAATGTCCAAACTGTTTTCATAGTGGTTGTATCATTTTACATTTCATTTCTATCAGCAATATATGGGGTTCTAGTTTCTCGTGTTACATTTCATAAAAAAAATTAGAGCCATCCTAGTGGGTGTAAAGTGTTATCTCATTGTGGTTTTATTTGCATTTCCCCAGTAACTAATAATGTTCAACATCTCTTCATGTGTTTATTGGCTATTTGTGTATCTTATTTGGAAAATGTCTATTCATGTTTGCAAATTTTTGAATTGAGTTGTTTATTTTGTTTTTGTTGAGCTGTAGGAGTTTTAAAATATTTTCTAGATATTAATTCATTACCGTATATATATGATTTACAAATATTTTCTCCCATTCTGTATGTTGTCTTTTAGCTTTCTTGATTGTGTACCTTTATGCACAAAAGTTCTTAATTTTGATAAAATTCAATTATCTAGATTTTTTTGTTTTGTTGTCATATCGCTTACATTCCTTTTTAAGTTTTTTATTTTAAAATAATTTTAAGCTTATAAAAAAGTGGAAAGAATAATGTAGAGAACTCCTATATATTCTTTATCAGATGGGCTAGTTTTTATCATTTTGCTACCTTTAATATATCTATGTAGCTATCTACTGAATGTATGTAGATATATATTCATATATACATATATATAAATACATTTTTCTGTACCATTTGGAAATAAGTTGTATGCATAATGCCCATTTAACCCTTAATAGTTTAGAGTGTGTTTCTTAAGAATAAGCATATTCTCTTACATAATCAAAATACAGTCCTCAAATTCAGGAAAGTTAACATTGGTAAAATCCTTTTATCTAATCTAGAGAACATATGCCAATTTTGTAAATAGTGCCCCAATTCTGTCCTTCATAGTTTTTTTTTTTCTCCTCCAGTTTGGAATCTCCTATGTGTGTGTTTGTATATGTATTCCTTTAATTCCCATTCTTATTTAATCTTTTATTAACTAGTTCTGGTTCTCCAGTATTAAATACATGTTATCTGCTGACATCCACCTATTACCTATATAATGGTAAATTATCGTATTGGACTTTACCTTTTCTCCTTTCTCATTTTCTCTTTTTTGGTGGCACAAGGGTGCAGTATGTGTATAATATTCTATTTTATCAGAACATCGAATGTTTACATACTACTTTTCATCCCATGTCTCACCATTGTTTTAGTTCTAAATCTACAGTCAAATATATTTTACACTCCATCAGTCCTTTTCTAAAAATTTTCATGTATGTCTTATTTAAAAGATGTTTATTTTCTAGCACATCCCAGAAGTGAAAATTGGTTCTTGGGGTCAGGGTTGAAAAATTCTTAAATATTACAATAGCATGTTAGCTTCCAAAGGACAATACATAAGTAGGTAAATAGTACATGTGAAGTATTAAATTTCATGGTGGTGGGATGTATATGTAAGAATACCTAAAAAGATCTTTATGGGGCAATAATGGGGGAAAAGGTTGAGAAACATTGTTCTAGTAGACCCTCCAGGAATGGTTCATATGTATAATGTTTTCTGAGCTGCTAATGTTCAAAACTGTTTTCCTATAGTTTTTATGCTTGAAGCAAAACTTGACTGGGTATATTCTTGACTTGTTCTTTCTGTCTTTGAATTTCTTGAAAATTCTGCCTTACTGTGACCATATTTTGTATATTGCTATTTAGAATTCTGGCATCAGCCTTATTATTTTTTCCTCATAGATAATTTGATCATTTTCCCGAATGCCCTGACAACTTTTCCTTTGTCTTTAAAATATAATAGTTCTATTAGGGTAAATCTAGTAGTTGATCAGGATAGTTGTATTACAATGTTTTTAGAAATATGTGGGCCCCCTTAATATAAAAATTCAAGTGTTCTTTTATTTCTGGAACATTTTACTTGGTTATAGTTTAAATATTTATTTCTGCTTCATAGTTTTGTTTTCCTTCCTCAGAGTCTCCAATTATATGTGTGTTGGCTCTTCTTTGCATTCTTTTCTCTCTGCCAATTTTACTTCTCTTTTTCATTTTTATTCTCTCACTTGTTTCCTCACCTTGCCTCAATATCTCTCATTAAAAATCGAATTTTAATCTATTTCATCTTGTGAAACTGGTAATTTATTCTTCATTTTATAATTTTGTCTTTTTCTTCATTTTCATCTTGCGCTATAGAGATTTACGTTGCATTTCTTCCTAGTCTCCTTCCCCTCATGACTGTTTTTAGTTTTTAAAATTCTGATTCTAGACATTAACATTTTTCTCTCAAAGGTTGATTAAGGATATTTAATTTATTATAGAAGTCATTTATTTTTTTTCTGCCTTATGATTCATTAGGTAGAATTTTTTACTGAAACTCAGTTATGTTTTTATTTTTTATATTTTATTTAATCTTTATTGTATTTTTCCATTACCCTTTAACCCCCTTATACCCCTCTCTCCAGCAATCATCACACTGTTGTCCAAGTCCATGAATCCTTTTCCCTTTTTGCTCAATCCCTCTACCCCCTAACCTCCCCGCCCCTCCACTGGCTGTCATTCTGCTCTTTTATTTTCTTCTTTTCTTCTTTTAGGATCTTCACATAAAACTTGGTTGCCTTTTTAAGATTCTATTACTAGGTATTTTGTGGTCAAAGCTCCTAGCTTGAAGAGTATCCTTCTCAGATTCATGTAGCACAATTTTTCTAATGGATTATACTGATGGTGGTAGGGGTAGGAAGAAGGGTTGATGTATCTTATTTCTATAATTTCTGTAGGATTATTAATTTTGTATTTCCCCTTTTTTCTTTTTTTCTCTTTGTTGCTACATTTCCAAGGGTCACCACATTTTTTGTATTTATCACCTTCTCCCTCAGAAGCAATGCTTCTCTGAAGTTCCCACTTCCGATATCGCTCACTATAAAACCCTTCCCTATAGGAATAGTTTTGAAATATCAAGTACCAGACCTGTGTTCATTATTTTAGCAATTAATGTTAGATTTTTGAAAGTGATTTGTGTGTGTGTGTGTGTGTGTGTGTGTGCTTTTAGTAGTAGTAGAGTACAACTACTCTACTCTCTGCCCCCACCTCTAGTCCTTTCATGGAATCTCCCAAACTACCTCATTCAATTCACCACACTTATAAACATGTATTGGATGTGGAGCTCTGTGGAAATTAGAAAATTGGTATTACTTATTATGACTAATATGAAATTTGTGGTATTTGCAGGTAATGCTAAACAGGGGAGTGTTGTGTACCTTTATTTATTCCCTCTTGTTGCTCTTATAATTTTGTATGGAGATTTGATTCAAGTGGTGATAATTATCCTTAATAGGCAATACTGTTTCAGTTTAATAAAGTTATTGTGTTTTTCATTTCTTCTCCCTTTTCTAGCTATTTACCAAAGTTGTGAGTACTTGGGAGATGCTCAACAAATGAATTGATATAAGGAGGTTATAATGAATGTTTTTTAAAAATAATTTTTATTGTCTTTTGCTTCAGATAGAAGTGATATTGTCCTTAGTAGACATCTTAGTCTTAGAACAAATTATTTCTCATGACAGCAACTCTTTTTTTTAAAGTATATTTTATTGATTATGCTATTACAGTTGTCCCAGTTTTTCCCCCTTTGCCCTCCTCCCACCAGCATCCCCCTCCCTCCAGCAATCCCCCTCCTTAGTTCTATTCCATTGGTCATGCATATATGGTAAATTCTTTGGCTTCTCCATCTCCTATACTTTTCTTAACACCCCCGTCTATTTTGTGCCTACCCATTATGCTTCCTAATCCCTGTACCTTTTCCTGCATTCTCCCCTTCACCCCTCCCCACTAATAACCCTCCAAATGATTTCCATATCTATGACCCTCTTCTTGTTCTAGTTGTTTGCTTAGTTTGTTCTTGTTTTTGGTTTTTAGATTCAGTTGTTCATAGTTGTGAGTCTGCTGTCATTTTAATGTTCATACTTTCATCTTCTTTTCCTTAAAGAAATCCCTTTAACATTTCTTATAATAAGGGTTTGGTGATGATGAACTCATTTAGCTTTGTCTTGTCTGGAAAGCACTTTATCTGCCCTTTAATTCTAAATGATAGCTTTGCCAGATAGAGTAATGTTGGTTGTAGGTCCTTGCTTTTCATCACTTTGAACACTTCTTGCTAGTCCCTTCTTGCCTGCAAAGTTTAAGAAATCAGTGATAGTTTTATGGGAACTCCTTTGTAGGAACTCTCTGCTTTTCTCTTGCTTTTAAGATTTTCTCTTTATCCTTCTCCTTTGGCATTTTAAGTACGCTGTGCCTTGGTGTGGTTCTCTTTGGGTCCAACTTGTTTGGGGCTCTCTGTGCTTCCTGGACTTGTATGTCTATTTCCTTTACCAAATTAGGGACATTTTCTTTCATTATTCTTTCAAATAAGTTTTCAATTTCTTACTCTGCCTCTTCTCCTTCTGGCATCCCTATGATTCAGATGTTGGCACTTTTGGAGATGTCCCAGGATCTTCTTATTCTGTCCTCATGTTCTTGAAGTCTTGTTTTTCATTCTGTTCTGGTTGATTATTTCTTCCTTGTGTTCCAAATCATTGATTTGAACCTCAGTTTCCTTCCCTTCATGGTTGGTTCTCTGTGGATTTTTCTTTATTTCACTTGGTATAGACTTCATTTCTTCCCTTATGCTTTTACCATATTCAGTGAGTTCTCTGAACATCCTTATCACCAGTGTTTAGAACTCTGCATCTGATAGGTTGGCTATCTCCATTTTTCTTAGTCTTTTTCTGTTTTTCTTTTTTCCCTGTTCTTTCATTTGTGCCATATTTATTTCCTCAATTTGGCAACCTCCCTGTGTTTGTTTCTGTGTATTAGGTAGAGCTGCTTTGACTCCCTGTCTTTGCACACCAGTTAAGTTGTATGCTGCCAAACCTTAAGTATTCACCAGGATGGAGCAACCTGCTTTACCACTTTGTGGTTCTGTATGTGGAGGAGGGGTTAGAGAGAGGACAATGCCACTGAAGCTTGCTTGGCACTTGCCCATTTCCAGTCGCTTCACCCTCTTCCCATATGCGACTGGCACTGCTGTAGCTTCTGCCCTGGTGGTCGTTCCAAGTGTAGGTGGGTTTGCGTTTGTCCTAAGACCATGCGGGCCTTCTAAACAACCTCTCCTGAGAGACTGGCAGTTTCATCCACTACCCCAAGCCCACTGGTTTTTACAGCCAGAAGTTACGAGGCCTTATTTTCCCAGTGCTGGAACCCTGGGCTGCACAGTCTGCCCTCGGGCTGGGATTGCTCATTCCCAAGGTCTCCCTCTTGATTTTATCCACCACACATGAATGTGGGACCAGCTGTTCTGCTGGCTGCCTCACTGCTGCCACCTTGCCACCACCACACTGTGTCCTCCCTGCCTCAGCTCCCTGTCTCGCCCCTTCTACATGTCTCGATGAATATGCTTTCTTTAAATCCTTGGTTTTTGGACTTCTTTACAGTTCTATTTTCTGGCAGTTCTGGGTGTTTTTGTTTTGAGGTTAGACGTGATCCCTCTTATGGTTGTGCATGGAGGCAAAGCATGTCTACCTATGCCTCCATTTTGACTGGAAGTCCTTCATGATAGTCACCCTTAACTGAAAAACCAATGACAATTTTGAGTCTGGTGAATAGAAGTATCACTTTCTTCACCATGGTGTTGAATCTTTGTGTTACTAACGTGAGAAAATGTCCATTGATATTTTGCAATACTGTGGCAATAGATACCTTTTCTAGAAATGACCTTCTTATATTTAGTGCTAAGAGAACAGTGCCAGGATGCAAGATTAGAATACAAAAATAAACCCTAGACATCGGTGAAACTTTAGGTAGGGGAAAGGGCATCTGTAGGATTCAGTATGAACAGAAAAGCAGAAGAAACTGTGTAATGTCACTGCCTAACAAAGAAGTTTCCTTTCTTACGAATTACTGGAGAGAATTCAGTTCAGCAACATGCGTGCCTTGGGTGGAGAGTTGATGAATAAAAGATCTCACATGCTCCTTGATTTCCAAAAAGACAAGTAATGAAGAGCCACAATAAGAAGCCAACAGGGAGGTGGGACCAGTTTCAGTGTATTAGAGAGATGAGGACATCACTGGAAAGGAGCTGAAGAGGATTCTCTTAGTTCATTTCATAAATTCACTGTAGAATATAGAATCTTCAGAATCTACGAGGTTAAACATGGAATCAAAGGCTTCCTAAGGCCTTGAGTGTCTTTTCTGGAGAGGGAATAGGATGTCAAGTTTTGTGAGATAAACTTGGTTTGCCTAATTAAGTCATCTAGGAATACCTAGGGTCTATATGCATTTTACCCAAATAATGTTTCACATGAAAATCATACAATATTTTCTGTTAATTAGATTTCTGAACATAATATTGTGATAAGAGTTCTTGTATTTTATGAAATCTCAGGAGTAATGGTGAAGGAGAATGTGCCATCTACCAATATTTTTTAAAACTAATTACCTTAGGGAATTCAGGAATATTTGCGCAGATGAATGCACTGTACAGGTAATGAGCTCTTAAAAAAGATTAAGTGTTCTAATTACAAAACAATTATTATAATGCATAACAATTTTAAATTGCTCTTCTTATTTTGTTACACTTAGTTTTTATTGGAAAGAAAACAAAACAGATAAGAATTTGTCACCTATTTTTAGTTTTACTTTTAATTATTCTTATCCAAAACAGCTAGATTTTGATTTCAAATACTATTCAGAAACAATTTTTATACTAAAAAATGGAATTATGATGAACATATATCACCTTTGATTTCCTAAATTACTATGTTATGCATCTGAATTAGTTCATAGAAGCTGCTCCAATTATGCACTGCATTTTTGTATAATTTCTATTTTGCTTAATTTTCTTTCCATGCCTAAGGACATACCGTGTTCATCATTTATGGTATGATTTCAAAAGTGTTTATGAAATATTTCTTTCAAACTTTACAGAAAAGAGGTAAACATTTTCAGAAACCACACTTTCTGAGGTTCTGTTTTTAGTTGTTAAAATTACATTAGTTTCACCTGAAACAAAGAAGTTTACAAAAATCCAAAGGACAAGAAATAAATTCTATCATTTGTAATATTTGTAATTGTAAGATAATCTTGGTCTGTAGTTTCAGCCAAGAGACAAACATTGTGGGAAGTATAAAGAGAAAAAAATAAAAGCATAGGCCGGTATTAGGAGAGCATGCAGTGTGTGTGTGTATGGCGGGGTGTGGTATGAGGAGTAGCACAGGTTTTTATTTTAAGCAATACCTGCCAAAACAATTAACCCAATTGAATCACTAGGTAAACAGCAAGTTTTCTATAGCAATAGAGATTTGTGGGTAAATTAACTGAAGGAAGGCATTTTAATTTATTTAAAAAACAATGTTGATTCTCTACACAACAGGTAATTGCTACCCCATTTTTTGTTTTGTATTGTTTTGTTTTGTTTTCATGTAGGTAGAGACGACAGCTCATATTAGGAATTGAAAATGCAGATCCTTGTTTTTCTACTTTCTCTGATGGGGTGGCCTTTTGACACAACTGTGGCCATTGAACATACGGGGACTTTGTTGGGGAGCTTCTGGGAAATGTCTTTCTCCCGATAAAGATGGAGACCCTCGGGGAAAATTTCCGTGTCCCTCTGGACTTCCTTGCCTCATCCCCACCACAATTCTTTCCCGCTGTTTTGGAGGTTGTATGAGTAAGCAGTGCTTGAAATGGCTGCAGTTATCTTGCAGCTATTCAAGACACCGTGGCACAGAGGATGGCACAGAGAAACACATCTGGAAGAGCCTGGGTCCTTGATGTTGTTAAGTCACTGAGTCAACCTTGGGACCACCTACCTCTGGGTTTCTATTATATGCAGCCAAACACATTTTAATGAAGTAGGGTATCCAATTTTTCACATTAAAAAGGATTCTACTGGCAAAAAGAACCACCCCAAAACCAAACATGATTATAACTGCACCATAGGTAATTTTGATACTGATTACCTGGCTGACATCTGCAGTCACAATTCTCCTTGTAACCCAGGGTCAGTGAATCTATAGATTATAATTCCAAAATCCTATTCTCAATACCCCTTTCCTACTGCATTTCTTCCATTCCTAGTGAAAAGCCCTTAGCCATTTCTAGTTTGTACTTTAATCTTCCCCAGATTCTCTATTCTTTTGTCATCTCTCCCACCAATCACCGTGAACTACTCCACTGAATAGTTCAACGTGAAACACACCATGCTGTCTGTACCCAGTGCGACTTCCCCACTTACTGTCTTACAGTATATACTTGGCCTGTGCTCCGGCATTACACAGTTTGATTTTATTATTATTTTAATGTGTGCACAGTACTTTTTAAGGACCTAAAATCCCAGATAGGTAGGATTATGTGTGCTTTCCCTGATTTGATACAACATTTGACATATCGAGTGACACATGGAACAGAATATCCACTTTCAGAACTCTCCCATGAAGTCGGGGGTATATGTTCCCATGATTTATATATAGCAACCTGCAAAGGACTGTTTAATAACAAGTCTACTGAACACTCCATATTCATTGAATGTTCATTCTTTTTTTCCTGTCAAAAATATACATTAAAATATTTAAAAGCAATACATGCTAATGTAGAAAATTTGGAAACTGCAGACAGAAACAACAACAAAAAATCATTCAAGTCCCCACACTCCAAAGCAATGTTGTTATCCTTTTGGCATTTTACTTTCTAATGTTTTTTGCTTTGCATAATGCAGTGGGGGATTCTGTTTGTTCATTTGCAGCTATTGGTCAGACAGAACTGAGATGACAGGAGAAACTGAAGAAATGTATGTTAAGGTGGGAGCCCCTTGGACCACTTCTGAACACCTATTCATCACAGAAGAACGATTACAATTTTGATTGCTTATTGTAGTCCTGATGTCATTTAGTTCTCAAAATAAGAATTATGAAGCAATGTTATTATTCATATTTCATCTTATTTTAAAAAAGTTTATTATACATTTTTACATTACCTTTTAGCCCCCTTATACTCCCGTTCCACCAGTAATCACCACACTGTTGTCCATGTCCAATAGTTCTTTAACCTTTTTGCTCAGTCCCTCCACCTCTTAACCATTCCCCCTACTAGTTGTCATCCTGCTCTCCATTTATGAATCTGTCCCCATTTTCCTTGTTAGTTCAGTTTGTTCATTAGATTCCACATATGAGTGAAATTGTATGGTATTTCTCTTTCTCTGGCTGGCTTATTTCACTTAGCATAATGGTCCCCAGGTCCATCCATGCTGTTGCAAAGGGTAAAACTTTCTTCTTTTTTAGGGTTGGGTAGCATTCCATTGTGTAAATGTCCCATAGTTGTTTTAGCCACTCATCCATTGATAGACACTTGGGCTGCTTCCATATCTTGAGGACTGTAAATAATGCTGCAATGAACATAGGGGTGCATCTGTTCTTTCAAATTAGTGTTTTGGGCTTTTGGCGTTTTACTTTCTAATGTTTTTTGCTTTGCATAATTTGGATATATTCCCAGACGTTGGGTTGCTGAATCAAACAGAAGATCCATTTTTAATATTTTGAAATATCTCCATACTGCCTTCCACAGTGGCTGCACCAGTCTGCTGCATTCCCACCAACAGTGTATAAGGGTTCCTCTTCCTTCACATCCTCGCCAGCATTTGTTGTTTGTTAATTTATTGATGATAGCCATCCTGACAGGTGTAAGATGATATCTCATTGTGGTTTTAATTTGCATTTTACTGATGATTAGCAATGTTGAGCATCTTTTCATATGTCTGTTGGCCATCTGTATGTCCTTTCTGGAGAAGAGTCTATTCAGATCTTTTGCCCATTTTTTTAAATAGGGTTGTTTGGTTTTTTGGTGTTGAGTATGGTAAATACTTTTTAAATTTTGGATATTAACCTTTTATCAGGTGCTTTGGTGAATATGTTCTCCCATTCTGTGGGTTGTCTTTTTATTTTGCTGATGATTTCCTTTGATGTGCAAAAACTTTTTAGTTTGATGTAATCCTATTTATTTATTTTTATTCTTTTGTTTCCCTTGCCTGGGGAGATATATCCGATAAAAAACTGCTATGATCAATGTCTGGGATTTTGCTGCCTTTGTTTTCTTCTAGAATTTTTATGATTTCAGGGCTAACATTTAAGTCTTTGATCTATTTTGAATTTATTCTTGTGTGTGGTGTAAAAGGTGGTCTAGTTTCATTTTTCTGCATGTATCTGACCAATTTTCCCAACACCATTTATTGAGTAAACTATCTTTAGCCCATTATATGTGCTTGCCTCCCCTGTTGAATATTAATGGACTGTATAGGTGGGCTCTTATTCTGTTCCATTGACCTATGTGTCTGTTTTTATGCTAGTACCAGCGTGTTTTGATTTCTATGGCCTGCTAGCATAGTTCGATATTAGGTAGCATGATTCCTCCAACTTTGCTTTTCTTTCTCGCATCACTGTCACTATGTGGGGCCTTTCGTGGTCCCATATAAATTTTTGAAATGGAGTCTATAGATTACTTTGGGTAGCATGGATGTGTTAATGATGTTAATTCTTCCTCTCCATGAACACAGTATGTGCTTCTACTTATTTATATCTTCTTCAACTTCTTTCTTCAGTGTCCTATAATTTTCTGAATATAGTCCTTTTACATCCTTGGTTAGGTTTATTCCTAGGTATTTATTCTTTGTGAAGCAATTGTAAATGGGATTGTTGTCTTGATTTCACTTTCTGTTAGTTCTTTATTAGTATATAAAAATGTAAGTGACTTCTGGATATTAATTTTGTATCCTGCTACTTTGCTGAATTCATTTATCAGTTCTGGTAGTTTCTTGGTGAAATCTTTGGGATTCTCTATGTACAGAATCATGTCATCTGTGAATAAAGACAATTTTACTACTTTCTTTCCAATTTGGATGCCTTTTATTTCTTCTTCTTGTCTGGTTGCTGTGCCAAGGACTTCCAGTGCTATGTTGAATAAGAGGTGACAGTGGACATAACTTCACATTTAAAGGAACTTGAAAAAGAAAAACAAACAAAGCCCAAAGTAGGTAGAAAGAAGGAAATAATAAAGATCAGAGCAGAAATAAATGAAAGAGTCCAAAAAACAATACAAAGGGTCTATGAATCCAAGAGCTGGTTCTTCGAAAAGATAAACAAGATTGACAAATCTTTAACCAGACTCATCAAGATAAAAAAAGAGAACCCAAATAAATAAAATCACAAATGAAAGAGGAGAGATAACAACTGACACCAAAGAAATACAAAGGATTATAAGAAAATATTATGAACAATTATATGCCAACAAACTGGACAAGCTGAATGAAATGGATCAATTTGTGGAAACATACAATTTTCCAAAACTAAATCAGGAAGAATCAGAGAATCTGAATAGACAGATTAGACCTAGTGAAATTGAAGAAGTAGTCAGAAAACTCCCAACAAACAAAAGCACTGGACCGGATGTCTTCCCAGGAGAACTTTACCAAACATTCTGAGAACTAACACTTTTCCTTCTCAAACTATTTCATAAAATTCAAGAGAAGGGAAGGCTCCCAAACTCATTTATGAGGGCAGCATTATCCTAATTCAAAAACCAGATAGACACTACAAAGAAAGAAAATTATAGACCAATATCTCTGATGAACATATTCCTCAACAAAATATTAGCAAACCAAATACATCAATGCATCAAAAAGATCATACACCTTAATCAAGTGGGATTTATTCTTGTAATGCAAGCTTGGTATAACATTTGCAACACAATAAATGTGATTCGCCACATAAACTAAATGAAAGATAAAAACCACATGATCATATCAATAGATTCAGAAAAAGCATTTGATAAAATCCAGCACTGATTTATGATAAAAACTCTCGGCAAAGTGGAAATAGAGGGAACATACCGAAACATAATAAAGGCCATATATAACAAACCCACTGCCAGCATCACACTCAACAGGCAAAAGCTACAAGCGTTTCCCTTATTACTCATATTTTAAAGATGAGTTACCTAGGTCAGGGAAATTCAGGAATTTGCCTGAGATAACACAGCTGCCGAGTCCTAAAGCTGGAAATGAGGCCCACTTCTCACTGGACTTCAAAGCAGGTTTTCTCTTTTTTCTTGTGTTGTACCCAATTACCAAACAACAGAACCAGCAGGGAGTTGTTGGTCCTTTGGTTCCAAGCCTTTTATTTTATGAAGGAGGAGACTACTGAGAAGGGTGCCTTGGAAATGAGTGCTCTTGCTTGCTCTTTCTGTGTTCTTGTGAAGTTTTACTGGTCAGTCTTTGGCCACTCTGTGCCCTTTCCTTCCATGCAATTCATATACATTTCTTGAGTTCTTATTTAAATGGGTAGGGCATTGTTCCAGGCACCATATAAATAATTCCGAATGATGAACACCAACAAGCACTGAGATTCTAAATTCTAAGGGTTTTGAGACATGTCCAATGACCAAAGATAATGTCTCTGATTTAATGTTCCTTGCCTCAGGTACCACCTCTAAAAGCAAGGCCACTCTCTGCATGCCATTCACCTTTTAAACAGGATGACCCTTCCAGAGCAGAGCAGAGAGAAGATTCTAGAGCCTACAGCTGACAGAAGACAGCCAAGATCGGTTTTATTTAGTGTGTGTTTGCTTTCTTAAGCCCAAATCTTAGTCAACACTGGACACAGCTGTCCTTTCTCAAGGAGATTTTACTCCCAGACAGAGTGTTTGGATTTCAGCTCATTGTTTAATAGTTCTAGGATTCAACCGGTCACCTTGAGGCAGGAAGGTTAGCACTCCATTAAGATGGATGGAGTAAGTTCACACCTCTCACTTTTACTTTATTTCTTTGTTTTTCTTTCCATTTGCCTGCTAACTCAGCAAAGCTGAAGCACATTCAATGCATAGTCTGTTTGTATACCCACTGGGCTGAAAAGTTAATTTACTGAAGAATTTGGATTTTCCAGGAAAAGGAAAAATCCACAGGGAGTTCTAAAATCTGTAAAATACAACAGGATTATCAGAGGAATAAGAAATCTTACGCTCGATCCTATGGTTCTTAAATCAGTTGCCAAAGAGATTTTAAAGCCCATATGCTTTTTAGCTGGTTCTTCTGGACTTCACTATAAATGTTCTTCAGATAATATCTGCTAAGAGGGAGAGATAAAACCATCAGTGTTCATATGAGACACTAGAAGAGTGCATTTTTGTTCAGTTTCGCTTTCACAAATATTGATTGAAAGGCAATGGGAGGGATTAAACATTTTGTGGGTGCCCACTATGTTAAAGCATTGTGCTGAGCACCGTGGCAGGTCATGAAGATGACACCAGGTTCTTCCTCCTCACTCTGATGAAGAGAAAAAAAAACATACAGTTTCCTCTAACACAATCCAGACTGTGAGAAGCATTATATTAGATATTCATGCGATAGAACCATGGTGAAAGGGACAACTTCATTCTGATTTGAGAACTCAGGAAAACTTCTTGGCGGTAAATTAAAAACCAGTATAACGGACCTGGAAGGAGAAAGGCAGCTGAGTGGGAAGTTCTTTTAGCAGAGGGTTTAAGGTAAACCAGAATACATATGGTAGTATTAAGAGCTGAGAGTTCCTCCCAGTGACCTGTAGTTAACATGGCAGAGACATGCTAGATGTTCCCCAACCCCATCTCCTCTTCTTAAACATGCAGCGAGACGGCATCCTGCCGCCTCCCTGAGATTACATGTGGTTCTGTTACTGCCTTCTGGCAGATGAAATGAAGGCAGAGTGATCGTATGCCATTTTCTGCTAAGTTTCTCTCCTTGCTGGTTTGCTAGCTCAGCGCAGAGGATCCAGCAAAGATCTCCAAGGAGGCCCTGGGAGAGAGTGGTTGCATGAAGCGGAAAGACCCAGGATGCTGGGATCGTCAGCAGAGACTGCCCACCAAACACCTGATTAGACTGTGAACAAGAATTATTATGTTAAGCAGTTTGCCTTTTGGTGGGGGATGGCAAGGCTGAAAAGGTAGGTCTAAATGGCCTGTGAAATCCTCCTGAAGAAAGTCATTTACAAGAATTAGGATAATAAGTTAATTTAAATAGGAATAAGGTTTGAATTAATATAGGCCAGAATCAGGAGGAAAGCACAGCTCATTCTTTCCGTCGTAGGTCTCTACGAGTCATAATTTTTGTTTTTGGCTAGTTTTATGCTGACAACTTAATTTAGGATCCTAAGTAACAATTTTAGAAAGGGGGGGCTTCTTCAGTAAAGAGGTACTTGGGCAATTTTATAGCTTATGGGAAGAGGGAAAGGACTTGGTGTGCTCAGAAGGGGAGTCTAAAGCTAGCTGGCTTGGGACTACTTTAAAAATACATTTTATTGCTTTTTTGATTATAAAAGTAATACACACTCCTCATCGAAAAATTGGAAAATATAAAGATGTCAACGGAATAAAATAATAACCATTTGTAACACTACCACATTTGGGTGTATGTTATGTCATTCCTCTTTTGCTCTTATCTCTCTGTTTCTGTCTCTGTCTCTCTACATATATCATATGTAATAAGTTATTGAATTATACTAATTGTAACATATATAATATTTTTGTCATTAATTTTTTTTGCAAAATTGTTTTTAAATTGTTTTTTTCATTATATGAATGAATTTTGGCATTTTCCATAAAGTTGGAAGCAGGTATTTCCAGGGGTTTTACAAAATTATTTTAACATAATAGATATCATTATTAATAAATATTTCCTTGGATTCATGATTTTTTAAAAGAATTGGTTCCTTCTAGTAGTAGAATTTATAGTAAAGAGATTGAAATTTTAAGAGATCTTGATGGTTATAGGAAAATAGCTTTCTAGAAATTTTGTAGCAGGTTATTTTTCCATCAGCAGAATATTAGACTACCTATCTTATAACACTTTCATCTGTACTGAATACTATCATTAAAAATATTATCTATGACTTTTTATCATTTTCTCTATAGACCAGAGACTAAAAGACAATAAACCCATAATATGTTTGGTAACTGATTTTCAGAGGCAAAGTGGCTATCTCCTGCTGATGTGGGGATAAATATTTTATTTTAAGGAACCCCAGGCATCCTCTGATCATAGTATATAATAAGCCATTGCATTCAGTACAGGCTGGGTTAACCGTGAAAACAAATTACTGCAAAAACTCAGTTGCTTAATACAATATAATTTTATTTCTTGTTCAGGCTACTTGCGCTGTAGGTCAATAGCTGGTTCTTTGCCATTCATAGTTGCTCTAACCTTGAGAAGAGAATGCAGTAAATCATGTGTTTGCTCTTTAATTTTTCACGTGGAAGGGACACATGTCATTTCCACTCATATCTCCTTGGCCGAAGCAAACTATGTGACCATACTGACTACAGAGTACAGGAAAAGACAATGCCACCCTGAGCCCAGGTACAGACCAGGGAATAGACACTGAACAGCATACCTGAGTGTCTAGTAACTGTCACACCTGAGTGACCTTTAACCTTGAGGAAGGGTTGCTCCCGTAGCTAACCTCCTGTACTGACTCCTGAAAGTGTCCCTTGGCACTCTCTTCCCTTCTGAGTTTCTAAGACAACAGTCAGCAAATTTCGGCTCCTGGACTAAATGTGTCCTGCTGCCCATTTTTGTCTGGTTTGCTAGTTAAGAACGGTTTCTACATGTTTAATAGTTGCAAAATGTGCAAAGAAAAATAACTTGTGTAAAATGAAAGTTTTATGAAAATCAAATGTATGTTTTTAAATAAAGTTTTATTAGAACATAGCCATGCTTATTTATGTCCTGTCTGTCACTGCTTCTATGCTACAGTCTCAAAGTTTAGGAGTTGCAACAGGAAGTTACTCTCTGGCATTTTACAGAAAATGTTTGTCACTCTCTGATCCTAGACATGGATCTGAGGAAAACAATGGTCATTTCAATAGGGTTGTCAGGGAAGTGATTATTTGCTCGATGTTTCAAGTTCAACTCACTGGATTGAAAACAAAAAAAAGTTTGAAATCTTCTGATGGTCCATATACATACTTACTGTGACTATGGCTGCCACACCGAGAGTAGCAGGATGAGAACTGAGACCCAACAGCCAAGTTGGACTGGAATTAGAGAGGAAAGCCATGGGAGTTATCAGGAGGTCACCTGAATTTGATATTGCAGTTGTGAGCCAGACCAGATGAGTTTCTAGCCAGGACCTTACACGTCCCAGAGGATTTGTTATATAAACCTACTCAGTGTTTTAGAATCAGCCTGGACACAACCATAAGCCCTTCTTGCCTCCTGTAAATAAATAAATAAATAAATAAATAAATAAATAAATAAATAAATAAATAAATAAATAGTAAAGAAAGGGAAGGTTGGCTCCCTAAGTGGAGGAAAAATCCTGAAATTTGCCTTAACTTTCCCAGCTTGTTACTCTTGGAAGATGTAGTTCACTTTCAACTGTGATTTTTAAAAATGTTTCGGATTTCTCCTCAGAGGTTTTAGTAGCGTTTAAATAGCAGTGGCTTTCTGGGTGATTTACCAGTTGTGTCGTGTGGGGTTTGCAAAGAGCATATACACTCCATCCATTGTCAACATACTCCTTGTGTTAAAACTGGGATTTCTAAAGTAGCATGTTGATCCGGTGACAGAATGGCATTTCTCTCCCTTTAGTGGCCAAATAATAATGTATAGTTAGTAATGCTAGGAATGAGATGGGAGATCCATTGCTACAGAGTCCAACTGAGGTCAAGATTTATTCTTTTTAAATGTCAAAAATAACATCCCTAATACCTGTGTATATAGATTCCATTTATTTGTGTACTTAAATTAGCTCCTTTCTAATCCAGCTTCCACAGCTGCCAGAGACTTCCTCCAAAAGGCATTTTCTTCTAAACTAGTCATAATTCACATCTACCTCTCATTGGAAAAATGTCTCTTGTGGCTTTGTGCCATAGTAAAGAGTAAAGGAAGATAGTTTTATCTAGTTTCCAAACATAAGTTGCACTGTGGCTTAGAAAGATACCTCTGTGGGCTCTTTTCACTTTCCTCTCCTAAGCTAGTTCCAAGTTGCATTCTCTTTCTTTTTTCATTTGGCCAATTTTCTTATGAGATTTTGTTGAGTATACTATCTCTTTCAGAAGGATATTATTATTAAAACATTGTTTGTGTGTAGACTGCTAATTATATGATGTATATTTACATATCTTATTAAAAACTAAGTTGATGTGATTTCCAGTCTAAGTAGACACATGATTTGATGTGTACTCATGAGGACAATGAGGCAGAACTGTTGAAATCTAGGTCATCCAGGAAAATCTAGGACATACAGCTGTCCTGCCCGCATAGTACTTGTTTGACTATGTAGAACACAAGAGATGATTTTGGGCTGAAATAGAAAATGATACTGTGATAGGCATGATAGTTGTAAAGCATTCTCACATACATTACTTCATTTAATTCTCCCACCCTCACCTGAGACAGGGTAGGCAAGTGTTATTATCCATTTTATGAATAAGAAAAATGAGACTCAGAAAGACTAGTGACTTGCCTAAGGAAGTCATCACAGGGTAGAGAGAAGATCTAGTTCTCTTTGACCCTGGTTAATTTTATTCTTTTGTGATGCTATCTCCCCAAGACTGGTAGGATAGGTACTGGCCACAGGCCATCCTGTAAAGTTTGTAGATGGGTTTTTCTTTTAGAAAGAAATCCTTAACTCAGATTAAGGCTTAAATCTTTTGAGTTTTGATCAAGTATTTATTGCACATCTGTTTTAGAAAGTTGCCAAACTCAGGACTAGCTCTTATCTCTAGCTTTGAACCAATTTTTATTTCTTCTAAAATAAGGTATTTCCAGACATTAAGAGACCTAAAAAATGGTCAAGTCATTATTATGTCGCCCATTTATTTTTGGTTCAAAACTTTATTATAGAATATTCATCTCACCATATAGTTTTCAGTCCTATGTGAATTTTTTACCTTTTTTCTTATGTCTAACAGATCTGGATATCCCAAACTTGAATGTGGGTATTTAGAAAATTGGACATCTGATTCCAAGGAGAGAGGTGCTCCGGATCTTTTCATAACCTTTCTTGGGACAGAACTGATGGGCAGCAAGATATATGAGCATAAGTTTATACTTTATTTGAGGTGGGTTCATAGTTAGGTCTCTCTCTGTTCTTTAGCAGCAAGGTAAACAGGAAGTAGAGGAAACTTTCAGACAAAGATTTATTCTTGGAACTTGGAAAGTATTACAAGTTCCATATGTTATAATAAAGTAAAGTAAGAATCCTTCTGAGAAAGGTGCTCCAGATTTTGAATTGCCTTATATTAAAATAATATTTAACAACAATTTTTTAAAATTCTGTTTTTCTCAAGGAAAAAGAAAAAAGTTAAATTTATAATGAGTATCAACATGGAGAACTTAACCAAAGATTTTCTAAAACAACTTTATAAATGATTGCTTGGTAGTAGTGTCATGTAACCAAGTTCAAAAAGAAAACAAATGTCATGTTGGTCAATTTCCTCAACAAATAATTCTCTTTTTGTTCAGAACTGAGAGCCAGAATCATGTCGATCCAACAAATACACATTTAATTTCTGATGTTCACAGCATTTCTTTTCACCTTATGAAAAATAATAATATAAAATAACAATAACCATTTATAAAAATAATTTCCTTGAAATGTTACTCTTTAGTGGACACCATAGCTCAGAAGAAAAACCAGGTCAGGAGGGAGGAGTAGGTATGTCCTCGTGACCGATGAGTCCAAAGCTCCCCCCAATCTTCGCTCCAAGTATCACAGCCTTATCAACTTTTGCTTTATTATGAAGTTTTCTGCTCTTCAGTGAAACATTTATACCTTATATCTTACAAATATATTTTAGATGCTCAAGGAAAAGGTAGTGGGAATGGAAGGGTATTTTGGGTGAAGAGAATAATATAATCAGAGACATGGAGATTGGAATGAAAGGGTATAGTTAGAAATTGGACTGCAAAGTTTATGATGGATTCAGATCTCAAGTCTTAAATGCCAGTCCTTAGGGGACTGTACTTTATTCTGTGTGTACAATGACACTATTTTAGTGTGCTTTCTCAAGGAGAGTAAGACTGAAGACAATGGAGTCAGCTGTGAGCAACGCTGATGTTGTAGATGCGAGCCTGAGCCAAAAGGACCTCAGTATAAAGGACACTGGGAAATTCGCTTGGTAACGGATGCCCACTCTGCCATTGCCCTCTAGCTGTAGGGATGACAAACTCAAATCATGAGTGGCTCTTGCCTCCTAGAAGCTTGCCATATATCCAAGCTTGAAATTGAAGAAAGGTACTGAGGGCAAGGTGTTGACTATGTTAATGACAGAATGTCTTTCAAAAGGCACCACAGGGTGGTAATTCTGTAGGTTCAAAATTAATTTCATGAGCATGTTGGGAGAATTCAGGTGTTATGGTTGGATTTACACAAACCCAAAACATAGACCAGTAGAGAGCTTACCATCTACATTTTTCCCATATTCAACTTTCTCTTAGTTTAGACCTTTGGAGAAATCATATTGTATTCAGAATGTTTCTTAGTGAGTATAGAATATGAATAAGTTATAGGAACTTGATAATATTCAAGGTATTCAATTATCACCTAAAATTAAAATTATCACCTAAGAGAGCTGAAGGCAAGTCTCCCCTCAAAGAGACAACTTGCCAATTGAACCTAATATTTGATGTCTGAGATGCAGAATTCCCTCTCTCAGCAGCATTTGAATGGGCCCTGACAATGTTTGTCTTCCAGACTCTGTACCTCTGTTGCTAATGATCTCTCTCCCCCACCTTAAATTCTCAAAATTAATAATTAAAGGCAAATCCCAGCCCAGTTATCAGAATCATATTTCTAGGAATTGATCTTTCAGAAATAATAGTTAACACAAATTAATAAAAATATGCATATAAGGATGTTAATTGCAGCCTTGTTAATAATACAACAAATGAGCTATGTGTTTATAAGTTGTGAAATTGCTTAAATAAAAGATGGTATATTTGTTAAAAGGCATACTATGCAACTACTAGAAAGAATGTATAGTACAATATGTACTCACTTGATAAGTTATAATAAAAAGCTATTATAAAAACAAATTGTATATCAATAAGTATAGCAGGATTTCGTACTTGTGAAAAAGAAGTGTGTATGTATACATATGTACATATATGCATACATGTGTGTGATATATGCATATATGCATACATATACATACACATGCTAACAGAGCGGATATGAGCACAAGAAAATTCTAGGAAAGCAATACCCTTAAATACTGATTAGTGTTTTACCTTTGTGAGTGGTGGGGTTGTATGTTGGAGATTATCTGAGACTTTCACCTCTTCATTTATGTGCACACACATGCATGTGTGTACATACACATGCATGTATACACACAAACATGCACTGAGGTCATAGGTGCAATTTACTTTGGGTTTTTTATTTTTTTAAGGACCTCTTTTTTCCTTCTTTTGTTAAATAGCCACTGAAAACCTTACAATCTTAAGGAAATCATGATGTTCTAGGATAAATTACTATTCACTGTAGAAATTGATAAATACTATAAACAAAGTATAAATTGATATGGGCTCCTAGGTAACTGAGAGATTGCTTTCAATTGCATGAGGGTGGGTGTCTAAAGACAGGGAAGAGATAGAAAAAATTTGTATCTCTTCTACAGAGACAATAAGCCTTGTTTTTGCAAACCAGCAGCCCACATTTACATTGTCTTTAACATTGTTCCCTTTAGGTCATAAGAATGTCTGTAAATGTCAAGAATTTGAGGCACACAAACCTCCTGAGCTGGAACCTGCCACAGTTCTTTCATGTGAGACTCTGAATTCCAATTTTTGGTTCACAAAATATGTATCCATAAATCCAGGCACTTTGCATGTAACATATGCTTGCTAAATGCTGTTTTTTGGGTTATCTGACCCATAGAAGAAAAATAACAGTACCTGATGATGACCTTTGAATTCAAAAGCCTTTCCTCTTTAAAAGGACAAGATGATTTCTTGCCCTCCTCAACCCCTCTAATCAAGAATAGGAAACTGAGGGGGATTCAAGATGGTGGAGGAGTAAGTGGAAGCTCTACTACCCTCCTCCCAGGACCAATCTGGAATTACAACTAAACTGTAGAGAAATCATCCAGAGACCAACTGAACACTAGCTGGAGAGAAGCCTTATAACCACAGGCAGACAGAAGAAACCCTTCACCTCAACTTGACCGGTAGGGGTTGTGGAGCAGACGTGAAAGGGCTGGCTGGGCTCCCATGCATGGCAGCTAAAATGCCAGAGGGATATTTCAGTGGCAGAAGTTCAGGGGCATCTAAACCACAAACTGGGCTCCCAAGCCTAAAGCACCAGAGCAAGAAAGGACCTCAGATAACACCCAGCTGAGAAAGCAGCAGAGATTCTGTCCACCATGGAGAGACAGGTAGAGATACAGAGAGCCTCTTAAAGGGCCAATACACAAAATTTTGTTTGCAGCCACTTACCCTGGGCTCTGACAAAGGGAGGACAGAGTAGACTAGAGATGCTTGAGGTGAGTCTGGGGTTGGTGACTCTGGGGAGAGAACTGAAGGAGCAGCCACCACGACCCCTGTGCTAGGTTATTCCTCATACTGAAGGAGCCATCGTTCTCAGGCAGAGCACTCCTCTGATGGCATCAGCCTGAAGGAAAGCAATACCCATGCCCACAGGAGTTACTCTGCCCCACCCTGTGGAGCTTAAGCCCAGCTGCCTACCACAACTTGATTAAATCAACAACTCATCAGTCTGGCATCTGATTAGTTTAATAACTAAGGTAGAAAATACAAAGAAGCAGCCAAAATGGGAATACAAAGAAACAGACCCCAATGAAAGAATGAGAGAATTCTCCAGAATAACTACATGAAAGGTATGCAAGCAATTTATTAGATAGAGTGTTTAGAGTAATGATTGTAAGGATACTCAACGGCATGAAAAAAGACATAGAAACCTAAGAAAGGACCAGTCAGAAATAAAGAATACAATATCTGAAATAAATAATACACTTTAAGGAAGAAACAGTAGGTTAGATGAAGCAGAGGATCAAATCAGAGATTTGGAAGACAATGTAGAAAAAAACACTCAGGCAGAGAAGAAAAAGGAAAAAAGAATTTAATAAATGAGGAGCGCTTAAGAAACATTTCGGACAACATGAAGTGTAACAACATCTGCATCATGGGAATACCAGAAGAAGAGGGCGAGCAAGGGATTGAGAACCTATTTGAAGAAATAATGACCGAAAACTTCCTTAATCTGGTAAAAGAAAAAGTCATACAAGTCCAGGATCTCAGAGAGACCCAAACAAGCTGGACCCAAAGAGGCCTACATCAAGACACATTATAATTGAAATGACAAGGCTTAAAGACAAAGAGAGAATCCTAAAAGCCACAAGAGAAAAGCAGGTAGATACCTCCAAGGGAGCACCACTTAGACTGGCATCTGATTACTCAACAGAAACATTTCAGACCATAAGGGAGTAGCATGAAATATTCAAGGTGATGAAAAGTAAGGACCTATAAACAAGGCTACTTTACTCAGCAAGGCTATCATTTAAAATTGAAGGAGAAATAAGGTGCTTCTCAGACAATAAAAAGCTAAAGGAGTTTGGTAATACCAAACCAGTACTTCAACAAATTTTAAAAGGCTTGCTTTAAGAGGAAGAAGAAAAAGAGAAAGGGAAAAAAACAAAAAACAAAAAACAGAGGAAAACAGCCTAACAATAAAATGGCACTACAAACTTATCTATCAAAAATCATCTTAAATGTAAATGACTTAAATGCTCTGACCAAAAGAAGGAGGGTAACTGAATGGATAAGAAAAGACCAATATATATACTGCCTCCAGGAGACCCATCTCAGATTGAAAGATACACACAGACTAAAAGTAAAGTGTTGGAAAAAGATATTTCATGCAAATGGAAAAGAGAAAAAAGTTGGGGTAGCAGTAATTATATCTGACAAAATAGACTTTAAAGCAAAGGCTACAGTAAGAATCAAAGAAGGACACTACATAATGATAAAGGGAACAATCCAACAAGAGGATATAACCCTAGTAAACATTTATGCACCCAACATGGGAGTACCTAAATATGTAAAGCAAATCTTGATGGACATAAAGGGAGAGATCAACAGAAATACAGTCATAGTTGGGGATTTTAACACCCACTGACTTCAATGCATAGATCTTTCAGACAGAAAATCAACAACGAGACAGAAGCCTCAAATGACACACTAGATCAAATGGATTTAATTGATATCTTCAGAGCATTTTACCCCAAAGCAGTAGAATACACATACTTTTCTAACAATCAAAAGAGCCTGGTACTGGCATAAAAACAGACACATAGATCAATGGAATAGAATAGAGAGCCCCAAAATAAACCCCCACCTTTATAGTGAATTAATATGTGACAAAGGAAGCAAGCACATACAATGGGCTAAAGAGAGTTTATTCAATAAATGGTGTTGGGAAAATTGGACAGGTAAGTGTAGAAAATGAAACCAGATGACCTTCTTACACCACACACAAGAATAAATTCAAAATGGATCAAAGACTTAAACGTAAGCCCCAAAACCATAAAAACCCTAGAAGAAAACATAGGCAGCAAAATCTCGGACATGGTCAGTAGCAATATTTTATCGAATATATCTCCCCAAGCAAGGGAAACAACAGAAAAAATTAAAAAATGGGACTACATCAAACTAAAAAGTTTTTGCACAGCAAAGGAAATCATCAACAAAATGAAAAGACAGCCCACAGAATGGGAGAACATATTTGCTGATATATCTGATAATGGATTAATATCCAAAATTTACAAAATCCTTATAAAATGCAAAACCAAAAGAATAAACAACCCAATTAAAAAATGGGCAAAGGACCTGAATAGATACTTCCCTAAAGAGGACATATGAAAAGATGCTCAACATTACTAATCATCAGAGAAATGCAAATTAAAACTACATGAGATACCATTTCACACCCATCAGAATGGCTATCATCAATAAATCAACAAGCAAGTGCTGGTGAGGATGTGGGCAAAGGGGAACACTTATGCACTGTTGGTGGGAATGCCTTCTCATGTAGCCACTGTGGAAAGCAGTATGGAGATACTTCCAAACATTAAAAATGGATCTGCCTTATGACACAGCAATCCCACTTCTGGGAATATATCAAAGGAGCCCAAAACACTAATTTGAAAGAACATAAGCACCCCTGTGTTCACTGCAGTGTTATTTACAATCATTAAGATATGGAAGCAGCCTGTGTCCTTCAAGAGATGAGTGAATAAAACAACTATGGGACATGTATACAATGGCATTCTACTGGGCCATAAAAAAGAAGAAAATTTTACCCTTTGCCACAGTATGGATGGACCTGAAGAACATTATGCTAAGTGAAATAAGCCAGCCAGAGAAAGAGAAATACCATACAATTTCACCCATATGTGGAATCTAATGAACAAACTGAGCTAACAAGCAAAACAGAGACAGACTCATAGATGACAGCTAGTGAGGGCTGGGGAAGTTAGGGGGTGGAGGTGTTGGGCAAAGAGGAAAGAAGACTCATGGACATGGACGACAGTGTGGTGACTGCTGAGGGCAGAGGGGTATAAGGGGACTGATTGGTAATGGAAAAAATACAGCGAAGATTAAATTTTAAAAATACAGGGAACTACCAGAATGAGATGAACTACCACTGAAGACTGCTTTTCTCACCAATATTACCAAACAGTACTTACAGTATTTCATGAATGAATGCAAAATACAACACCAGATAAAGCAAAAGCCTTCTTATAAGGACAGTCATATAGTTAAACCCAAGCATGCATGATTGAATAATCCCATTGGCAATCCCCGAATGCTGTTACAAACAAATGGGGCCAGGAATGTTGTCCTCTCACTCTTGCTGGGAGATGCCTGTACCCAACCACCTCCCATCATCCATCTCCTCCTTCCCTGATTTGTATGTGTTTTTGTTAAACAGTGGATCTTGCTATGCTTTTCAGAAAGCTGACAAGAGGCAAGCTGAAAATTAAAAATGGGTGCCGAGAGGCTTTACGGGAGTCTAAATAAACAGCCCGACAGGAAAGACGTGTGGCAGGCTAAGGTTTCAGGCTAGTGGTCAGAGAGAGTTAACAGACATCCGTATAACAGAAGGCTATGTTTGTTTTCCCTGTCTCTGCTCTAGCAAATTTATTGGGTTATCTGTCTTATTTTGACACTTGGGTGTTTAAGGTTTCTGTTCTAGGTGTCTAAAGACATAAAAAAATTATTGTACAGTTTACATTCCTGGCAGAGGCTTTGACATGTGCTAGCTGAAAATCTCCTACCTGCCAGTAATTTCACAGAAAAAAAAGCCTTGCAGAATTGGGTTTTCATGGTGGGGTGGGGGGTAGTCCAAGAAGCCTCTGTGAAAAGCACCAAGAACAAAGGGTTTCTTATTTTATCTCTGTCCGTATCATCCTATAGTCTAGTGAATTGCTGCCACGAAGCCATTTTCATCTCATTCTACTGTTTTTATTTACAGTGTAACATTATATAAGGAGCTTTATCAGTGTCTTGTAGTGGGAGGGGTTATTTCCATCAATGGAGGTTGCACTCAACATAGATCAACAAGATACAGTTCGATTTGCTTTTGAGGTCAGGAATGTACAGTAGTGTTGAGTGAATACTAGGTGTTATGATAATGAACCATCAAAATATTATAGTCATGTGTGGAAATACTGACATTTTGATGACTGATGTACGAAGCCACCCACAAGCAATGTTAACATATTTTTTATTTTCAGAATACAAATTCTGAAATAATTTTACTCCTATATGCCTTGTTCCTCACGGATGTTGAGGCTGCAGTACCTAGTTAAAGGGTGGTAGGGAGCTTAAATATCTCTGACATAAACACATTTGCATTCATTCATTCTTTTATTCATTCAATTAGCATTCAGTGAATACTCACGTATATGTTAGGAAGTGAGAAACACATGGGGGAAGCTATAAAACACAGCCTGTGCCTCTGAAGGAAGCTTATAGTTTCCCCTGTTTTCATTTTCTGCAGGAGACAACCTGCTTACATTAGACCAGTCAAATTTTCTTGATACCAAGGAGGACATACATAAGACCCAGACGTATGAAAGGATGCTCAGCATCACCAGCCATCAGAGAGATGCAAATTAAAACCACAATGAGATACCACTTCACACCAGTCAGAATGGCCATCATAACCAAATCAACAAACAATACATACTGGCAAGGGTGTGGAGAAAAGGGAACCCTGGTACACTGTTGGTGGGAATGCAGAGTGTGGAAAACACTGTGGAAAACAGTGTGGAATTTCCTCAGAAAATTAAAAATGGACTGCCTGTTGACCCAGCACTTCCGCTGCTGGGATTATATTCCAAGAATTCTGAAACATCAGTTCAAAAGAACCTATGTACTCCACTGTTCATAGCAGCACAATTTACAATAGCCAAGCATTGGAAGCAACATAAGTGCCCATCAGCAGATGAGCGGATCAAAAACTATGGTATGTTTACACAATGGAATACTATGTAGCAGAAAGAAAGGAGCTCCTACACTTTGTGACAGTGTGGATGGATATGTGGAGCATTATGCTAAGTGAAATAAACCAGGCTGTGAAAGACAGATACCATATGACCTCACCTATAAGTGGAACCTAATCAACAAAACAAACAAGTAAGCAAAATATAACCAGAGACATTGAAATAAAGGACAAACTGACAGTAAGCAGAGGAGGGGGGTAGGGGATATTGGGGGAAAAAGGGGAAGGGTCATCAACAAACATGTATAAAGGACACATGGACAAAGCTGAAAGTGGGTAGGAGGGAGGGAGGTGTGGATGGATGGGGCGGGTGGGAGTGGTGGAGGGAAAATGGAGAAAACTGTACTTGAACAACAATAAAAATAAAAAAAAATTTAAATATGGCTAAAACTTGACATTAAAAAATTTTTTTTTCTTGATACCAGGTGATCAGTACTAAGTTAAGGCAAGAAAAACAGTTTACAGTTTATTTTTTCCCCCAAGGCAAATAACTTCGTAGCAGCTGAGGCAACCTGAACACATTATTGTTTCATTTTCTGTTCAGTCTTCCTTCTGTTTGGTTGTCCATGACTGGGGACTGGGACGTGGCAGCTGGTAGCCATAGTCCCTGCTCCTCATAATTCTCTTAGTGAAGACTTTATCACCCAGGCCACTGGACAAATTTGTTTTTTTTCTTGGGCTCCCTCCATTTTCATCACCTACATTGGTGTGTCATTTCTACTCATCTCATTATTTGAATTTGAATACAGACAATGCCATGTAATTAATGGGTGGTTCAGAGCCTCAGTTTATCATCAGTAAAAATATGTATACTCTTGTCTGTTTTATAGGGTTGTGAAACTTACATGTGATCAGGTACTTCATCTAGTAGGTGGAAAAAAGCCTGCCTACCCTTCCTTCTTCAAGTCATATAGAATAAGGAGAAATGAAGCAATGAGAGAGCAAAAAAAAAAAAAAATTGTGTCACGGGGACTATATATTTCATTACTTCCCTGTTCATTTCAAATGTGGTATAAATCAAACTTATAAACAGGTGAATTTTACTAAGCATTTCAAAAAGGACTAACACCTCTCCTTCTCAAACTATTTCATAAAAAGAGGAAAGAAGGCTCCCAAACTCGTTTTATGAGGTCAGCATTATCCTAATTCCAAAACCAGATAAAGACACTACAAAGAAAGAAAATGACAGGCCAATATCCCTGATGAGCATAGACACTAAAATCCTCAATAAAATATTATCAAACTGAATACAGCAATGCATGAAAAAGATCATACACTGACTGAGTGAGATTTATTCTGGGAATACAAGGTTGGTACAATATTTGCAAATCAATAAATGTGATTCGCCACATAAACAAAATGAAGGATAAAAACCACATGGTGACATCAATAGATACAGAAAAAGCATTTGATAATATCCAGCACCCATTTATGATAAAAGCTCTCAGTGAAGTGGAAATAGAGGGAACATGCTTAAACATAATAAAGGCTATATATGACAAACCCACTGCCAGCCTCATACTCAACCAACAAAGACTACAGCTGTTCCCCTTAAGATTGAGAGTAAGACAGGGATGTCTGCTTTCACCTCTCTTACTCAACATAGCACTGGAAGTCCTAGCCACAGCAACCGGACAAGAAGAAGGTAAAAGGCATCCAAATCGGAAAGGAGGAAGTAAAATTGTCATTATGTGCAGATGAGATGATACTGTACACAGAGAACCCTGAAGATTTCACCAAGAAACCACTAGCACTGGTAAATGAATTCAGCAAAGTAGCAGGATACAAAATTAATATCCAGAAATCAGTTGCATTTTAATATGCCAATAATGAACTAACAGAATGGGAAATTAAGAAAACAATCCCTTTCACAATTTCTAAAAAAAGGATAAAGTACCTAAGAATAAACCTAACCAACAATGTAAAACACCTGGTCTCAGAAAATAATAAGATACTGAAGAAAGAAATAGAAGATGCAAGTAAGTGGAAGTACATACTGTGTCATGGTTAGGAAGAATTAACATCATTAACACATCCATACTACCCAAAGCAATCCATAGATTCAGTGCAATTCCTATCAAGATTCAAATGACATATTTCACAGAACTAGAACAAATATTTCAAAAACGTATGTGGAACCACGAAAGACCCCACATAGCAACTGTGATCCTGAGAAAGAAGAACAAAGTTGGAGGAATCACACTACCTAATATCAAACAGTACTACAAGGCCGTAGTAATCAAAACAGCATGTTCCTGGCATAAAAATAGACACATAGATCAATGGAATGTCCAGAAATAAACCCACACCTTTAAAGTCAATTACTATTTGACAGAGGCAGCAAGGACATTCAATGGGCTAAAGAGAGTTTACTCAATAAATGGTGTGGGGAAAATTGGACAGATAGGCACAGAAAAGAGAAACTAGACCACTTCCTTATACCATACACAAGAATAAATTCAAAATGGATCAAAGACTTAAATGTTAAACCCCAAACCATAAAAATTCTAAAAGAAAACATAGGCAGCAAAATCTTGGACATGGCCAGTAGCAATATTTTATCGAATATATCTCCCCAAGCAAGGGAAACAACAGAAAAAATAAACAAACAGAACTACATCAAACTAAAAAGGCTTTGTACAACAAAAGACATCATTAACAAAATAAAAGGACAACCCACAGAATGAGAGAATGTATTCACCAATGCATCTGATAAGGGGTTAATATAGCAAAATTTATAAAGTACTTACAAAACTCCACACCAAAAAAACTAATATCCTAATTAAAAGTTGGGCAAAGGACCTGAATACACACTTCTCCAAAGAGGACATACAGATGACCAATAGACATATAAAAAGATGATCAATGTCACTAATCATAAGAGGAACGCAAATTAAAACCACAATGAAATATCATCTCACACCCACCAGAATGGCTATCATCAATAAATCAACAAGGAACCAGTCCTGGCAAGGATGTAGAGAAAGGGGAGCCCTCATGTGCTCTTGGTGGGAATGCCAACTGGTGTAGCCACTGTGGGAAGCAGTGCGGAAATACCTCCAAAAGTTAAAAATGGATCTTTCTTTTGATTCAGCAATCCTACTTCTGGGACTATATCCCAGAAGGAATCCAAAACACTAATTCAAAAGAAAGTAAGCACTTCTATGTTCATTGTAGCATTATTTACAACTGCTAAGATATGGAAGCAGCCCAAGTGTCCATCAGTAGATCAGAGGATAAAACAACTATAGGACATTTACACAATGGAATACTAGTTGGCCGTAAAAAAGAAGAAAATTTCACCCTTCGTGACAGTATGGATGGACCTGAAGTACATTATACTAAGTGAAATAAGCCAGTCAGAGAAAGACAAATACCATATGATTTCACTCATATGTGGCATCTAATGAACACACTGAACTAACAAGCCAAACAGAGCCGGACTTATAGATGGAGAGCAGGATGGCAGCTTTGAGGGCAGTGGAGGAGACAGAGGGGGTTAGCCACAAGGAAGGAGGATCCATGAACATTGACAACAGTGTGGTGATTGCTGAGGGAAGGGGTGTACAAGGGGAATAAATGGTAATGGGAAAAATACAATAAAGAGTAAGTTTAAAAAAATAAATACAAACTGGAAAAATACATGCTGTAAAAACTTTATTTTAACCCTGACTTGTGTGGCTAGGTTGGTTGGGCATTGTCCCCAAAGCGAAGTGTTGCCAATTCGATTCCTGGTCTGGGCACATGCCTGGGTTTTGGGTGAGTCCCAGTCGGGCGCATATGAGGGGCAACTGATCAATGTTTCTCTCTTATATTGATGTTTCCCTCCCTCTCTTTCTCCTTCCCTTCTCCTTTCTCTAAAAATAAATTAATTAAATCTTTAAAAAATTGATTTTAGAGGGAGAGAGAGAGAGACATCAATTTTGTTGTTTCACCTAATTATGCATTTATTGGTTAATCTTGGATGTATCCTGACCAGAGATAGAACCCAGAACCTTGACCTATCGTGATGACACTCTAACCAACTGAGCTGCCTGGCTGGGATGATGAAAAGTAACCTAGCAGTCCAGATTGTATTGGGCAAATACTATGTCCAAGTCCTAAAACATGTTCTGGGAGGGATACAAAATTATTACAGGCTGTGACAAAAGTAGCTTTACCCTTGTGAGTACACAAATACAGAGTTTATTCCTGTGTTATTATTATTTATTAATTATTGTTTTGCCTAGGAACATCTGTAAACCTACTTTTGCCCCACCCTTTATATAACATAAAACCTATTTTCTAGTACCTTAAAAACAACTTGAGAGATTTGCATATTAAAAAGTTAGAAGTAATAAAAATAAGTACAGTGGTGCCTCGGTACTCATTGTTACTTTGTTCTGGAACTCATGTTGGGCACCGAGACTGACGAGCGTTGATCACGTGTCAGGTGATGAAGCATTTTCTGTCGCAGGGCGGTGTCATGACTCAAAGATCCCTGCAGGTGCGGTGAGTCCCGAGCAAGCACTGGGCGCTGGAATGTTATTTTCTCATTGAATTCGGTGAGTACGGGGTTTTGTGAGCTCTTCAGCTGATGAGTGCTGTAGTATGACTGTATTTCACAGATATTACGAAGCAATAAGCAAATATTTATTCAATATATGTTTTCTTTCTTGCAGAACTCATCATAGAGCATTTAATATCACAATATATGGGGTCTGGCACAAGTAACGCCCCTTTTTATGACAAACTCTGTTCTTACAAAATCATAAGCATGTAATTCTGTAATATAACAATATCACTCTCAAGCACACCTTATGACATTTTAGGTGAAATGTTTAAATTAAAACCATAAATTATTATACCCATATGATTACCCTACCAACCACACTCAAGCAGGCGTTACTTCTGCCAGACCCTATATATTAAGAACCTCTAAGAAGGGAAGAGTGAAAAAGTTTTCTATGCTTATTTGATCATGGGATTATTTAATTTTGTCTTTATGGCAATATTCAGTGTAGAAAGATAAATGGGGATCGTGGAAAGTGAATGCTAAAGTGAAGAATCAGAACTTCTACCCTAAAGGCACTGACATTTCTAGAAAGGGAAGTGTCATGATTCAAGTAATTGAGTAACGTTTTAGGAAGGGTAGGTCACTGGTAATTTACCAGATCATTGGTGAGACTCGAGAGAAAAGGCTTTTTCAAAGAGAATGTCAGAATATAAACTAGATTACAGTCAATTAGGGAGATTGTAGGGCGTGACATAGAGTCAGCAGGAAGCAGAATACTCTTAACAATCATTTTGGAAGTGAAGACATGAGGCCTACCCAAGAGAGCTGTAGCTTGAGAGGATTTTATTCAGGACAGGGAAAACTGGGCATGTTAGATAATCAAGGGGAAAGCACAATGGGAGGACCACGAGAGGACCTGGGCGGAGGGTGAACAGCCCTGGGATCAAGTCCTTGGAAAGGTGAAGGGAATGAAGTAGAGATCATAGGCGTGGAAGCAGTGAAGAAGTGCAGGAGATAGAAGAAAGGAAGGAATGAAACCCTGATTGCACAGTGCAATCTACTGTTTGTACCAACCTAGGTCCATTACATGCTGTATTCATTAATTACAGCAATACCGTAGCCCCCCTTATCTACTGAGGATATGTTCCAAGACCCCCAGCTGATGTCTGAAACCACAGATAGCACCAAACTCTAAATATATTATGTTTTTTCCTATACATACCTACCTACAATAAAGTTTTATTTATAAATTAGGCACAGCAAGAGATTAACAACAATAGCTAGTAATGGAATAATTATATGGCTTCTCTTTGGCATATTTGAATTGCCAGCATCACTGCTCTTGTGCTCTGGGGCCATTATTAATTAAAATAGGGATTACTTGAGCACAAGCACTGAGATACCACGACAATTGGTCTGATAACTTCGACAGCTACTCAGCGACGAATGTGCGAGGAGCATAAACAATGTGGATACACTGGTTGGAGGAATGATGCATGTCCCTGGGGGGGATGCAGGGCAAAGTTGGGACATGAGGTTTCCGCATGGTATTCAGAACGGAACACAATTTAAAACTTATGAATTGTTTATTTCTGGCATTTTCCACTTAATTTTTTCAGATGATGGTTGACTGTGGGTCAATAAAAGTACAGAAAGAGAAACTGCCAGTAAGGGGTGTGCTGTTGTAATTATGTGTCATAGAAATGATGATCTGCAATTTGCAGACATGGAAACTTGCTCAAGATCACATAGCTACTAAGTGGCAGATCAGGTATTTGAAAAAACATTAAATCCCTAATAATAATCTTATGCAGATACTGACTTTCTGAACATGGGAAATCCAGTAGTTAAGAAAGGTTTGACAGCAGCCAGAGATAGAGCAGAGGGCAGCCACCACTTGGCCCTGAGGGTAAGAAATTTAGATTCAAGCACCATCCCCAACCCACCATCAGGGCCGGTATGATGATCCTTCTGCCCATGGCTTTATATTGTCATGCCAGAGCTTTGCTCTGTAACTCGAGTAGAAATGTAGAAAACTTATCTGTTTTCCTCCACAGCTGTATATATTTATATGTATATGCATAAGTGTTTGTGTATTTTTGTACATACGAACACATGTAAGCATGGATGTGTATATGTATATTTGTATAGCATAATCTATTAGGGCAAAAGAAATTTTACCTTCTATAGCTAATTTAAACCTTTTCAAGAGCTCTCTGCCCTCTGTGGGGCAGGACACACTTACACTTCCCAGTTAACGACACCCTAGTCTCTTTAAAAGAAGTAGATGACCCTTTGGTGAGCAGGAAGGGTACCCCTAGGAGGGGAATATGTAGGTCATGTGGGAATGTCTCTTGTATTTCTGGACACTAGGCCTTGTGCTAGCGTCTGCAGTTGATGGATTCATGGCTCTTCTCTTAACTTAGTCAGGGCCCAGGGCCCTCCTGCTGCTGAGAGCTCTTTGCCCCTCTCTATCTTCTTCACACCTTCCATTTCACCCAGAAGACCCTGCTCTAGTTCACTTGACCCTTTGCATCGGGGACTCCCAGATTGTGTCCCTGGCTTTCCACTTTGCTACTTTCAGAGGTATGAGGGTATATGTGGATCCCTTCTATGCTTATGGAACGAAACGAGGCTAGCATACTAATTTAGGCTCTCTTTCTACCCAGGGCTGTGAGGCCACTTTTATACCCTACTATGATGGATTCATGTCTTCTTCATGAAAAATGTAGTGCCCGGCATCACCGTGGTAAGCTAGGAGTTCTTCTTCTCTACCTTCCTCCCCGATTTATCTAAGGTTTCTAATTTCTTACTGAGCCCACCATAACTAGTTGGACCCTGGAAGAGCATGTATCTTCACATCTCTGATCTCCTTCCTTTCATTCTCCTTGAATTCCCCTTTCCTCACTGAAGGACTGCTGTTTCCCTTTCTTGTTGGATGGGGTTTTCCTCAGTTTCAGCTTCTCTCTCGCTCATTTAAGCTTCACGATTTAGCCATATGTCAGAGAGATGTTTGGAAAATACTTGTAACAAATGTAATGTATAAAAGCATTTGTTTATGAATGTCTAGTGTGTGAAGGTTAAAAATTACCAGTCTTGCCAAGCGACATCTTGATTATTCACTCCAAATTAATTTAACAGAAACACATACTGTGGCCCCGACTGATGTGGCTCAGCTGGTTGAGCGTTCCCTTGCAAGGCGAAAGTTTGCCTATTCAGCTCCCGGCCAGAGCACATGCCTGGGTTGGGCGCCAGGTCCCCAGTCGGGGCTGCTGCGAGAGGCAACCGATCGATGTTTCTCTCACACATTGATGTTTCTCTCTTTCTCCCTGCCTTCCCCTCCCTCTAAAAACAAACAAATAAAATCCCTTTTAAAAAAAACTACACATACTACGGCAAAAGCAAAGAAATGGGCTTAAGATGAATAAAGCATAATTCCTGCATTTAGAAAGTAATAATCTTGCAAGGCAGCTAAGATTTTTTAGACAATGGAAACACTAAAAGGTATAAGGAGATAAAAGACTCTTGAGAAAAGAGCTGTGGGATTCAGAAATAGGAGAAATCATATATAGTCGAAACCACTGAGGACATTAGAAGGAGATGACTTAGGAGAGGAGCCTGGATGGATGGCAAATATGGGCGCACTGTCATTGGCAGTAGTTAGTTAATTCAAGACGTCTCTCCAAGTCCTGTGGAACAGGCTCAGAAGCGGAACACAATCTACACGTAGCTAGGGTGATAGGGATTGGGTATGGAAGCATTTTAAAGCGATGAATGAGTAAATGTTACTTTATTGTAGCTGACCTCGAGCCCAAGCCAAGCCAGGAGGGCAAATGCAGCCAGAAGCACGTCAGTGAACCGCTGAGGCAGGGAATGAGTGGGGGAGCAGGAGAGGGATGGCCTAGGGACGGAGAAATGGGTGAAGGGAAGGTTGTGGACAGAGAAGCCAAACGCCATGGCCTTGGAGATGGAGCATTATCAGGAGATGGCTCAGGCTAAGCTTGGTACGATGAGCAGCTAATACGGAAAGACACACAAGGAAGTGCAGAGCAAACAGTGAGAAATCTTGAGGTCAGAGTTTAAGTGGTTAGCTAGCTGAGTGCTGGACATAAGGGCTCATATTTTTCTTTTTGTCTGCCCATTGGTACCCGATAGCTGTAAATACACAGGCCTGTATTTTCCGCTGTGCCTTGGGCTTTAGAAGGGAATAAAAAGGTTACCATTGGAAGATGCTAGACCTAGCCCACATCCAGCTGTGCCCAGCTGTGAACTCACAGTTGCAGAGCAGGCATCACAATCCACCGTGTCATTTGATCAGTGTGTTTCCCCCTTGACTTGAGTGTTTTTCAACATGGGCAGAGGCAGAATTTGAAAGGAATGTATTTCACTCTATTTACCCGCAGATCTGAGGCGGGGGGGAGACAAAAAGTCAGGAACACCTGAGTCAGCTTCAATGTAGCTAGAAATGTAGCAGTTTAACACCAAATAAAGGCCTGTCCAATGTCTGGTGAATCAAATTAAATCCTGAACAAACAACTCTCCAGCTACATCTCAGCCAGCTTTAGAGTCAATGCAGGTGATTCATGGTTCCTAAGGGCTGTATTCTCTTTTCAATGTGTTGGGATTTACACATATAGCTATCATTTACTACTAATGAGCAGCGCGCATCAGTCCCTGGGCACCTGGATGGAGACGCGTCACTTCATCCAGTTCAGCGGCGTGGGCCATTTCCACACAAAAGGGGCTCCTTTGCTGGGTCAGGAGCCCGCTCAGCTGGGTGGACGCTGTTAATGCAAAGTGCTGATATTTTCCAGCCTGTTTCTCCCAGGAGCTTCAGCGCTTTGTAATTTAATGGTTCTCTGATGGGTGAGAATCCTTCGGGACAAATTTGCTTCTGCAGCCTCAGCAGGCCGATTCAGACAGGAGCTGGTTAGCGGGAGGGCAGAGCGTTTGGTTTTCTTTGTTACCATTCAATGGAAGGGAGTCTTGAGTCTGTGTATTTATGGGGACAAAACAATATCAGCGCCTATCCCAGAGCCTGTCATCTAGCAAAAGCTCCATAGATATTTGTGGAATAAACGGCAGGTAGAGTGTTTGTCTTTTGAAACAAACGTCTGGGAATTCTCTGAAAAGTATCGTCTAGCTGAGGGGGAAGCCATTTGGAGAGGAGAGGCCCTCGTAAAGCTAATGTTTTTTGAATGTTTGGCAGTATGCCAGACCCTGTCTGACTCCTTAATTTCATTCATTGCTCACGATAATCTTTTTAGGTAAATATTGTCGTCATCCTCATTTCATAGATGGGGAAACTGAGGTACAGAGGTATTAATGTGATGTGCCTGACGTCACACAGATAGCACATGGTGGTGCTGGGATTTTAACACAGGCAGTCCACCTCCAGTGGCCCTACATTTAATCACGTAACAGGGAATTCTCTCAGGCCTCCTCCATTTGGGAAGTAGTTTTCATTCCCAAGATGGTTAAAAGACTAAGCTGTACTTTAAAATGACAAGAAAAACAAAGACATGTTTTGCAGTCTCTGAGCCCTCAGCTTTCCTAGCAGTCAGCAATGTAGAAGTGAATTCATTTACATAGTTGGTTTCAGACCAACAAAAGCAGAGAGTGGCCATGGTGCAGGGAGAAGTGGAGGATGACAACAGATTTCTTTGCTGTTCTTAAGGCAGATTTTATCTTTTTGAAGATAAAAGTTGAAAAAAAAGGAGGTAGAAAAAAAGCAGAGCCTGCGAATTAGCATCATTGGTGAGGCCTTCACCTGGGAACTAAATGACTTCTCCGGGATTAGAACTTGAACTTGAGCCACATCCATTGGGAATGATTCTTCTTGCTGAGACAGACATGTAACTTCATGTCTGCATGAGATAAGTTAAACTTCCAGGGCAGTAGAATAATGAGAATACTGAAAAAGTCATTTTCTAAATGAAACTTCATTTCCCTGGGAAAATAGAACCCCTACACTAGGAAGGAGATTTAAGACCTTTCCACTGGCTCCTAAAAAATGTTGTGCGATGGGATTCAATTAATATCATTCGCATTCTTAAGTTGTCCTTGTTCCCCTAAAAAAGACTTTAAGTTCCACACAAAACTACGAAAGAGTAGCCACTGAAATTGATCTCAAGGTAAGTAGTCTACAAACAAAATAACAGGCAAAACATTTGGAATCTGTTTTCCAACCGCCCAAATTTTCAGAATCCAGGTTCCATTAGGGAAAGAGAACTGCCTGTTTTGAAATTTGATTTTAAAATAGTTTCTAGAAAAGTATTAGGTAAACCCCAATGCCTCTGGGGAAAAGAAGTGGCTCTTAAAAATCTTGAACTTCATTGTACAGATTTTTATGAATGAGCAACATACGGATTAAATTACCCATATTTGGAAAAAAAAAAGGACAAAGCACACTCGGCAGTTTTATTGAGCCTGAATTATTTGGAAAACAGTCCCATGATACCTTAGAAATCCCAAATGAAGCTTAGTTTACCAACCATCTTTGAAATATGAAATCTAGCCATTCATATGAAAAGGGCTGTCTCCATTAGTGTGTGTAGAGGTTAAGATAAAAAAAAAAGGTTAGCTGATTTTCCTAAGTTTCGAGGGATTCCACAGATGATTGGACCCAAAACAGTCACGATCATACATGTAACTTCCCGGAGCCCTCAGGGTTGGAGCCAATGGGGTAATGTGGACTATCAGTTTCTCTGTCTGTCTCAGTCTCCCTCTTTTTTCCTTCTTCTTGGTACTAGTTTCGGGAGATAAGTTAAAAATGTGGCTGTGGACTCTGTCCCCTAGTTTTGAAAACTCCATCTTTGCCAATGCCGAAGGAGACTTGTTTTCTGGAAACAAAAATCTGCAGTTAGTTTATTGTATGCATCATGATTCCTGTGGCTATCTTTCTTTCCATATATGAAGCTGTGGGGAAACTTATTTAACTCTGTTTAAAAATCTTGTTACCATTTAAAAATAGTCATCTCTAAAAACAGTCTAAGCATTTACTGAACAGTGAATACAAGAGTGAGTGAAGGTACCCAGGGGAAATAAAAAGGTCCTTGGTTGCTTTTTATTCAGCACAGAAAGGGACAGAAGTCTTGGATTCCTGGCAGACTGGCCCAGGGTGCTTCTGCTCCCATACTGAGTAATGGTACTAACACATTGAATGACAATATAGACATGAGTGGTTTCCAATACTATCCTGGCATTTTGGACAAATATTATAAAGGCTTGGACACCAAAGGTGTTACTTGAGATTTATAAATCCTTAGGACCTCTTTATCAGTAAGTGACAGTAGCACTTACTGATCCCAAGGTCTTCTGATTCGAAGTCCAGTGCTCTCTCTCTGCTGAAATAAATTCCTTAGGCCTGTGAAAATCCGAGGCTCCTGGAGTGGCATTAAATATTGAACAGAATTTATAAAGTGAAGACCCATCACATGTTTAAGTTTTTTCAACTATACATGTTCTCTTTTAAATAATTAACATGAAAATGCCTTATATTTTATTTTGCATGTGTGCCACTTACTATACACTGTAATTACTATGTGCATTGTATATTTAGACACCTACAATACGAACAGCATTGTCAGCACCACACATTCATGTTATTCTTTGCGGATGGCCTATGAAATGCTCAAGAGTGCTTTGGACCACACTTGTTATGTGCTTTATATCTAAGTGAGCCTCAGAAGTAAACCTTGCATGAGATGTGAGTCTATTTACTATAATATCTAAGGATGAGAGAGCATTATTTCAAGTATCATAAAACATACCCTTTCACCAGTCATACTCAATTTGCCCATCTCCACTTCATGCCTTTAATGCAACTGGAAGATCCACGATAGGAGGTACAAAGGCTCTAAAGGGAAAAGGTGTGCAGGTACATTTTGGGTAAAGGTTCAGTGCTGTTGGTTCCTCCAGTGAAGTTCATCTCCCGCCAGACTAACGCGGACAAGAAAATGAATGTTTTAGGTGATGTTCTGTCTCTGTGCTTGTCCAAATCATTGCTATTGTTCTGTATTCTTTGGAGAGAGGCCACAGTCAAGGAGCAGAGTGCAGAATATGTTGGGATACTTCCAGAGTTGAGGGATCCTTTCTTCTCTTGTGAGAACATTGGTTTAAATTCACCTAAAGAACAATTCCAGAGAACATAATGTACATGTTAAGTGCAGAACGATTGTTTTTGGCTGTGCATGATCAGTCATGCTGTTCTCTGCCTTTGCGTATAGTTTTCTTTCTTCTTGGCGTGGCTCCTCTGTTTTTCATCCAGCTACTTTCATCACCCTTCCAAACTAAGTTAAGGCACCTCTTCCTTCAGGAAGCCTTCTCTAACCAACGAGCTCTGGTTTAGATGTCTCTCCTCTGGGCCCTCATAGTAACACTAGGCATAAGTCAATGGTAGGATTTACTTGTTCTGTATAGTAGACTTATTTGTCAGTAAAGACCAGAAATAGACCCCTGAGGACAAGAATCTCATCATTTCATTCTGAATGCCCAGTTCCCAGCCCAGTGTCTGGCCCTTAGCAGATCTTCAATAAATGTTTATTGAGCTGCTAATAACTGAGAGGCTAATGGAGCGGCTCTGACTGCCCAGCGCCAGTTGTGCATGGAAGCCAAGAAGTGTTGCTCCTTCCTTATGATGTTTTGAAATGTGCCTTGCCTTTGGGAAAAAGAAAACAATCGCATTCTCCAACACAACAAAATATATGAATACGGGATTATTCGGAGTCTGGAGCTCAAAGTTTCATCCACAGAAAAACACTCCAGGAAATTAAAAATTTTTAAATATAAAACAATCCAATAGTCATATCATCTTAGCAGAACTGTTTAATTTGAGCTCTTATTTTTCAGCTTTTTTTGGCATGTTTGTAGCCTTCTATGTAGTCATAACACTTCTAATAGCTATCATTTAAGGGGACACATGATCATTTAATAAGCATCTTCCACATTCCAGGCACAGTGATAAACTATACTGATGTTATTTCAGTTACTAATGACCCCTGTGTTAGAATCATTATCTTCATATTACAGCAGATAGGGCAGTCCAGCGGAAGCTGAGTGAAGCTTAGTAAGTGGTAGAAATAGAATCTGAACTGACATCAAGCTGGCTAAAGCTATTAAAATTTTATTATTAGCAATATCTGAGATTTTACTATTTTTCTTCTAGGATTTTTATGGTTTTGGGTCTAACATTTAAGTCTTTGATCCATTTTGAATTTATTCTTAATGTGTGGTATAAGGAGGTGGTTTAGTTTCATTTTTCTTCATGTATCTGTCCAATTTTCCCCACACCATTTGTTGAGTAAACTCTCTTTAGCCCATTGAATGTCCTTGCTGCCTCTGTCAAATAGTAATTGACTTTAAAGGTGTGGGTTTGTTTCTGGACATTCCATTGATCTATGTGTCTATTTTTACGCCAGGACCATGCTGTTTTGATTACTACGGCCTTGTAGTACAGTTTGATATTAGGTAGTGTGATTCCTCCAACTTTGTTCTTCTTTCTCAGGATCACAGTTGCTATGTGGGGTCTTTTGTGGTTCCACATACATTTTTGAAATATTTGTTCTAGTTCTGTGAAATATGTCATTTGAATCTTGATAGGAATTGCCCTGAATCTATGGATTGCTTTGGGTAGTATGGATGTGTTAATGATGTTAATTCTTCCTAACCATGACACGGTATGTGCTTCCACTTACTTGTATCTTCTTCAGTTCTTTTCTTCAGTGTCTTATAATTTTCCGTGTACAGGTTCTACATCCTTGGCTAGGTTTATTCCTAGGTATTTTATTCTTTTTGAAGCAATTGTGAACGGGATTGTTTTCTTAATTTCCTTCTCTGTTAACAGGCAAGGGAAACAACAGAAAAAAATAAACAAATGGGATTACATCAAACTAAAAAGTTTTTGCACAACAAAGGAAATCATCAACAAAATAAAAAGAAAACTCCTGCAATGGGAGAACATATTCACTGATACCTCTGATAAGGGGTTAATATCCAAAATTTGTAAAGAACTTACAAAACTCAACACCAAAAAAGCAAACAACCCAATTAAAAATTGGGCGAAGGACCTGAATAGGCACTTCTCCAAAGAGGACATACAGATGGCCAATAGACATATGAAAAGATGCTCAATGTCACTAATCATCAGAGGAATGCAAATTAAAACCACAATGAGATATCATCTCACACTGGTCAGAATGGCTATCATCAATAAATCAACAAACAACAAGTGCTGTAGAGGGTGTGGAGAAAGGGGAACCCTTTTGTACTCTTGGTGGGAATGCAGACTGGTGCGGGCACTGTGGAAAGCAGTACAGAGATCCTGCAAAAAATTTAAAATGGATCTTCCTTTTGACCCAGCAATCCCACTTCTGGGAATATATCTGAAAGAGCCCAAAACAGTAATTCGAAAGAACATAAGCACCTCTAAGTTCACTGCAGCATTATGTACAATTGCCAAGATATGGAAGCAGCCCAAGTGTCCATCAGTAGATGGGTGGATAAAACAACTACAGGACTTTTATACAATGGTGTTCTACTCAGCTATGAAAAAGAAGAAAATTTTACCCTTTGCAACAGTATGGATGGACCTAGAGAACATGATGCTAAGTGAAATAAGCCAGACAAAAAAGAACAAATACCATATGATCTCACTCTATGGTGAATCTAATGAAAAAAACTGAACTAACAAGCAAAACAGAGACAGACTCATAGATGGAGAGCAGATGACAGTTAGTGGGGGGTGGTTGGTGGGGGAGGGATTGAGCGAAAAGGAAAAAGGACTCATGCATATGGACAACAGTGTGGGGACTGCTGTGGGGAGGTGGGTATAAGGGGACTAAATGGTAATGAAAAAAATACAATAAAGATTAAATTAAAAATGCATTTTAAATTAATTGAAATAGATTAACAATTAAAAATAAAAATTAGTTTATTTCATCAAATTTCTAAGAATGGGTTTATTGGGCTGAGTGAAATTTGCTTTTTAATAGTTGTTGTTAAATTAATTTCCAAAAGGATTGGAAAGTCTTGCTCACCAGGCTGCAAATTTCTCAAGGGAAGAGTTTGTATCCTGTTTCCCTCATCTCAAAATCTAGCACAGTGCTGATCATGTAGTAGCATCTTGACAGAATTCTGCTGAATGAATTGCTGAATAAATGGACACTGTCACCAGCATTATAAATTTTCTTTGAAACCCACGAAATGTGGTGCCTGAGAAGTATATAAGCCTACAAAAGGCAGATAGGTTTCTTGCCCCTGAATAAAAAGAAAGAGATAATGACCCCCGGTAAAGCAGATTGGCTCTGTTGGGAAAGTAGCTATCTACTTTTACAAGCAACAAAAAGTATTATTCTCTATTTCCGTATCTAAGAATTTATTGAGTCACTTTCCACACTCTGTGACTTGAATTAATGCCAGGTCGCCTAGTGACCCAGACCCAGCCTGTTGGTGCAGTCAGTCACACAACCCAACAAGCAAAAGTCAATAGGATGTAATTCAGGGCTTATTCGAAGTGTTCGAAGGAAATTACAGAGACTCTAATAACGCTTTTGAGAATTCTCTTTCCCTTTTCTCTGCTTTCCTTACATCTCCTCTGCTCTCATCTCTACCAATCTCTAAATCCCCATTTTCAAAACTATATGCAAAAATTTTCTGGAACTTTTAAGCCACGGCTGTGATTGCTTCCGTTCCTTAAAGTTCCAGTGGCTTCACCTCTCCAGGGGAGCTGCGGGGCCTTCCGCCTGTGGGCCCCCTGGCCTCCATCAGCCCGTATCCTTCTTCCTGTCTTGTTTGCCCTTGGAAGTATAGTTCTTTTTCTGCTTGTTCTCCATTCTTTTTTTAAGGGAAATTCTCCTAGAGAATTTTTGCTTTAAAAAAAATCCTTCGTCCTATATAGTTCTTTGAAAGTGAAGTTATAGGTAGTGCAGAATCAATTTATTGACCTGAAGCGTTTCTTCTCAAATTATATTGAAATTTTCCCCTGACCTCACCAAGCTTTGCCAGTCTTTCGACAGGAAGCTTTCTTGAATCTCTTAGTCTCCATTCCCACAACTTCAACTCAATATCACAGTTTTCATGAAAACTATGACAAATATTTGTCCATCATTGAATCCGTTCCCTAAGGTCTAGTCTCTGTTTTCTGGTCCTGTTTTCTTTTATTGATATCCTCTTCTCTTCGCTTCAGATACTGCCAGCTTTTTGGCACTTTCCCCTCGGTCAACACAGGGAAGATTCAAATAGAATTTACCTTATTAGGTTAAACTACAATTCACATTCAGATAACCCTCGTAAGTATTTGTCTTTAAAACTCCTCTGACCCATCTGTGAAATTAAATCTCTTAAATATATTTCAGGTTGGCTTAGGTTACGGCTCAGTTGCTTGTCTGTACCATTTGCCTAAGTTACAAATTTTTCTGATTCAGATTCAGTTTTACTTGTATGATCTTTAAAGAGTTGGGAAGTGATGTTTTAACTTTGGCAATGCATAGATATAAATATAGACATAATGAAGCAAATTAAATCTATAGTTCTATGGTGTGGTTTGGAGGAAAGTAAAATAATTATCATGATATATTATGTTTGTTATTTTAGGCATCTGAAATAAGAAAATTTGACAGCTTAGAGAAACTGGTGTATTTGTTTTGTGGTTTTAATTATTATTAGATTTGTAGCTTCTTAACTTGAAAAATGATATGATTACTTTTCTAAACGGTGTTGCATATTTAAGAAAACTGATTTTTTTTTAACATTCAAAATTTCTTTTAGAAGAGGTATAGAAATAGAAGTTTATCTTGCAGGGCTTGGAAGTCTGCCCTGTCAGGTATTTGAGTTTATGAGAGAATCATCTATATGAGATTTGACATGTATATCAGTCAGAGTTCAATCTAAGAGGCAGATCCAGTAGGAGGTGTGGTTGGGCATTTGTGTGTGTGTGTGCATGATTTATGACTTATCACAAGAAAATTGGCTTATAAAAGTGTGGGAGGTGGCTAGGCACCTCTGAAGTCTGTAAGGTAGGTTGTTGGAGGACAGTCCAGGAGGAGACCAAAACTCCACAAATATGGGCCAAAGCTTTGTCCACAGCAGGAATTTCATTTTTTTCTTCTCTGAAAGCCTCAGCCCTGCTTTTTAGACCTTCCAACTGATTAAGTCAGGCTCACCCAGAATATTCTCCCTTAAAGGTAACTGAATAAAGGTGCTAGTTATACCTGAAAAGTCCCTTCACAGCGGCACCTAGATTAACATTTGGTTAATTAATTGAAGGGCAGTAGCCTAGTCAAGCTGATGCATCAAAAACCATCACAAAATGTTGAGATATTTTAATTAATTTGTAAATCAGTTGTCCTCTTTGGTGGGATTTAATCTGTTAAGTTTATAATTTTACATAATACAAAGTAAAAGTATAATTTATATATTTTTCTTTTGAGGTAAGGTTGCTAGTTTTATAAATAGCAAGATGCAGTTTATAAATTGAATGTAAACATATGAGAAAACCTAAGTTTTAATAATTATGATTTCAGCAGTTGTAATGATCCAAATAGCTGCAGACAGTCTTTCATGTGCACAAAGCTTTGCACAGATGTGAAAAAGAAAATCCACAATTGATAGAGACTGGCAGGCTGGAATTGGATGGTTCACAAGGGTCCTCAGGCCTGACATATAGTAGGGGAATTATAGAAAATGGAATTCAAACCATTATGGAGTGAGACTTGAGACCTTTGAAAGATATTTATATCACTGTTGAACAATGATAGTGATTAAGAGACGTAATCTCCGGATCTATGTGGTCCAGCCTCAGAACTATATCGTAGTAAACGTTTTCTAATAATATCCAGCAATCAAAGGGAATTTCAAAATAACTTGAGGGTTTTACTTGCATTTCCTGATGCAATAGTACATCACAGTAACACTTCTAAAAGAATCCGTCTTTTGTCTGTCCTCTAACTCCCTCACACAACATGTCTACAATTCCCTCCACAAACTTTTCTCTAATTCCAGCCCTAATCTGTGTATCAGTTTTCTTTCCCTTTCTTTTTCTGCATGGTAGAGCCCCAAATAACTCTTCTAACCAAGGAGGACCCTTTTTGGAGGACAAGGGAGATCTAAAGAATTAGGAGTAGGCAAAAGGGAGGGGCTGTGAACATTCATATACTAGTCTTCTATACTAGGTTTGGGTCTTCCTCAGGACAGTGATAACTCAGCGTTAGCACTGGGAAATTCAGCCAGACTCATAGCGGTATGGATACTAGAAAACTTAAAGTGAGAAAAGAAAAGCTAAAATGTGTTCAGTTATGTAAGAGTAACAATTACACTTAATTATATAAACTGTTTACCATTTATGCCTAATTACCCCCAAAGCACAGTCATGATTATGCACTCCATTAGCTATGTATGTCAGATTAATCTGGTGGTAAATTCTATTACAACACTAAACCTGTATGTTCAGTCCACTTCAGTTACTGTTTCTTTTTCACAGTAGCCCACACACATGCTGTCTGGAGATCTACTTACAAGTGTAAAAAAATTAGAGGAACCCTTGTCCAGGCTCTAACTGCCACACCTCTGAACTTTTGCAATAGTCTAAGGTAACTCCCCAGCTTTCGGCCTCCCCCTTTCCACGGTGTTATTCCCATTGAAATAAGAATAACCGGAAGCCTCCAGTAGCTCCCAGCATTCTCTCATCAAGTGAAAATTCCCGAGTCTTGCTTTTTAGGCCTTTGACCTCTTGTTAAACCAAACTATATTTTTCTTTAAACAGGGAATCGTGTGAGGCATTGTCCTTTAAGACCTCAGGCCTTTCCTAAGGAAGTTGAAGCATGAAGGATTTTTGTTATCCAAGGCATACCTTGACAGGTGTCGTTTTTCTCCATTCAAATTCTTTGTCTACTTTGGATTCCCTGTCCCCTCTGTCTGCCTCTGGTTCTGTTCCCAAGCTAGTCCTGAAGGATGAGCAGAGGGGAAAATGCAGGGGACCCAGTAGTTGCCACCCCGTGTGGGGTTGACCACTGATAACAGGATAAATAAACTGCTCTCAGAGGTAGATTACGGCCTTTGGGGATCACCTTGCAGGGAATAATGACAGAGCCAAGAGTCTCTGCTCCCACTGTGTGTGCAGGGGCATGTATGGGCTCCTTTTAAAGCAAGTTTTACCTTGAACTGCAGGATCTCTTTTTATAAACAGGAAGTGTCTGGACCAGTGTGCTGGTAACAGAGCCTATATTCTGGAAAATAATAAAAAGCTCAGGCTATTGTTCTTTCTTGCATTTGTGTTCTTCTTGTTCATGGATGCTTTCAGACCTCTGCCCCTCTGTCCCTGCAAGGACATCAGGACAGGATCGGTCATGACACAATGTGGGCTGGAAAGTCATGCGGGTGCAGGATCCTGAGACTGGGTTTGGGGTAGAGGACCTGATGTTCAAAAGGCAGGCGTGCCCAAAAATGGTACACAGGGGACAAGGCGAAGAGCCGTGGGTGACTTTCTACCTCTGCTGCTCCTATGCAGCTCTGAGCCACCGTTGCCACTGGTGCAGAATCCAACACAACCGTTTCCTAACTGATCTCCCTGCTTCCACCCGGCGTCCCACAAACCGTGGTCCACACAGCAGCCAGAGTGGTGGTCTTTGTAAAGTACCAATCAGATTACGGTTTCCTTTGCCTAGACCCCTCTGATGGCCTCCCATAAACCTACAGACCTTACGGGACCTGATTCGTGCCTCCATTTCCTGCTTTCTGTGCTTCTGTCACTTTGGCCTTTTCCGAACAAGCCAAAGCCTTTCCCGCCACCCCCTCTCCCTGGGAGACTCTTCAAGCAGCTCCTTCTCGATTCAGGGTCTCAGCTCAGCTAGATTCCCCTCTCTTCCTACATTCTCCATCATGTCACTCTGTTTTATTTTCCTCATAACGCTGGGCACTTGTGAAATTATGTTTCATGTATTTATTTTCTGTCCGTCTCCTCTCTGTGATTTAAGTTCTTTCAGAGTCGATTTCCCATTTGTCTTGTTCATCATGGTATCTCCAGTGTCTAATCTAGAGGTTGCTGCCTAGCAGCAGTTTTGTAAGTATTTAAGAAGTTGATAAAATATTCCTGCCACACAATTATGAGCTATTCTTAGAATTGTACCCAGGACTGTTGGGTTGCCATAAAGATGAGAAAGGCGTGTGGCCGAGGACAAAGTTTTAGAACTGAAGAAGGGGAAGAATCTGTTCAGCAGCTTCAGGTGGAAGAGGCTGGGAACTGCAAGCCCCCAAACCAGTACCAGGAAATCTTAACTTTTTAAAAAAAATTGTGCTAAAATACATATAACATAAAATTTTTCATTGGTGACATTTATTATCTTCACAATCTATCACCTCTATCTAGTTTCAGGACATTTTCAGCCTCACCAAGGAAACTGTGTGCCCATACCCAAGCAGCAACCCCTCTACTCCCCCGTCCACTGCCAACCCATAGCCTTCACTAAACCCACCTTCTGTCTCTGGACTTGCGTGTTCTGGATAGTTCATATAAATGGAATCATATGACATGGCACCGTGTGTGACTGGCTTCTTTCACTTATCATAATGCTTTCAAGGTTCATCCATGTTTTAGTATATATTGATACTCCATTCTTTTTTATTACTAAATAATAATCAATTGTGTGGATATACTACATTTTGATTATCCAGTCATTAGCTGGTAGACATTTGGGTCGTTTCTACATTTAGGCTATTGCGAATAGTGCTGTATTAATATTCTTGTACAAATTTTTGTTTGAACGCATGTTTTTAATTTTTTTTTTTTGTTAGAAACCAGGAATGGAATTGCTCAGTCATATGGTGATTCTACATTTAACTTATTGTGGTAGTTAATTTTTTTTGCCAACTTGATTGGATCTTGGGGTTCCCAGATATTGACCCAAATATTATTTCTGAGTGTGTCCGTGAGATGTTTCTGGGAGAAATTAGCATTTGAGTTGGTGGACCTCGTGAAGTGGTTACCTGCCTCAGTGTGCACAGGCGTCATCCAACCTACAGAGGGCCCGTATAGAACAAAAAAGCAGAGAAAGGAAGAACTGGGCTCTTCCTGCCTAACTGCTGAGCTGCAACATGGATCTTCTCTGTGCTGGTTCTCTGGTCTTCCCAGCTGAGCTGGAATCGACATCAGTGGCTCCCGGTTCGCAGGCTTTTGCACTTGGACTACATTTAACCATTTAAGCTTTCCTGAGTCTCCAGCTTGCAGGTAGCAGCAGATTATGGGACTTCTCAGTCTCCATAATTGTGTGAACCAAGTCCTTAGAGTAAAGTTATCCATATGTACATTCTATTGGTTCTGTTTTTCTAGAGAGCCCTAATTGACTATTCAGGAACCACCAAATGTTTTTTCACAGCAGCTGCACCATTTTACTAGTTTCTACCAGCAGCAGTGAGTGAGGATTCCATCATTTTTACCAACTCTTGTTTTTTATAGTATATTTTGGGGCTTTTTACAAAAATTATAGCCATCTTTGTGACTGTGAAATGGTATCTCCTTGTAGTTATGATTTGTATTTTCCTAATGACTAATGATGTTGAGCATCTTTCATGTGCTTTTTTTTTTAGCCATTTGTATGTTCATTTCTCTTACAAGAAATGTTTACTCAGGTTATTTGCCCATTGTTTGTCTTTTTGTTGTTGAATTGTAAAAATTCTTTATATTTTAGATACTAGATCTTTATCAGAGAAATGATTCACAAATATTTTCTTAATTCTGTACATTGTTTTCACTTTCTTGATAGTGTCCTTTGATGCACAAATGTTTTTAATTTTGATGAAATTTATTTTATCTATTTTTAATTTTGTTGCTCATGCTTTTGTTGTCATTACTAAGAATCTTTTGCCAAGTCCAAGGTCACAAAGATTTTTCCCTATGTTTTCTTTCAAGGAGTTTGGTCCATTTATGCCTTTGGTACGTTTTGAGGTAACATTTGTATATGATATGAGGTAAGGGTTAAACTTTATTCTTTTGCATGTGAATATCCGATTGTTTCAGCATGGTTTGTTCAAGAGAATATTCTTTTCCCATTGTGTAGTCTTAGCATCCTTGTTGAAAATCAATTGACTATAGGTGTGTAGATTTATTTCTGGACTCTGAATTCTATAGAAAATTTAACCTTTTTAAAAGGAGACACTACTAATACATTTTGAGATCCTGGGGAAAGAGGCCTTTGAAAATTTAGGCTATTGCTTGAATGTTATTCTGATTAGTCTGGTTTTAATACATTAGAGGAATGCAGTCCAACCATCAGGTTAATTGTACTTGCTGTAGTTTAGGACCAAAATCTCCTGCTGAGATGATATTAGCATTATTATTAGTGATAGCAGTAGTGGTTATTTTAGATGGTTTCTACTTACATAAATCTTAGCAGTTTTTTAAGACATATGATTCAATAATAAACATTAGTGTAATAAACATTAATAATAAATATTAATGTTTCTCTGAAGGCCTGAGTCTTTTATTTGGTCACATTTGAAGATGTCATCTCCTCCCACAAGTCCCTCCACAATCCTAAAAACTGAATAATAGACAAAGGGAAAAAATATGTGAAACATAATATCTAATCATTTCTAAAACACATGAATCACCTGCCTTTTCTACCCTTTCTTTCACCATGAGGACTCAAATGGCTCACCTGGACCTGGTGATATGGGCTCTGCTGAAATCTGTCGGAGTTCACACTGTTACACTTTACATGGTTTATACATTTATTCCTACAGCAGACATTATTTATGGAGTTTCAGGCCCTGGCATGGATTCTTGGATTGTAAGAATCTAAGAGATATTCTTTCGTTTTGAGGCATTTACTAGCTGAGGAGGACACAGGCATAGGGCTACGCTATAATGTGATAAAAGCCTCACTAAATGTTATATACAAAATATTTAGATAGCATGAGGAAAAGAATGGTTAATGCTGCCCAAGCTTCACATTTCCTCCGTTAGGCAGAGCTACTTGAGGGCGAGAACTCTCCCTCTCTCTTCATCTTTGTACCCCGACTGCTGAGAAGAATTTTCGAGTATTTATGTGCTCTACAAATGTTTGCTGAGTCAATAGACATGCTAAGACTTGAATGATGAATCGGCGTTTTCCATGTAGAAAAGAAGAATAGAATTCTAGGCTGAGGGACTAGCACGTACAAGGGCATGGAGGCTTAAGAGTGTGATTCATCCATTGAATGACAAGCGGTAGTCAGAATCTGAGGATGCATGCACAGCAGGAGGTGAGGATGAACAGCAGCCAAGGGTTCATTTGTAGGGAGCATCAGATAACACTAAGAAATTTGGAGATTATCCTGCGGACTATGGAGAAACATGGATCATTCATCAGGCAGGTGGCAAAGTGAGGGACACAGTTACATAAAAAAAGTCTGTAATTTAGAAAGAATGCTTAGGGAGCACAACAGAAGTGAGTTTGGGGTTGGAGAGGCAGGCAGGGAGACCATTTAGGGGACTATCATAGCTCAAGGGAAGGCTGAGGAGAGCCCTGTACTAGGGCAATGTCAATGTGAATAAGAGAAAATAATGGATCCCAAGGATATTCAGAAGGTTTAATTGGCAGAATATGTTGTTAGGGGAGGTTTGCTTTGTTGAGGAGTGAGGCCAACTTTCTAGTTTGAGGAACTGTGTGGATTATGACACCAGCAACGGAAATGAAGAATAAGAAGAGAAGCAGGATGGAGCCACACAGATGGGAAGAATGGTAAGGATGATGATGGATCAGTGAAGGGTCTCATGACCTGATTGAAAAATCCAAAACCCAGATCGCTTTATGTACTTATTAATGGCAAGTCCAAGAAAGAACTATTCAGATCATCTGGAAAAAGAAGGCTTTATATAACTTATGGATTGGACTTTCTTGTCCTGGAGTTTCCCAAAAGTAATGATAGTCACGTGAGTCTTGTAAAAAGACCATGTTTATTTGAAGAATGATGTTCAATGCTATATTTGGGCTTACTCTTTTCTTTTTCTTCCTATTTTACAGTGTTTATTTTTTAATTTCAACTCTATTCATCCTTAAACCAGTTATTAAATACTTAATATTAAAAATTGCTAGCATCACAATATTCCTAGCACTATGTTATGTACTCTTTATGCATCATTTTGAGTCATTTTAGGTAAAGGAAATGGTTGGCTGTGAATCCCTCTTCACATAATCTGAGTCTCAGAGCAGGTTATAAGCCCTCAAGTCTCAGTGTCACAGCCAGGACTTTGGTCTGGTTCCTTGAAGTACATAGTCCACATTCAGCTACTGGGCAGTGTTTTTAAAACTGTTCATCACAACTCATCAGTGAATCATGAAATCAATCTAGTATCAATCAGCGTTAGAAAATAAACCAGTATAAAAATTTAAAATATGAACATGCATCACATATTAAAGCTAAGTATTGTTGTATAAAGCTTATTCTCTTTCTCACACACACACACGCACACACAAATAGCTAGGGTTACAATATTGGAGTGTGTGGGGGCTATTTTGAAAGAGGAAAGCCCTTCAGTTTGGGATAGTAGAAGAAAGTTTCACAGAGGAGGTGATGTTTTATTGGGCCTTTGAGGATGGTAAGATTTAGGCAGACAGAGAAGAACCAGGTCATCTCAGGAAGGTGGCTGTTATACAGTATTTTACATGAAGCAGGTATGTTTCTCAGATCTCATTTTAGGGATTATATTTTTGGGACTTTAAGCAAAATCAACAAATTCAAGGACTGCAGTTAGCCCTAAGAACTTACGTAGTGGGCATGGGTTGACTTTTGGCTACCTCGCATCCTCTTCCTCTTCCTAAAGGAATGCCCATTTTGGGAAGCTATTTAGCTATCTGATTGGGGGAAAGATCTGGGTATTACCAGGGTGACAATTTCTTTATTGGTTACGGCACTGCCGTGGAATCAAAAGTGGTTTCCTTTTATTCATCCCCATGCCTGCTGCCTGGTGTTACTGTAGTTGCTGCTTCTCCATCTTTAAGGCCAGCGTGGTTAGTACCCCTGGGGATGTGTGTTTCCTAACCTTCTACCTTTTAGCTCCTGTCACCCTCCAAATGAATGTCCTTCATATTAAGTTAGAACTCTAACTGGAACAATGAGCAACATCTTTTCTTACATTATCTTAATGAAAATGTCTGTAACATACCTGCATATTAAACATTTTACAGAGAAGTAAACTGAAGTTCAGAGGGAAGCCCTGGCCCTGGGAAGATGTAGAGCTGGGGTTTGAACCCATGTATTATTACAGAAATACTCTTTATTTTTTCCATCATTGCAGGTTGCCTCTCCAGAGCTGGACAAGCTTTAGGACTTAAACGTTTTTATGATTTTAAGGAGTCTTCAGTTGTTAAAAATGACCAAAAAAATGTAAATGCTTGCCTTCATATAAAAAGGATATTTCCTTAAAAGAAGATGTTAGACTTAAACTAAAGTTTCCTGGTCTCAAACAACAACAATAAAAAATCAAAACCACTCAACAAGACTGAATTCTCTCTTTCCAAATATTTATTAGGGATTCTAGGCAGGGGCCTAGATAATTGAGAGGATTAAAGTGAAGGAATAAAGGAGAGGAGAAAATGTCGCCTCCGGCAAAATGGGAACTAAAGCAATGGGAAATGTTTCCTGGGAAAGCAGAAAACGTGTGCAAAGCAAAATTAATTTTAAAGACATTAAGAAGAAAGGGATTGGGGTAGGGTAGAGAGAATGGGGAGAAGGCAGGGAAAAATCTACAGAAAAAAAGAAAACCAAGAAACGGGATGAACTTTGGTCTGGTTTTAATTTAAGTCAATTGGCAAATAAATCCTTGAAAGCTGTTCTCAGCATGGATATTCTCTGTAATGTAAGTAACTGAAACCGGCTCAGAATGCATTTTTTTCCCCTAAAATATGATACACCCTATAGACAGAGGCAACATCAATAAAGTTCCCTGCCTCTGGCCCCACATTCTCTCTGCCCACCACCCAACACCCTGTGTTTCTGCCTATAGTTCAGAGCTGGTATAATTAGGGGAATTAAGGATTTTCATGAACATAAAATATATGTGTATTTAATTGTGCTGTCAAACCAAAAAGATAAAGATGATCAGTAAATGAGCAAAATTCCTCTCCTAAGATATTGTTGAAAACTTTTAATCCTTAAAGATTCATCCATTTCCGGCACTTTCCCTAACTTCAGGATTAGGATGAAAGAAAAAGTATGTTTAATTATTTCAATTGTGTTCAACTGTATTTTGAAATTTTTATTTGCTGAATTCTAAAAAGAATTTGAGACAATTAGATAGGCATGTATGGTGAAATTTTCTACAGAAGGTTAACCTTGTTGATTGACTGCCATGGGTAATTTAGTGGAAATGGGAAGATTAAGGGCAATTAACTGAGAGAACTTTAACATCTAGGAAAAATGTCTGCAAGTCAATAAGAAGATTTAACTACCTAACAGTAAAAAGGGTGAAAGGTATGATCAGGATTTCACAGGAGAAGAAATACAGCTGTTTCCATAAACATGTGAAGAGATGCTGAACCTAAACAACATACTACAGTTTGAAACCACATAGAGATGTGTTTTCATACCCATCAGCTTGTCAAAAATTAAAAATTCCGACAATACTAAGAGTTGGTAAAAATGTGGAACCATAAGACCTTCATACAATGTTTGCAGGAGCATAAAGGAGTTGAATCAGCTTGGGAGGGAGTTTGGTATTACCTAGTGAGTAGTTCTGCCTACTTTATTCATTGGAGCCCTTAGCATATCAATCATAGTTATTTAAATTTCCCAGTCTGATCATTCCAACATTCCAGCCATATCTGAGTCTAGTTCTGATGTTTACTCTGTCTTTTCAAACTTTTTTCTGCCTTTTAGCACACCTTGTAATTTTTTCTTGATAGGCAGAAATGATATATTGGGTAAAAGGAATTGCTGTAAACACTTTTAATGGCACGGTGATGAGCTCTGGTTGGAAGAGAAGGGTTCTATAGTCATTTTTTTCTCTTTTTAAAAAATATTTGACCATTTATTGAGCATACCTTGTAACGGTTCTCATGACAATCAAATTTTTAGGAAAGAGTCTCTAACACCATAAACTTGGATTAATTTTCTGCAAACTTCATACACCAAAACCCCAAAGTTGGAAGAAAAACCTGAATGTTTATGTATCCAAAGAAAGCTATTTTTAAGTGAAATTATAAATTAAGTTGAAAGCACAGCTACAAAAACCAGGTTTAGATTAAAATTAAAGTATCCCTTGGATTATGGAGCCATTGCTAAAGCTCAATAAAGAAACAGGATATGTTATTCCAGCACAGAAGTTTGGCGTATTCCTGCCAAATTTTACATAAGCCGTTATTTGTCTAGTCTTAATTTAAAACATTCCAACCACTGGGTGTAAGAGGCACCCAGAATGCCAGAGTATTGGCTTAGTGCCTCAAACCACACTAAAACAATTTTTAAAGCTAATGTAGCTATTAAGGCAAAATGCACACAGTAGGCCCTGAAATGTTTACTGAATAAATAAACTCCATTACATTGGAATTAAAGCACTTGTGCAACAGCAAAAAATAAAAATAAAAATAAAAATAAAATAAAATAAAATAAAATAGGATGGAGACAACTGAAAAACGATTATAGGCATAACCCCAGATTCATATACATGAATTTAATTCTAGTATAAAATGTTGATGTAGAGCGTTAAAAGTGCCACTTGAAATCTCTTAAAAATCCCTTTAAAGAAACAATTAAAAAAAAAAGAATTGGCAATCAGACACCTGCATAAGATCAGTGAATTCGGAGAACTTCAAAAGTTGTAATTACCCATTTTCATCAGTTTTTTGGAAACAAACAGTTTTGAATATATTTAATATGTTACATTATATTTATATTTAATATTACAATTCACTACCTCAATTAAACGCTTTAAATTTGGCAGTGTACACAGGAAACAGACAACTTACTTATGGCAAAGATCTTTTATGTGCCTCTGATTGGGTCTCAGTCTTTGAGAGAGAGGATGCCTCTGGACTGTGAAATTCACAAGCACACCTCAGGGCCCTCTTAGGTGGAATAAAATGGCTACAATGGGCTTGAGTTGGATACAGTTAATTCCCTCCCTTCATCTGAAAGGCTAGAGCCAAATGGAGTTGGGTGTTTCCCTTCCCCCAGGTCAGCTAGGTTCTGATAAAAACCCTTGCACATTAGATTCTGGTTAAAGTTTCTCGAGAAGGCCAGGTCTTGTGAAGAAGACCATTGTTCCTGTGTATTTCAAATTGGTTCCTTTTCCCTTACTCCTGCAAGAAGCAAGAAGAGCTGTTTCTCTGATACTCACTGTGAGAAGTTGGATGAGCTTCTGGAGGTAAAACTCACATAAGTGTGAATGTTGCCTCCCCACCTCCCTGCCCCGCCACCATGATGTGGCACCCGTGGAGTTTTTGACTCTCAGACTTGCCCACACTAAGCCTCCGGCAATTCATCGATTATAATTCTGGTTTTCCTACCCCAGTTCTGGTTCCCACAGAGATTCCCGCTCTGGTAAATTGTGATTCTCTGTATCTGTCTGCCTGTCTCTCCAATTTTGGGTCATCCATCTGGCCTGTATCCTAATGTCTCAGGATCTAAGAAGACTTGTTCATTTTCTGTTTGTTCAGCTTTTTCTCATTGCTAGCATGAGTTGTGATTTTCAAGCCCCTTATATGCCAGACCGGAAACTTGAAGTCCCACAGTCTTTTTTAAAAAATGAAGCTTTAAGTCAATAAAACATGGAAGTCCTGCCTGATGATCAACGTGCATAAAGAATTTTCACATTAACATAAGAAGAAATTTCTGCTCTTGGCCTGTGTGATGACCAGTGTGATATGATCACCTTTCTGGGGCTATATAAAGACCCAGAGGCCACCTGGCAATGGTAGCGACTGTTCTGGTGGAAATTTCCTGGGCCTAGAAGTCTTTGCCCCCCTGCCTCAGGGCGCAGTGTTATTGTTCAGAAAGCATGTGGCATATATAAAAGGTAAGGCCCTGCCTATGTGGGTGGTGGGATTCCATTCCTGCTTGGGCCTCAGTGACAGTCAGAGAATTGGTGAAGAGAAGTGTTGCCTTTTCCACTTTTTGAGGCTCTCGGAATAAAAATAATAAAGTGACAAAATAGGGTTACAAAAATTGTGGTATGGTTTAAGTATTTAGGGTTAACATGTTTAACACTGAGAAAATACAATATAATAATGACATGATATAATTATAATATTTTTTTTTAAATAACCTATAGAGATTGTGTAAGCAACCTTGCAAACCAGTAATGGGACTTGTTTTAAGTCATGTGATTAAAATTTTCCCAGTGTATCTCTGTGATTATATCTGTGGTCTCAATTTAATAGGGAATCAAAAATTTAAATTTGAGGGCCTAGATTTTCTGACCCAATTCCCAACCCCTGTCTGTATTGTTGTGGTCTAAATTTTAGACAAAGTTTCAAACTAGGACCCACAGTTTTGCCTTAGCATGATGGTGATGTTTGCTGGTATCAAGGTCGAGTCATATATAGGTTTAAAAGCAAATGCCTATATTGTATAAGTGCACTGTGTATTTGGGCAGACAACGGTTCAAATTCTGGCTTTGCAATTTCCTACCTGTGTGACCTTGGTCAACTTGTTTCTTTTCCTCTGAACCTCAGTCTCCTCAACTATAAAATGGGCATATGTATATGAATCTTAAGGAGTTTTAAAAATTCAGAATTATGGTTATTTGTGTGTCTTATTTATTCTCCTAGATAGTAAGCTCCATGAGGACATGAATTATGTTTGATCAATTTTTTAAAAAATTTCACATCATCTTGCACTAATCTTTGAAAGAACTCTAATGGAGCAGGTATTTTACACTTGTTAGTTATTGAAGCCTCATGAAAAGCTTATGAAGTTTGCCTTACCACTGTGCTGAGGCTCAGAGATATTAAGTTGCTTGCTTACTAGTGAGTAGTTGGACTTAAATCTAGATTTAAAAAATTATCTTTAGTTATAGTTAATATTCATATTATTTTGTATGAATTTCAGGTGTACAACATAGTGATTAAATACTCATATACTGCACAAAGTGTTACCTCTTGATATTTCTGGTTCCTCCCTGGCACCACACACAGTTATCACAATATTATCGACTGCATTCCCTATGCTGTACTTCTTTTTTTTTAACCTTGCTAAGTTTTTTTCTTTTCTTTTATTTATTTATATATATTTTTTGGTATATTTTATTGAGTATGCTATTACCGTTGTCCCATTTCCCCCCGCTTTATCCTCTCCATTCTGCACTGCATCCCATCATCCCCACACCTCTTAGTCCATGTCCATGGGCTGCACACACCAGTTCTTTGGCTTCTTAATTTCTCACACTATTCCCAGCCTCCCCCGTCCACTTTTATTTTTTTTTTTGGTCAACATTTTCCCGCCACCACTTTTCTCAGCCCCAACCACCCCCACCTCCCACCCTCAATCCGTCCCGCATTTGGCTTTGTTGATAGGTCCTTTATGCATGTTCCTTGATGACCCTTCCCTTCCCTTTCCCCTGTCATCTCTCTCCCTCCTCCCCTCCGGTTACTGTTAGTTTGTTCTTTATTTCAATGTCATTGGCTATATTTTGCTTGCTCGTTTATTTTGTTGATTAGATTCCACTTATATACTTTTACATCCCCATGATTATCTTGTAACTACCAATTTGTACTTAGTCCATTCACCTTTTTCACCCAGCCTCCCAAACCCTCACCCCTCTAGCAACCCTCAGTCTGTTCTCTGAATCTATGAGTCTGTTTCTATTTTGTTTACTTGTTTATTTTGTTCTTCATATTCTACATACAAGTGAAATCATTTGGTATTTGTCTTTCTCTGTCTGACTTAACATAACTTCACTTGACATAATACTCTCTAGGTCCATTCATGCTGTTGTAAAGGATAAAATTTTATTCCCCTTTATGGCCAAATAATATTCTATTGTATATATGTATCACATCTTCTTTATCCAATTATCTATTGATGGACAATTGGGCTGCTTCCACATCTTGGCTATTGTAAATAATGCTGCAATAAACATGAGGGCGCATATATCTTTTTGAATTAGTCTTTTCAATTTCTTTGGATAAATACCCAGAAGTGGAATTCCTGGATCATATGGCAGTTCCATTTTTAACTTTTCGAGGACCCCTCATACTATTTTCCATACTGGCTACACCAATCTGCATTCTCACGAACAGTACACAGAGGGTCCCAAAGCTTGTTATTTGTTGATTTATTAACAATAGCCATTCTGATGTGGGGGAGGTTTTAATTCACATGGTTTTAATTTGCATTTCTCAGGTGATTAGTGGCTTTGAGCATCTTTTCATATGTCTATTGGCCATCTGTATGTCCTCTTTGGAGATATGTCTTCGCAGGTCCTTTGTACATTTTTTAATTGGATCATTTGATTTTTGGTGTAAAGTTATATGTGTTCTTTATGCAATTTGGATATTAATCTCTTATCAATTATATCATTGACAAATAAGTTCTCCTGTTCAGTAGGTTATCTTTTTGTTTTGTTGACAGTTTCCTTTGCTGTGCTAAAACTTTTTAGCTTGATATAGTCCCACTTGGGTTTTTTTGGTCTTTTCCTTACTCAAGGGGCTATATTAAAATAAAATATTTCTAAAGAAAGTCAGTGATTTTATTGCCTAAATTTTCTTCTAAGAGTTTTATAGCTCTAAGTCTTATACTTAAGTCTTTAATCCATTTTGAATTTATTCTTGTATATGGTATAAAATGGTGGTCTAGTTTCATTTTTTTTTGGCATTTATTGTTCATTTTCCCAACATCATTTGTTGAATAGACTACGTTTATGCTATTATATGTTCTTGTCTCCTTTGTGATATATTAATTGACCATATAGGTGTTAATTTATTTCTGGGCTCTCTATTTTGTTCCATTGATCTATATGTCTATTTTTATGCCAGTAACATGCTGTTTTGATTACTATGGCCTTATAGTATAGTTTGATATCAAGTATCATAATATGCCCACCTATGTTCTTCTTTCTCACGATTGCCATGTCTATCTGGAGTTGTTTATGGTTCCACATAAATTTTTGGATTATTTGTTCTAGTTCTATGAAAAATATCATTGGTATTTTGATAGAAAGTACATTCAGTGTACCCATATTGATTGCTTAGGGTCATATGGACATTTTAATGATTTTAATTCTTCCTATCCATGAACGCGGTATATGCTTCCACAAATTCATATCTTTCTCAATTTCTTTCTTTAATGTCCTATAGTTTTCCAAGTATAGTTTTCTCTCCTTGGTTAAATTTACTTCTAGGTATTGTTTTCTGATAGTTCAATAGTGGTGTATAAAAATACAACCAACTTTTGAATATTTATTTTGTATTCTTCTGCTTTACTTATCAGTTCTAGTAGGTTTTTTTTGGTGGAATCTTCAGGGCTCTCTCTCTATAGTACCATGTCATCTGCAAATAATGACAACTTTACTTCTTCCTTTCCATTTTGGATGCCATTTGTTTTTATTTTATTTTGTCTGATTGCTGTGGCTAGGACTTCCATTACTGTTAAATAAGAGTGGTGAAAACAGACATCTCTGTCTTGTTCCAATCTTAAAGGAAATGCTTTTAGTTTTTCCCAGTTGAGTATGATGTTGGTTGTGAATTTGTCATAGATGGGCTTTATTATGTTGAGGTTTATTCCCTTTATTCTCACTTTTTTGAGCATTTTTATCATAAATGGGTGCTGGATTTTGTTAAATGCTTTTTCTGCATCTGTTGCTATGATCATATGATTTTTATCTTTCATTTTGTTTATGTGATGTATCATGTTAATTGATTGTGGATGTTGTGTCAATCTTGCGTTCTAGAAATAAATCTCACTTGAGCATGATGTATGATCTTTTTAGTGTATTGTTGTATTAAATTTGCTAATATTTTGTTGAGGATTTCAGCATCTATGTTCATCAGGGATATTAGCCTATAATTTTCTTTCTTTGTAGTGTTTTTATCTGGTTTTAGAACCAGGATAATGCTTATCTCATAAAATGAGCATGTGAGTGTTCCCTCCTCTTGAATTTTTGGAATAATTTGAGAAGAATAGGTGTTAGTTCTTTTTAAAATATTTGGTAAAATTCACCTGTGAAGCTATCCATTCCATGACTTGATTTCTGAGAGTTTTTTTATTACTACTTTAATTTCATTGGTTGTTAGTGGTCCTTTCAGATTTTCTGTTTTTTCTCTATTCAGTTTCAGAAGATTGAATATTTCTAGGAATTTACCCTTTTCTTCCAGATTGTTTAACTCGTTGCATATAATTGTTTGTTGTAGTTTCTTATAATCCTTTGTAATTCTGTAGTGTGGGTTGTCACTTCTCCACTTTCATTTCTGATTTTATTTATTTGGGTCCTCTCCCTTTAAAAAAAATTTTTTTTTTTTTATTTTTTAGACAGAGGGGAAGGGAGGGAGAAAGAGAGGGAGAGAAACATCAATGTGTGGTTGAGTCTCATGCATCGCCTACTAGGGACCTGGCCCACCACCCAGGCATGTGCCCTGACTGGGAATCAAACCAGTGACCCTTTGGTTTGCAGGCCAGAGCCCAATCCTCTGAGCAACACCAGCCAGGCCTCTTTGTTTTTCCTTGATGAGTCTAGTTAAAGGCTTATCAATCTTGTTTATCTTTTCAAAGAACCAACACTTGATTTCATTGAACATTTATATTGCTTTTTAGACCCTATTTCATTTATCTCTTGCTCTGATCTTTGCTATTTCCTTTCTTCTACTCACTTTGGCATTGCTTGTTATTCTTTTTCTAGTTCCTTTAGATGTAATGTTAGATTGTTTATTTGAGATTTTTCTTGTTCCCTGAGGTAGGCCTGTATTGCTATGAATTTTCCTCTTAAGACTGCTTTGCTGTGTTCCATTGATTTTTGTGTTTCTGTGTTTGCATTTTCATTTGTCTTAAGGTGTCTTTTGATTTCTTTCTTTATCACATTGTTAAGCCATTCATTTTAGTAACATGTTGTTTAGCTTTCATGTGTTTGTGTATTTTTCAGTTCTTGTCATTGATTTCTAGCTTCATACCTTTATAGTGGGAGAAGGTACTTGATATTATTTCAGTCTTTTTAATTGTATTAAGATTTGTTTTGTGGCCTAAGAGGTGGTCTATCCTGCAGTATGTTCCATATACACTTGAAAAGAATGTATATTCTGCTGCTTTGGGTGAAATGATCTAAAAATATCAGTTAAATCCATCTGCTCTAATCATCAGTTAAGACTGCTGTTTGCTTCTTTATTTTCTGCCTGGAATATCTACCCATTGATGTCAATGGGATGTTACAGTCCCTGGATTTGTTTTTCCTTCCCCTCCCCCCACCCCCCATATTGTGTTGCTACCTCCTGTTGTGCTCAGTGAATATTCGTTTAATGCATTTGATGGCCTTGCCTCCATTAAATGGATCTCTCACTGAACTACCTGAAATTTCTACCCTCCAATTTCTCTTCTGAAAATAATATACTCTCTGGAGTATAGTTATAACCATAAGCAGGTGCATGATCAGATTAATTTAAGTAGAGAGCTAAGGCCCTAGGAAAGGGAATGCAGGGCATTCAAAGCTTTTATAGAGAATAAGAGGATTATGAGAAGTCTGGTGTATGGGGTCAAGTTTTAATATTGGGCTACAGCATGAGGGGTGTGTGAATGGAGGAATAAATGAAAGAAGGAATGAAGGCACTAGGTATATAACAAAGGAAGAAGGAAAGAAGGGACAGAAGGATACGTGCAAAGACTTGATAAAACAAGGCACCTAAAGAAAAGCTATCAGAATGTGACTGGTTTTGAGGGTAAAAACTTGGATTTTTTTTCTTTTAAAATTTTCAACTCTTCTGTATTATTCAAAATTTTTACAATGAGCAGTGGTTTTTTGTAATTTAAAAAACCTAGTAAGGTTTATTCTAAAAATATAACATGTCTGCCTTTCCCTCTACAGATTTTTTTAGTACAGACTCACAGATTTTTTTTTTTAATACTCTGATCCAAATTATTTCTCCCTTGCCCATTATAATCAACCACCATATCTTTCTACCTACTGTATACAAGGCACTGTGCCAAATACAGAGTTATATGAGAAAGAATAAAATAGAATTGAGGCTCTGATCTCACTCCCCCCTGGGAAGAGGAGATACATGAAGAGGAAAATTATATTAGGAGGTAACATATGCCAGCTGTCCACTGTTGTGTCAGAAGTGAATAGAAAGTACTGTAACATTAGCTGTTGACTTAAATGAGCTGTTAACTTACTTAAGTGCATCTAGAAGACAATTTTGCATACTCTTCTATGAGTTAAAGATACTCTTGGTATTTTTAGCCTAATAATCAAGAATAGGAAAGAAAGCTAAGGCTTTAAACAGTTCAGTATGGTATTTTCAAAAGGCCAGTTCACACTGTATTTTGCATGTTCTCCAATATTTGAATGTAATAATTTCTTTTTCTAGCCTCAAGCTCAGCTTGAAGGTAATTAATGCTTATTACTTTTTTTTAATCCAGAGATTATCTAAAACAAGACAGTGTAAATTTACGAATGTTATCTTCAGAAAGGCAGGAAAAAAATTCTGAATGTTACTACTTACTAGATGTGACTTTAATAATAATCACCACTGTTTATTGAGTGTTTATCTTTAACTAGGAATTTATCTCCATCCACACAGCAATCTTATGAGGTTGTTACTTTCTATTGTACAATTACAGAAAATCTAATTCACAGGAATTTGGGAGTTATTTTCCAAGTTTTATGTATGTAAGTAAAACATGAGGTATGAACCTAGACCTGCCTGACTTTGAGTCCATGATCTTAATACCTTCTTTGCACACCCTGCTTGAACAAGTTTTAACCTCTCTGAACCTTAGATTTGTCATTTAAAATGTAAAGGGAGAATTCCCTCATAGTTTGCTGTTACAAGAGAATCAATATAATGTGTTTAGTGGGTACTCAGTAAGTGTTGCTTCTATTTAAGACAAAAGCTGAAAGCTGCAGAAATGGCATTTAATGACTTGCTCTCAGGTAAAGCTGGAGCTGAATTTCAAGTCTTCATTTCAGATTTTCAAGTGTTATAGAAATTGCCCAATAAAGAAAACTTGCAACATTAAAAATATATATGCTTATCTAAAACGAGAGCAAGCAGATAGAATGATTTCATTTCATATGATTTCTCTAGGAGTCAAAAAGGGAATAAATTTAAAAATTAAGACTGTAAGAGTTGCCTTTTTTTTTCCTTAACATGACCATTGGGATGAAAATGCAATCAACTACTCTACTTCCTGCCTGATTACCAGCACCTGTGCAGAAATGCAGACTGTAAAGGGAGCACTCTGATCGTTGGAACCAGGGCTGGCTTCATGTACAGTAACATGTACTGTCACACAGGACCCCATGCTTAGATAAAAGCTCTTTTGCATTGAAATTCTTCATACTTTTTGAACAAGGAACCTACATTTTCATTTTGTACTGACCCTGAAATTACAAAGCCAGTCCTTCGGAGAACCTTCATTGTCCTCCATCTCACCTCATTGAAATGCCCTCAATCCAACCAACACTCTCCCAAGAGATTGCTTGGAATGCTGCTTTAGCAGATTCCCTTTTGTTTTTGTTAGCAAGCAATTATCCACCCATTCTTTGAAGTTATCTATAATGCATGCTATGTATAAAGTTGTAGGTGTGCAAGGATGAAAGTAATACAGTAAAAAAGGGGTCTGGGCGTCTTTTTTTAAGAGAGAAAAACAATACCACCATTGACAGAATGAATGTGTTGACAATAACACTTTGGAATGACTTCTTTAGAGGGAAGTTTTGAATTTCTGCCAATTGTTAGCTTTGGGTGGGGTCTGAATATCTATATTTTCTTAAAATATTCCAGGTCTTTCTAATGTATAACTGGAGTTGGGAAACACTGAATTAAAACTTGCTGGAAGAAGTGGACATTTCTGGTAAGTACTGATATAGTGTCCAGAAAAATCCCTACAGGATTTGTATGTGTTCCACTTTGCATTCCTAGACCTTTGCATGTTGTAGATACTCAGTCAACTTTTATTGACAGATGGGAGATAAAATATGACTGTAATTTCCTTTTTAAAGGACATTGTAAACACAATCTACACTTAAGTCTTTCGGCCTCTATGTACAAAGAAAATTTGCTGACCCCTGGACAAATAATTGTAAAATTCCATTTATAATATCATCAAATAATCTGACAAAAATGTTAGAAGACCTTTACACTGAATACTACATAATATTTCTTGGAAAAATTAAAAGCCTAAATAAATGAGAGCAATACAGTGCTTATGAATTAGAAGATTCTATATTGCTAACAGGTCAATTATCTCCAAATTGACCTATTTAATGTAATTCCAATTGAAATTCCCAACAGACTTGTTTGTAGAACTTATCAAGGCAATTCTAAAATGTATAGGAAAATACAAAGCATCCAGAAAGGCCAAAACCTTTTGAAAAAAGATTGAGAATGAAGAAGATAGTGGAAGGAGACACACTGCCTAATTTCAAGATTTACTCCATAATTTTAGTAATTAAGACAATGAGATATTGGTTAAAGGATAGACAGATAGATAAAGGGAATAGAACTGAGTCTGCTAATAGACCTACACATATACAACTAATTGATTTTTCAAGGTATATACCGAGATAATTCAATGGCAAAATGATAATCTCTTCCCCAAATGGTCTGGATCAACTAGATAACCAATTTGACCTCTTTCATATGCCATACAAAAAATTTAATTTGAAATGGATCTGAAAGTGATCATTGACCTTAAAATAAAAGCTAAAACTATGCAACCCTGGATTAAGCAAAGATGCTAAGTAGGACATGGAAAAGCAATAACCATAAAAGAAGAAACATGATAAATGACCTAATCAAAAATTGAAACATCTATTTTTAAAAGGCACCACTAAAAAGAATAAAAGACAAAGCACAGACCGAGAAACAATTATTTGTGTGTGAAGAATGGTCAAAGAGATACAATATTGCTGGCTTTGAAGATGTGCGAAGGGGGTGATAAGACAAGTAATGTGAGTGGTCTCTACAAGTTGGTATAGTCAAGGACGCAGATTCTCCCTTATTGCCCCCAGAAAGAAACACTGCCCTGCTGACACTTGTCATTTTAGCCCAGTGAGACTCATAGCAGACACCTAACCTACAAAACTGTACAAATAAATTTGTGTAATGTTAAGCCACTGAGTTAGTGGTAATTGTTTCAGCAGCAATGGTAAACTGATATAATTCCTTAGGGTTTTCTATGTAAACAATCATGTCTCTGCATAGACAATTTCATTTCTCCCTTTCTAATCATTATGACATTCCCTCCTTTGCTTTTCTTTATTGCACTGGATATGAACACCAGTACCTTGATGAGCAGAAAAGGTGAGAGCAGATAATCTGTTCTTGTTCCCAATTTTGGGGGAAAGCCTTTGCACCATTTGGTGTGATATAAGATGTAAGTTTTTCATAGTAGCAGTTTAGCAAATTGAGGAAGTTCCCTTCTTTTCCTACTTTGCTAAAAATGTTTATTATGGAGGGGATAATTTTGTTAACTCCTTTTTATGTAACTACTGAGATGATTTTATCAATGTGGCAAATTATTTATTTTCTTTTTTTTAAGATTTTTAATTTTTTTCAATTATGTTTTATTGATTATGCTATTACAGTTGCCCTAATTTTTCCCCCTTGGTGGCCCTCCACCCAGCACCCCCACTCCCTCAGGCAATCCCCACCACCGTTGTTCATGTCCATGGGTCATGTGTGTAAGTTCTTTCGCTACTCCATTTCCTATACTGTACTTTAAATCCCCATGGCTATTCTGTAACTATATTTGTACTCAATCCCTTCACCTTTGCACCCATTCCCCCATACCACTTCCCATCTGGCAAAAATCAAACGCTCTGTTCTTGTTTGCTTAGTTTGTTTTTTAGGCTCAAATTGTTGATAGACATGTACTTCTGCCTTTTAATGTTCATAGTTTTGATCTTCTTTTTCTTAAATAACTCCTTTTAACATTTCATATAATAATGGGGGCCCTGGCTGGTGTAGCTTAGAGGATTGAGTGTCGCCCTGCAAACCAAAGGGTCGCTGGTTCGATTCCCCAGTCAGGGCACATGCTCGGGTTGTGGGCTAGGCCCCCAGTGTGGGGGCACGTGAGAGGCAACCACACACTGATGTTTGTGTCCCTGTCTTTCTCCCTCCCTTCCCCTGTGTCTAAAAAATAAAATAAATAAAATCTTTAAAAAAAATAATGGTTTGGTAATGATGAACTACTTTAGCTTTTTCTTGCCTGGGAAGCTCTTTATTAGCTCTTCGATTCTAAATGATAGCTTTGCTGGGTAGAGCAATCTTGGCTGTAGGTCCCTGCTTTTCCTGACTTTGTATATTTCCTGCCAATCCCTTCTAGCCTGCAAAGTTTCTTTTGAGAAATCAGCTGATAGTCATATGGGAACTCCCCTGTAGGTAGCTCGCTGCTTTTTTCGGGCTGCTTTTATGATTCTTTCTTTATCTTTAACCTTTGACCTTTTAATTATGATGTGTCTTGTTGTGGGCCTCTTTGCATCCATCTTGTTTGGGATTCTTGGTGCTTCCTGAACTTGCATGTCTATTTCCTTTACCAAATTAGGGAACTTGTCTTTCATTATTTTTTTCAAATAGATTTTCAATATCTTGCTCTTTCTCTTCTCCTTCTGACACCCCTGTGATGCAAATCTTGAGCCTCTTGAAGTTGTCCCAGAGGATACTTATACTATCCTCATTTTTTAGATTCTTTTTTCTTCTTGTTGTTATGATTGGTCCTTTTTGCTTCCTTATGTTCCAACTCATTGATTTGATTCTCGGCTTCCTTCACTCTACTGTTGTTTCTCTGAAAATTGCTCTGTATTTCAATTAGCATATCCTTCTTTTCTGACTGAATCTTTTTGGTGCTGCTGAGGCCCTCTCTAAGTTCCTTGAGCATCCTCATAACCAGTGTTTTGAACTCTGCATCTTATTGATTGCTTATCTCTGTTTGTTTAACTCTTTTTCTGGAGTTTTGATCTGTTCTTTCCTTGGGCCATTTTCTTTGTCTCCTAATTTTGGAAGCCTCCCTGTGTTTATTTCTGTACATTAGGTAGAGCTGCTTTGACTCCATGTCTTGGTAGTGTGGCCTAATGTAGCAGGTGCCTGTAGGGACCAGTGGCACAGCCTCCCCCATCACCTAAGCGGGGTACTCGCTTTGCACCCTTCATGTGTAGGGCTGAGTACACGTTCCTCTTGTGGTTGAGCTTTGGTTTCTGTTGGAAGATCAGTGGGAGGCCAGTCAGTTGCAAGGATTGGCTGTGACCACTTATCCCCAACCTCTGCCCTCCATGGAAGATCAGCTGTGCAGGGACAGGGTGGTGGTGCTCTGACATGGTCTGCAGCTGTCCACTGGCTGCACTGGCCCTGGAGTTTCCCCAGTGGTGCTGGCAAAAGTCAGCCCCTGCCTGTTTTTTTGCCCAGGGCCACTCTGCCTGAGCTATAAAGCAACCTGAGATGGCTGCTACTTGTGGTGGGCTTGGAGGTTCTCAGGTGAAGGCAAGCTGTGAATCTAGGCTGGCTGCTGCTAGTGCTGGGCCTGGAGCTCACTGAGGCCAGCTGTGGCTTGTTTGTGAGGATTTAGGAAGCTGTGCAGCATGAGCCTAGATCAGCCATTCATATGGAAAAGCAACTTGGGTGGGCCTGTTAAGTTGGGTCTGGCTGAGTCTCTGGGGATCTCCAAGGCAGGTCAAACTGTGTTAGTCAGGTTGATGGAGTCTCAGATATGGCACCACCTCGCTGGCTCTGTGGTTCTGTTGGGGGAGCATTTAGAAAAGGACAATGGCCTCTGCTCACCTTGATGCCAGACACTTCAGTTTCTCCCAGCATGCCATTTGTGCCTTTCAAGCTGCTATTCCAGAGCTGGAGCTCAGAGGGAGTGAGTCTGAGTAGGTGAGTCTGTGTGTGGGTTCTTTAAGAGGAACTGAATGGGGCTCCAGAAGTTTCAGAAGTGTCTTCCACCAACTCAATCCCCACTGGTTTTTGCAGCCAGAAATTGTGGGGACTTATTTTTCTAGCACTGGAGCCCTGGGCTGGGGAGCCTGATATGGGGCCGGGACTCCTTGCTCCCAAGATATCCCCTGTTGAATTTTTATCCACCTCACCTGGGTATAGGGCCACCCCATTCCACATCTGCCCCCCTCTTACCAGTCTGGATGGATGTGGTTTCTTTAATTCCGTAGTTGTCAGACTTCCATTCAACTCGATTTCTGATGCTTCTGAGTGATGGTTGTTCTATATTTTAGTTGTAATTTTGATGTGGTTGTGCAAAGAGGTGAGCCATATCTGCCTATGCTGCTATCTTTACCAGAAGTCCATTCATATTACTTTTTTCATATAATTGTAAATGGGATTGACTTTGTATATTCTTGTTCTGATAATTCATTATTGTTGTTTTAAAATGCAACTGATCTGAATATTTATTTTGTATCCTACTAGTTTACTGAATTCATTAATCAGTTCTAGTATTTTTTTTTTTTTGGTGGAATTTTTAGGATTCTCTATATATGCAGCATCATGTCATCTGCAAATAATGACAGTTTTACTTCTTCCTTTCCTAAAGGGATGCCTTTTATTTTTTTCTTCTTTCTGAATATTGCGGCTAGAAGTTCCAGTAGCATGTTGAATAAGAGTGGTGAAAGCAAACATCTCTGTCTTGTTCCTATCTTTAGGAAAATGCCTTTAGTTTTTCCCCATTTAGTATGATATTGGCTGTGGGTTTGTCATATATGGACTTTATTATATTGAGGTTTGGTCCTTTTATTCCCACTTTACTGGGAGTTTTTACATAAATGTGTGCTGGATTTTGTCAAATGCTTTTTGCATCTACTGAGAGATGATCATATAATTTTTACCCTTCATTTTTTTATGTGGTGTATCACATTAATTGATTTGCAGATATTGTACCAATCTTGTATCCCAGAAATGAAAATCGCTGGATCATGGTATGTGATCTTTTTAACGTATGGCTGGATAAGGGTTGCTAATATTAAGGATACTAGCATCTATGTTCATCAGGGATATTGGCCTATACTTTTCTTTCCTTGTAGTGTCTTTATCTCTTTTTAGAATTAGGATAATGTTGGCCTCATAAAATGAGCTTGGGAGTCTTCCTTCCTCTTGAATTTTTTGGAATAGGTTTAGAGGGATAGGTGTTAGTTGTTCTTTGAATGTTTGGTAAAATTTACCTGTGAAGCCATCTTGTCCATGACGTTTGAATTCTGGGAGTTTTTTGATTACTGCTTTAATTTCATTAGTTGTAACCAGTCTGTTCAGATTTTCTGTTTTTTCTTGATTCAGTTTTGGAAAATTAAATATTTCTAGGAGTTTATCCATTTCTTCTCAACTGTTCAATTTGTCAGCATATAGTTGTTTGTAATAATTCCTTATGATCCTTTGTAATTCTGTAGTGTGAGTTACTTCTCTTCTTTCACTTCTGATTTTATTTATTTGGAATCTCGCTCTCTTTTTTTCTTGATGAGTCCACTTAAAGGTTTATTAATCTTGTTTATCATTTTAAAGAATCAGCTCCTGGTTCATTAAACTTTTGTGAGATTCTGTTTTATTTATTTCAGCTCTGATCTTTATTATTTTCTTTATTGTACTCAATTTGGCTTTGTTTTTTGTTGTTTTCTAGTTCCTTTTGGTGTAACATTAGATTATTTGTTTGCTATTTTTCTTGCTTGATGAAATAGGACTGTATTGCTATGAATTTCCCTGTTACTACTGCTTTTTGTTATTGTCTCAAGGTATCTTTTTATTTCTCTCCTGATTTTGTTGTTAACCCATTCATTGTTTAATAACATGTTATTTCACCTCTATGTGTTTATGTATTTTCAGTTTTTTCTTGTAACCAATTTATAGTTCTATACTGTGTTTGGAGAAGATGCTTGATATGATTTCAGTCTTCTTAAATTTATTAAGATTTGTTTTGTGGCCTAACATGTGGCATATTCAGGAAATGTTCTATGTACACCTGAAAAAAATGTATATTCTGCTGCTTTGTAATGAAATGTACTGAACAATATTAATTCAATCCATCTGGTCTACTATATCATTTAAGGACACTGTTTTCTTCCTCTTCTCCTTCTGGTACTCCTATGAGACAGATGTTGTTACGCTTGATGTTGCTTCACAGGTCCCTTGCACTCCCTCATTTTTTAAAACTATTTTCTCTTTGTGTTATTTTGCTTGGTGTTTTCTGTTGTCTTGTCCTCTAAATTGCTGATTCAGTCTTCTGCTTCTCCTAACCCTATTGATTCCTGTAGCCTATTTTTTATATTTTTTTATTTATTGATTTTAGAGACAGAGGGAGAGAGAGAGAGAGAGAGAGAGAGAGAAAGAGGGAAAGAAACTTTGATTTGTCATTCCACTGATTTATGCATTCATTGGTTGGTTCTTATATGTACCCTGGCTGGGGATCAAACCTGCAGCCTTGGCAGATCAGGACAATGCTCCAGCCAGCTGAGTTAAACCATCTGGGCTCTAGCGTATTCTTCATTTCATTTATTGTTTTCTTCATTTCTGACTGGTTCTTTTTGATGGCTTCTGTGTCCTTTTTTATGCTTACTATCTCTTTAAGCTCTCATTGAGTTTATCCATTATTCACCTAAGTTCCTTGAGCACCCTTATAACCACTGTTTTAAACTATGTATCTGCCAGATTGCTTGTCTCCATTTCATTTAGATCTTTTTCTAGGAATTCCTCCTGTTCTTACATTTCAGGCATGTTTCTTTGTCTTTTCATTTTGGCTGCCTCTCTGTATTTGGTTCTATGTATTAGGTAGATCTGCTATGTCCCCCAGTCTTGGTATGGTGGCTCTATGTTGTAGGTGTCCTGTGAGTCTCAGTGGTGGAGCCTCCCTGATCACCTGAGCTAGGTGCTCCAGAAATGCCCCTTTGTGGGTTATGTGAGCCTTTTCATTGTAGTTGAGTCTTGATTGCTGTTGGCCTATCCATGGATGGACTTGACCCACAGGCTGGTTGACTATGAGAATCCACCCCAGCCACAGTGTAGGAGCTGCTGTGTGGGGGCTGACCTCACATAGAAGAATTTGGCTCATCAGGGTCTGGTGCCTGCCAAGATGCCCCTTTGGGTGTGCTGCTTGTGGAGCTAATGGAGTCCTGCTCTGATAGGGTCTGAAACCCACCACTGGGTATGTTGGTTCTAGGACCTCTTGGAAGGGACTGTGGTGTAGGTGAATGTGAGACACTGCCTGTGAACAGCCCTGGGTTACCTGTTTGGAACTACAAAGTGATCCACAGTTTATGGCTGCCTCTGCAAGGCCTGTGTGTGCATGGGAGGGGCTAGGCTGCATACCAATTCCGTCTTTCACCAGTTCCAAGTCTGGGAACAACTCGGCAAAATCCTCAAGGTCCATTGAGATCTGCCATCTGCCTTTTAGGCTCAGTCACTGGAAGATCGTCTGGCAGTACACGAGTTGCGTGAGTAGGGTCTCGGTAAGTCACAAGGTAGGGACGAGCGGTGTTCACAGATTCAAATCCAACACCATTGCTGGGTCTGGGGCCACTCAGCAAAAGTCTCAGGGTACCTCAAGGCCAGCCACCAACTTCCTGGGGCCCTCGGACCTTTGTGGTCGGGGGAGGTCTTAGCGAGTCATAAGAATGAGGCCAGCAGAGTTCATCAGACTAAAACAGATTAAAATTTGGCCATGTGGAGGGAAGGCTCTGCACAGAAGTAGCAGTGCTGGTTGCGCATGTGAGGGAAAAATGACTCTCACCCCAGAGCCACAAAACTCCATCTCTTTCTGTTCATCTCTGCCACACCCTGAATCTGCCCAGACCTCCTCCAAAGCCTTTCAAGAAAGTCTGCACCATGGGCCCAGGTTGGCCACAGCCAGCTCACTCTACCACAGTGCACGATCTTGGGAGGGCAGGGCCACAGGGAGCCAGGAGGGTGGGGCTAGTGTATTTCCTCCGGCTGGTGCCCTACGGAGGGAAATGTTCCAGGTATGAAAGATGGCCTCTGTGGGTGGTGCAGGAGATGGACTGAGAACGGAGTCCTTGGCAGCTGTTCCTCCAGCCCTCTCCCTGTGTGATGCCAGTCTGCTCTGTGCCACCACTCTGCTGGGCCCGGGATGAGTTCCCACAAATGAGATTTTTGTGTATCGGCCCTTTACTAGGGCACCTGGATTTTTGTTACCAGAACCCCTCCTCCCTGGCAGATGGAATCCCAATTGATTTTCACAACCAGATATTATGTGGGCACTTCTTCCTGGCTCTGGTGCTCCAGGCTGGGAAGCTCTGTGTGGAGTTGAGACCCCCGGTTCTTCAGGGGGACCCTTTGCAGATGAGATATTCTTGTGGATTTTCTACCACCACACATGAGTGCAGGGCCAGCCCTTTCTGTGACTGTGTCCTCCCTATCACACTGGATGTGGCTTCTTCTGCGTTCCTTGGTTATAAGACTTCTGTCCACTGGCCTTCAATTGGTTACTCAGGTTGGTTGCTCTATAATATAGTTGTCATTTGCATTTGGTCCTGGGACCAGGTGAGTGCATCTTCCACCTACTCCACTGCCGTCTCACATCCTCCCTCAACCCCCACCCTCTGTGTCACTTCTGTGGTGAGGTGTCTGTCCAGAGCATATACCTATTTTTTTAATTGGATAATTTGGTTTCTTATTGTTGGGGATTGAGTTTTTTTGTATATATTTGGATACCAGTACTTTATCAGATCTCGGTAATTGAAATACTTTCTCTTGAGTCTGTGGCTTATGTTAAAATCAGTAAGAAGACTGACATTCAAAAAATGTCCTCCTCTCTCCTGTCCCCTGCTTTCCCTAACATCAGGGGCTTCTCTTTGCCTCCAGGGAGGGCCTGGTGAACCCCATTTTGAGGACCTATGTTCTCTGCTCAGGGAGGAGGGTCCCATTTCCGAACAGACAAAAGATATGTCACTGACCACGGCCTCACCTGGCAACCTCAGACCAAGTGGACTCCACCTGACCTGACTTTGAAGGGGATGAGGGCTCTCGCACTCATCCCCACTGAGTAGAGTCCCACTCACAGGAACTGGATGTGCTGGGTATGAGGGCTGGGGGTTGGCACAGGGCCAGACAGAGGTCGCTGCTGGTGGACCTCTGGATCGGGCACTGTGACCTGCCCCAAAGCCTCCAGCCTGATGTTTTAACCTTCTGGCACCTTCCGCAAGGCCCATCATAAGGTCCCTTCCGCTCACACATGCTCAAGTGGGTCCTGCTGTTGCAACTGAGAACTTCACCTGGGTTGAGCATGTTCACAGTGCTCCCTGTGACTGACTGATCCTCCCTAGATCTGCTTTGCCGACAAAGAGGAAGAGGCTCTGTACTTGGAGGGGGAGGAAAGAGGCCAGGACCTTCAGGATGGCACATTCTGCCCCAGATGGCAGAGCCAGGCTGCTCAGCTGAGTTGAGTTATGGAGCAGGGTGGGGCTGGTGTGGGGTAAGGGTGGGGAGCGTGGTGGGGCAGGGCAGAGGCAGGGATGGGACCTTCCAGCTGAGCGTGTCACTCCTGGGTACCTTCAACTCCTCCACTCCCAGCACCTCCTCCATCTCCCTCCCTTCCCCAGGTCTCAGCACCACTGCTTTCCCTAATAATGCTCAAAGTGGACAAGGTCACTTGGACGTAGGAAACTTCCCCCCAACGCCTTAAAATTATGTTTACATTAGACTGAGAATCTCCACTTCTGAGACCTGGCCTAAGTAAAGAAAGATTTATGGATGCAGATGTTCCCTTCAGCATGATGATGTGAGTGAAAAATTAGAAATCGCTCATGTTCCACAGCAAGGACTCCAGAAATTCTGATGTGGGGACACAGAAAATGCCAAGGAGGAAAAGAGCTGACCGTCAGTGTCCACCCCTAGGGAAATGAGGTTCCAGAAGGGCACACACCTGGGAATCCTCCCCACCCCACACCCATGACTGCTCATGCACACGCACACACATGAACATGCACAGGCACCCACACAGACACCTATGAGCATGGGAACATGGGCACATACATGTGTACATGCCCATATAACATGCACACACAGGGAAAGGACTGGAACAGTGAGCACCCCCTGTCAGGTTCCTCCTCTACAGAAGGACTTATTGTACAATTTTTCAAAGATGTATTTTCGAGACTACCCATCAAGGACTCAAGTCAAGTTCTTGACTTGATTGCGAATGGCTTCAGAATTCATTATTGTACTGTAATAAGCCTTTATTTTCCTTGTCCTAAATCCTTTAAAAATAAAAACTAAATAATGGACTTATTCCATAGATGAGTGACAAGTGGATAACATTGAACATATGACTCTCATATTTTTAGAATGACTGAAGTTATACATGCATTGTAAAAAATTTAGACATCACCTCAAGGAGTAGATAAGAGATTTGCAAGTCCCACCCCAGAGGTGACCATCATGAATGGCCAGGTTGGTATCTCTTAGAGTCCTCCTCTCTCATTTGTTTGTCTCTGTCACACACAGATTCATTATCACAGATGTGTGTCTGCCTGTTGAAATCACATGTATGTGGTCTAAGAGGCAGGATCCTAGAAACACACCATAGGTCCATGTGTCTCACATGAGGACCACTAAGGTCTTTGTCTATCAGCTCATAGAGACCCCTGCACCCACTTCAGCAGCTGCTCAGCTTCCCTCGTCCATGTGGACCAGGGTTGGTGAATCCCATCCCCTCTCCATGGTCATCAGTGTTTTTTCCAGTTTCTAGCTATTTCGTCAGTGCTCTGATGGGTAGTCTCAAAAATGCATCTTTGAAAAATTGTGCAAGAATTTCTGTGGGGTGACCTCCTGGCCTGAGCACTGCCCGGTGAAGCTGTGCACCTGTGGACCCTTGACGGGTCCTGCACGCTGTTCTCCCAGGGGAGGGGCCTGTCCCCTTCTCTCCAGAGGATCTGCTGGGACCTCTGCTTCCCCCCTCTGTCCCCAGAGCAGAAGCCTGCCATTCTGATGGTGACAGGGCTCTGGCCCAGTGTCAACAGTGTGTGTGACCCCATTGGGGAAGTTGGGCGTCTCTGACATATAGAGACGTGTGCACTGCCTGTCATTGAAAGTGCATGAGCTTGCCCTCTGTCCCCTGAGAAAACATGGACTTCCGAGAGTTTTCTGCGCTACAGGGATGTTAAAGCTTTCTCAGGCTTTGAGTTGTGAAGAATGCTTTCCAGCTTGTGGCTTGTCTTTCCAGATTTCCACATTTTCTCATTTTGATTTTGGGCACAAAAGAACCAGCCATTGCCTGACTTGCTTCTGGTCCTGTGGTCACACTTAGCACAGCAGTCTCAGCTTCAAGATTGTGCACACACTTAACAAAAGGGCTTCTTTTTTTACATATCATCTCTAATCCATCTGGAATTTTCCTTTAAATAAAAATATGTGGGCAAACACAAAAATGCACCTACCATATAATTCCATTTATAGGAAATGTCCAGAAAAGGTAAAAAAAAAAAGAGAGAGAGAGAGTGAGAGAGATGGAGACAGAAAGCACATCAGGGGTTGCCAGGGGCAGGAGGAGTGGGAGTGAGTATTTCTGGGGCAGGGTTTCCTTTGGGGAGATGGCACATCCTGCACCTAGACAGCAGTGGTGATGCTTGCACAGCACTGTGAATGTGCCTCAGGCTCAGGAATGGCACAGTTTACAATATAAACAGTAACTTTTATTTAATACTTAAATTCAATCTCACCCTGGAAAAAAGGAAAATGTAACAATTAAAGAAAATAAAAGGAGAAGGTCAAACAGGGCAGGTAAAACCACTTCGGGTGGGAGTAAGAGAATTGGTTGAATGATAGTCAGCTCTAGAACTGGCCCCGGTGCATTTTCCAAGGCAGCTCCTCCTCTGTGGCAGGAACCAGGGCAGGTTGGAGGGAGGGGTCCCCAGGCAGGGGTGGTGGGGCCTCAGTCAGGTCAGGAGATTCTGCACAGGCCAGTCCGGGCTCCAGAGAAGCAGCAGAAGCATCTGCTGGAGGTGGCACAACGACTGGAGGTGGACAACCCTCCAGGCCTGGAGTGGCCTCCTGGTCTGCCCCTGCGTTGAGCCCTTTGAGGTATCCTGCATAAGGTATTGACGCAGGAGCCAGCTCAGCCTCCTGAGCTCATACTGGAGTTTCGAGAGGAGAAAAGATCATGCATGTGCCTGCGTTTCCATGTACCCCCCTCAAAGAGAACACAGCCAGAGCCTTCCAGAGAAGTCACAGCTCAGGACCAACCCTAAGATGTCCTCCTTGCGGACGGTCCAGTGGATGGGTGGTCTGAGGCTGGTCTTTGCTCCCGGGCAACCTCTGTGGGTGCTCCCTGTATGTCTGCAACCAATCCCTCGCGGTGATCTCACACACTCCTCCACCCTCCATCTCACTCCCACTTTCTCACCCTTGGGCTCGGCCTCCTTGGGCTCCAGGTCATCTTGCCCAGTTCCATTAACATGTTCCCTGTGCTCCAGGTTGGAGGGAGAAATCCTGAACTCTCTGTGGAGCCTTGGTGGCTTCGGGGATGGAATCTTTCCCTGGTCATTTGCCAGCCCTGGTTCCCCAGGCCCCGCGATGGCCACAGTTAGCTCCGGTCTGCCCTGGCCCTCCGTAATATGGCGCATCGCTGGTGGAGTTTGGGTAGTCCCCCTGTCAACCACCTGTTGCTCCTCTGCGACCTGGTGGAACTCTACAGTGACAGTGACCAGCACCCAGTTCAGTGGCCTCAGCCCTGCCCAGCCCTAGTCGCTGCTGCTTTTAACCCCTGTATGAAGGTCATTCATGGACCAGGCCCGGCCTTGCTTCTGCACAGACTTCCACCCACAGGGAAATGAGCTTCACCTCCAGGGCTCAGGAATAACTTTGGGCAGAGGATGCCACACATTCTCCACGTCCACCCAGCCAGCCTTGACCTGGGGTGTGAGCATGGCTGACCCACCAGGCTTCTCACCCTCCTCAGCCTGTTCTTGTTTGGGGAAGGCCCTCTTCACATGAATCCCCTCACACACACACACACACACACACACACACGCACGCACACACACAGGTAGAGGATATAGGGCTGCTCAGGTGGGATTGGAGTAGTGAGCTGGCCTGAACAAAACCACCCAGGGCCTCCCTCTGTGTCACCTCTGGGCCTTATCATGAAAAGGGCCGTAGGCACCTGGGCTGAGTCCAACCCAGTAGTGGCCATTGTGGAACACACTATCATTGCTTCTTTTTCTGAGGCCATGACCTCAGGACAGGGGCAGATATCGAGAAAACACACTGCCTCTGCAAATGCCTCTAGCCAGGTGAGCTGGGAAGGGGCAATTTTAGAATGTGGCTGCTTGGTTACCAGAGTTTCAAGTTCTGTTGAGCTCTATGGTCAGGAAGTGAGGTCACTGCCCGGGTCCCCTACTTCAAGCATCTCCTCAGATAAGAGCAGTGATTTTGCTTCTTGACAAGAGCAGTAACCCTACCTGAAGAACCCTCCCCCAAACCCACCCTGGTTCCTGCCACAGCAGAGGAGCTGCCTCTGGAATGTGTCTCAGAGCCACCTCTAGGGCTACTTGTTGAACCTGTACTCCCTCTCCTACCGGAATTTGTTTTCTTCCACCTCTATGACTTAAAAAAGAATTTTCCCTTTTGTTTTCTTTACAGTGTGATTTATTGTAAACTGTAAATAAAAGTTATTATTTATATTGTAAACTGTGCCATTCCGAGCCTGAGGCACATTCACGATGCTGTGCAAGCATCGCCACCACTGTCTAGGTGCAGGATGTGCCATCTCCCCAAAGGAAACCCTGCCCCAGAAGCACTCGCTCCCACTCCTCCTGCCCCTGGCAGCCCCTGATGTGCTGTCTGTCTCTGGCCTATAGCTATTTTGGAAGTTTCCTATAAATGGAATCTTATAATTGGTGCCCTTTTGTGTCCACTCTAATATTTTTGTTTGTTTTTATCTGAAATAGCCTTTTGATACTTCGAAGAGAAATTCCAGATGGATTAGAGATCATATGGGGAAAAAATAAGAAGACGCCCTTTTACTAAGTGTATCAATAACCTTGGGGTAGCGACCACTATGCTAAGTGTGACTCCAGGATCAGAAACCAGTCAGGGCCATTCCAAAAAATTCAAGAGAAAGGAAGACTCTAAAGCTCATTTTACGAGGCCGACATTATTCTAAATCTAAAACCAGATAAATACACTGCAAAGAAAGGAAATTATAGGCCAATATCCTTGATGAACATAGATGCTTAAATTCTCAAAACATGTTAGCAAGTTGAATCCAATAGTACATTAAAAAGATCATACACCATGAGCGAGTGGGATTTATTCTGGGGATGCAAGGTTGGCACAATACCTGCAAATCAATACATGTGATACACTACATAAAATGAAGGATAAAAATCATATGATCGTATTAATACATGCAGAAAAAGCATTTGACAAAATCCAGCACACATTTAGGATAAAAACTCTCAGAAAAGTGGGGATAAAAGGAACAAACCTCAACACAATAAAGGCCATGTATATGACAAACCCACAGCCAATATCATACTCAATGAGGAAAAACTAAAATCATTTCCCTTAAAATCAAGAACAAGACAGAGATGTCTGCTTTCACCACTTTTATTCAACATAGTACTAGAAGTCCTAGCCACAGAATTCAGATGAGAAGAAATAAAAGGCATCCAATTTGGAAAGGAAAAAGTAAAACTGTCATTATTTGCAGGTGACATGATACTGTATATACAGAGAACCCTAAAAATTCCACCAAAAAAAAAAACACTACTAGAACTGATAAAAGAATTCAGTAAAGTAGCAGTTTACAAAATAAATACTCAGAAATCAATTGCATTTTTATACACCAATAATGAACTGTCAGAACAGGAAAATAAGAAAACAGCCCCATTCACAATTGCATCAAAAGAAATACTTAGGAATAAATTTAACCAAATGTATAAGACCCATACTCAGAAAATGATAAGACAGTAAAGAAAAAAAATTGAAGAAGATACAAATAAGCGGAATAATATACCATGTTCATAGATAGGAAGAATTAACGTCATTAAAATGCCCATACTACCCAAAGTAATCTACAGATTCAGTGCAATTCCTATCAGATATCAATGGCATATTTCAGTTGCTAATATTTTGTTAACAATTTTTGCATGTGTATTATTTACTGCTCTACAACAAATTACCAAAACCTTCAAACAACACATATTATCTCACAGTGTCTGTGGATCAGGAGTAGGGCGCAGTTTAACTGGTCTTAAGTGTAGGTCTCACAGGCTGCCAGCAGAGTGTTGGCCATGCTGTATTCTCATCTGAAAGCTCAACAAGGGAAGGACCTGATTCCAAACTCCTTCAGATTGTTGGCAGAATTCATTTAGTTGCAGTTGTACAACTTAGGGCCCTGGCTGCTTGCTGGTTGTTGTCTGAGGCCTACTTTCAGTTTCTTGAGGGCATCCTCACTTTCTTACCATGTGGGTCTCCAAACACAGCCACATTTTCAGAGCCAGCTAGGGAACAGCTCTAAGAGCGGGTCTGCTAGCAAGGTGTATTATATAAATGTAATGTGATCATGGCAGTGATGTCCCATCTCTCTGCCATGTTCTATTGGTTAGAAGCAAGTCACAGTTCCCACCCACACTCAGAGGGGAGGGGATTATGCAAGGACATAAACACCAGATGGTTCGGCTTCCCTATATCTATTTGTTACAGAATCTATATTCTTGAGATATTAGTTTGTCATTTCTTGTCTTATAATGACTTTATCACATTTTGTTATTGGAGTTATGCAGATCATTTTTGAAAATGCTTTTTATTTCTAACTTTCAACTGATTTTCAGAAACAAATACCAAGTTGAATTGTTGATAGAAACACCTAAGCTTTTGTTAGTAGAATATGTGATTTAAAATAAAAATAAAAACAAAACTATATATTTCATAACAGCATGGCTAGTTTTATTTTTGACATAGGAGTGAGTCCACAATTGCAACCCAAAAGTACTAATCATAATTCATAATGAAGAACTCTCATTTATGTTTATGTTTTGTCATTCATCTTTCATAGTATCCTTAGCTTATTGATAAGAGCATAGCAGAATTACCTTTAGATCATTTAAATGTGTATAATAAATTTCTTTCAGCTTCTGTACAGTGAGTGACTCATTGATTTGGGCCCATAAATTAACAGCTCGGGACAGTGCATTATGTACTACTAGTGGCAGGGGGGCAGTTGACTCTTATTGCATAGTTCTTGTGCATTAAATAATTTTTAAAAGGTTTTTCTAACTCTCAGAAGCTCTAATAGGTTGGTCAAATCAGCCACATGGGAGCCACCAAATGCATGTTAGACCCTTGGATTCAGAAGGATGACTTGCTCTTTAGCCTAAGGCAAAGATTGGGCACTAGACATTCCTGCATAACTGAAAAATAATTTAATCTAAAGATGTGCTCTTGGTCAAGCAGAGGGATGGGACTTGTAGCTCTAAAGTCCATCAAGCCACAGTTTAAACTGTGACACTGCCTGCTACTAGTTTTATATGACTTTAGGAAAATTATTTAGTACTTCTAAACCTCCTTTCCTCATCTGTAAAATCAGTGCATCTATTCCAAAGACTTGTTGTGAGTATTAAATGAGGTAATTTATGCATGATGCTCAACAGAGATTTTGACACTTAATAAGCACTTAACAAATGTTAGCTGTTATGATTACGGCCATTATTACCATTACTGTTACTCTTACTGTCATTGTAAAGTGGAAAGAGTGTCAACTTTGGAATCAGACAGACTTGGCACCACCGTTTATGGCCATATGACTTTGTGTGAGTTAGTTGACTTTGCTGAACATCAGTGTCCTCATTTCTAAAATAAGAAATATGACAAGTACTTTCTGGAATTGTCATCTAGCACAGCACCTGTTGCATTGTAAGCACTTTAAAAAGGTGTGTCATCTTCTTCATCTCTTCTCCAGTACTCTCTGAGATGCTTGTTACCCAAAGAACAAATACTAGTTAAGAAATAGTCCAAGTCACTCTTACAAGGGATCCTGAAATAACAATATTGTCCCTCTTTCATACAAGGGCTAATATGTAGCCTAATGTCAGGGATGCAGTCCCTCTCGATGCTGTTGCTCTGCCCTCCTCTATGTTTCAACTTCTGGAAAAATGACAGAAGGAAAGGGGAGATCATGCATCCTTTCTTGAGAAAATTTCCGAGAAGCTATGTGCCTCACTTGCGCTCATACCCCATTGGCTGGAACCTATTTATTGACTACACCTAGCTGCTAAGAAAGGAGGTATTATCTTTGGCTAGGCATGATGGTGGGGTGGTAGATGAGGTTATCAGTCTCTGCCAAGATGTATTTCCAGCCACAACCTACCAGATGAAATGAGTTGAGAGGTGCAGTTTTCCTCTAACATAGTCAAGGTGAGATTCCTGGGTAATGAGAATAGAAAAAAGGCTGTGTTCATTGTCCAAAAGATGAAGAGTGGTATGCTTGCATAACTGGCCTTATATTTGGGGTATTAACAGGACTTAACACAACAGTGGCTGCTTTTGTTTCTTACTTCTTTCCTGTATTACAACTCATGCTTGCTAAGGATGATCAAGTTTCTTATTATCTTCAACTTTCATTAAGCACAGAGAAAACAATCCTTGTTTTGCTCTCTTGCCCCAGAGTCAATGACTTGATCAACAAGAAGTTACTGAGCTTTTAGAATTCACTCATTTATTCATTCATTTATTCACTGTCTCACTTCTACTCATTCCATAAGTATCCACTGTCTTTTTATTTTATACTTTGCTCTGGGAATGTTAATGCATCTTGGCCATGATCTCAGGCCTCAAGGAACTCTTGTTTGGTGGTTGAGAGAGACAGACATTGAAAGGACCTCAACGCAGAACCAGTGTGATAGATACCGAGATGGAAGGAAGCCCAAGATCTTATAAGTGCTTCTTGGAGGCTGCTACTCAGGGAGGAAGTGGCCCCTGAGTTGATTTCATTGCTATGATGGATGTGACGCTCTTCACCAAATACTCAGAAAACAATGAATGCTCTTTTTGAAACCACACCTCACTAAATACTTTAGGGTCCTAAGATCTGCAGGCATGTAGAGAGAGAAATCCATGAGGGCTGGAGCAGACAGCAAATGCTTTTGGATAAGGAGAATTTTAAGAATATTTTGGGTAGATTTAGAGATGTGAGAATGGCATGCATTCCATTGTGGGAGCAGTTTGAGCAAAGGCATGGCACATGCTGAGTTCCTTAAGTGGGAAAATGAGCTGGACATCACTAAGTGACCTTCTCATGGAACACATGCCTCATTCTTTGGCCTTAAGACAACTACCGAATAAATCCTAGTAACTTCTGCCTTGCCCTGTGTGGCTCTTCATCAAATACAGGGTACAGAAATGAACAATGGCAGAGCTGTGCTTAATGCTGCTAAGCTTTCCATTCTGCGTTGGCAGCTTCAGTATATAATTTTCTGAGATAGAAAATCCCCTGGCTTGGGATTTTGCCAGAAATTACTTTCCCTCAATTAGATTCTAGTTGATGCAATCATTGCTTTAAAATTGTCTCAAATTGAAACCATCTAATAGCCAATTTTGGAATGAAGAAAATGGGAGAAATTCAACACATCCCAGAGAGTCCATTCATTGAGTGTGAGATCCAAAAACAGGAAAAAAGCAGAACTCTGTCTGTCCTACTTCGGACATAGAATGGCAGTGAGTGTCATAACAGGGTGGTCTTGATGAGCAGATCCTTTTGTTGGCTTAGCACAAATCAAATCAATCCTTCAGAGGAAGTGCAGTTTGATCATATCTTAAGAAACCAGATTTGGCATGTTCATCAGATGCTTTCTTTTTTTTTTTTTTTTTAATCATACTGGCACATTCCAGAGAGGCTGACCAGGGGGTGCAATGGAATTGGCCACATTCTGGTTTCCTAAACAGTGGCTGAGTCCTAGCTCCATGAATGGGGTGTGGAGAAGGGTTAACTGTACTGATCGGTGCTAAAATGCATGGAGGTGCATAGCACGTAGTAAGTGCTCATTATGTACCTGACTGAATGAGTACACAAATGAATGATGAACATGGACCAGAATATCCCTTCGTCTTCAGCAGAGTGGGCTTGTCTTCTTCTGAACATTTATCCTTAGGTGTAGTATGGCACTTTTGTGATGATGTACTTCATTCCTTGGGGACTTTTTCCTGATTTCACCTATGAGTAAATACTACCAGGTGATGCAAGTAAGTTCCTTGGAAACATTTTGTTCTTTCTGATCTTTGCTTTTAGGCTTTATTAGGCGGAGCCAGAGCAGCCTTTAGTCTTTGGCTAATTTTGCCCCACAACTGAGGCAATTGCCTTCTGAGCACTCTTCCTGATGCCCTAGGTATGTGACACATTTCTAATGGCTGTTGGGAACATAGACTCTTCCTGGCCCTGTGTGAACAGCATGGTTATTTCACCTGTTCCTTTGTCCTCAGACTTTCCTCACACATGTGTTCTGAGAGGATTAAAAGTGGGGTTCCTGTGCAGATCTCTGTGACATTCTAGTAACCAATTGACTAGTGCGGCCCTCTCCTTTGACACTTTAGATTTGTCACTCTCTTCTTCTGCCACCTTAGATTTCTTGAAGTCCCAAAGCCATCTCTACAAACCAGGGTAACCCATTGACCTTTGCTGGATTCTCCCTTCCTGGGATGTGTTCTGTTACCTCTTTCCAGGTAATGAGTTGGGGGCAATCATGAGATTTTTCTCATTTGTTTCCCTCTCTCAGGGATCACTGTCCTAAGCTGCCTGTTGTTCAATGTCTGAAGCCATTGTTTCATATTTTCTCTTACTGTTTTAGTCTTTTGACATGGAAGTGTAAATCTGATTGGTTTTTCCACCTTGGCTGAAAGCAGCAGCAGTGCATAAAAATTTATGTACAAGAACATTCATGAAAGCATTGTTGTTTCTGAAGAATAATTGGAAATAAGCAAGAAGCAAGACAAAATAGAAATCAGGGTGCGTGCAATTGTGGTAGTCACATAATGTATATTGTGGTGTCCATATAATGTGATACTATATTACCACTAAAAATCACATTTTCAAAGAATATTGACTGACATAGGGATGTATTTGTGATATGTTTATTGAAAAGGGCATATGTAAATTTATTTTTATAATCTTAATTTTTTTAAAGTATATATTATATATATAATATAAATATATACTTTATGTATAATTTAGTACATTAAATTATATACAAGTTAAATTATATAAATCTATATATATAATATCACAAAATGTGCACAATAGCCTATGTTAACAAATATAAATAATGAATATGTAATATACAAATGCATATGTATGATAGATTAAATATGTATGAAAGTATATATACCTTATATAAATATATACATATATATTTTAATACATATGTATAAAAAAGAACATATACATAGTCTTTAATATAATGGATCAAATGATGTTCAGAGAAAAAAAGACTTTAAAGCAAATACATTAAAATGGCAAGTGCTATATTTTCCTAATTTTTACAATCAATATATAATAATTACCAAATAAAAATATTAATCAAACTTTTAAAAAGTAGGGACTTCAATAAGGAACCTGCAAAAATGAAATTTACTATAAGTCAAAATATTTATTGGGGAACCTATTTTTAATGAAAAGAATAATTATAACTATAAATAGCCCTCTTTTATTTGACAGGCACTATTCTAAGTGCTTTTTATATGTTGATCATTTAACATCATTTAACACAATAGCCCATTAAAATAGTAATAATTATGTCTCTATTGAGGAAACAGTAATACTGAGCGTTTAAGTCACTTTCCCAGCTGTTAGGTTGCGAAACGAGGCAGAGTGGGTCCAGAGTCTGTCCTTTATCTCCACGCCATCCGGCCTTGCTCCCCAGGACTATGGGGTAGAAAGAGTTAGAGAGAAGCTTTCTTGATCAAAGGGCTACAGGTGACTGGAATGCCAAGGCATCAGCAATAAACCTGGGAGACACTCACACGTAAGAGAGGGCTCTGTGTCCCAAAATCTCTAGCACTGAGCAGATGTTAGGGTTTCTAGGGGAAATGGAGTCAGCCAGGCTCCCTCCCTGGACTGGTAAGCAGTATTCCCATGGCCTTGAGAATGGGCCCATTTACACAGAATCATACTGTGTGATATAATGTCTTGGCACCCTGCCAGCTCTGTGTGTATTTAGTATGTAAGGGAGTTGGGACTTCCTACAGTGCGACATGCGGCCTGCGGCGTGCATGGATAGCCCCACCCCAGAATAAAGGCACGTCAGACATTCCCATGGTGCCACGAATACTCTTCCGCCTGCCCAGATCCCAAGTGAAACTGTCCAGCCTCCAACAGTTGCAGCACAGAGTTGTTGCCTGACATGCAATAGAGCAAAGAGCTAATATAATAGAGCCATGATTTGAACCCAGAGTTACCTGCTTCCTTCATCTGTGCTTTTCCAGTTCTAACCAGGTGCCTCTCACCACATAACTGTTGGCCTGACATCTAGGAATTGAAGGCCTAACTTTTTCTTGCACCCTACTACCTAGGTAGAAAAAAGATGTAGCAGGCAGAGTGGGCGGAAAGTGTGCCTCACTGCATTTAGCAAGGTGGTTCACCTTCAGGTAAGTTCTCTCCCAGAGCCCCAGAGACCACACTTCCCAGCAATTCTGAGCAGGGAGAAAGGAGGCAGACCTGCACTCAGCAGAATGTCCGTGGAGGCAGGACTTCCTGCACACTGACATCCTGGGGCGATTATTGCTTTGGGTACATGAGATCACTCAGAGTGGAATGCCTCATTATAGGTTTAAACCCAAGCCATAAGTCCAACTTTTCTCCTTTAATATAAGGAAGTTTCTGATTATTTTCAAGAATACCTGGTGCAAAGTGAAGCAATCTCATATGGTATGGAGGACGAATAACTTAAGCCTCATTCCCATAAATTTCTTTAACCTGGAAGGAGGCCTTTAAGGCTATCTGCATACATGGTGCATCTAATTTTCCTTGAATGATGTGTGAATGGTTTAAGTAGACCAGCAAATTCCCAGGGTTCTAAAACCTCCCTTGGTTTCTGCCTTGCATTCTGCCTAGACAAGTGTTGAAAAGCACTGAGGATTGCTTTCTTAGTTTGTCTAGAAATGCTCTTCTTTTTTCATCCAGAGAGATCTTGCTTACAATTATTTCCTCATTCTGCATCCTAAACTTCCAGTTTGCAGAAGTAGAAAAATCAGTATAAATAGATGAGTGCTGACAAATGAGGCTCCAATTACCAATACTTGTAAGCAATATGGCAAAAATTTTCAACCAGTAAACTCTACTGTTTTCTTATTTTAATATTGCTTGTTATAGGTGAATGTAGTTATTATTCATAATTATATCTGTAAGTACTATGATCCTCTGCTCTTCTTTCCAAATGCCCTACTGATTTTAAAGTGAAATTATTTTGAGATGAGAATCAACAACTTTTTACATAAGATTCTTTGGGTTTGCCAAGTAAGGACATTTTCATTGTAGATTTTGTATTCTCTCTCTGGTTCAAATAATGTAAAGAGATGCAGAAGCATCCCTCAATGGACACTGAGGACCAGATATAGTCTTTTAATAAGCAGTTAATATTCTGGTTTGATTATATGCACTGATGTGTTAAACCAGTGCTTTTCAAACTCTAATGTACACACAAGTCATCTGAGGATCCTGTTAAAACTAAGATTCTGTTTCAGTGGCGCTGGGGGGAAGCCCCATCATTTATAGTTCTAAAACACTGCGGGGTGGTATCTCATTGTTGTTTTAATTTGCATTTTACTGATGATTAGCAATGCTGAGCATCTTTTCATATTTCTGTTGGCCATCTATATGTCCTTTTTGGAGAAGTGTCTATTCAAGTCCTTTGCCCAACTTTTAATTGGGTTTTTTTCTTTTTCTTTTTTTTTTTTGGTGTTGTTTTCTAAGTACTTTATAAATTTTTAATATTAACCCCTTATCAGATGCATTGGTGAATACATTCTCCCATTCTGTGGGTTGTCTTTTTATTTTGTTGATGATTTCCTTTGCTGTGCAAAAAGTCTTTAGTTTCATGTAGTCTGATTTGTTTATCTTTTCTTTTGTTTCCCTTGCCTGGGGAGATATATCCAATAAGAAATTGCTACAAGCAATGTCTGAGATTTTGCTGCCTATGTTTTCTTCTAGGATTTTTATGGTTTTGGGTCTAACATGTAAGTCTTTGATCCATTTTGAATTTTTTCTTGTGTGTGGTATAAAAAGATCATGTAGTTTCATTTTTCTACACCTGTCTGTCCAGTTTTCCCAATGCCATTTATTGAATAAACTATCTTTAGCCCATTTTATGTGCTTGCTTCTTCTGTTGAATATTAACTGACTATAAAGGGATAGGTCTATTTCTGGGCTCTCTATTCTGTTCCATTGATCTATGTGTCTGTTTTTATGCCAGTACCATGCTATTTTGATTACTGTGGTCTTATAGTATAGTTTGATATTAGGTAGAGTGATTCTTCCAACTTTCTCCTTTTTTCTTCTTCTTTCTCAGGATCACTGTTGCTATGTGGGGCCTTTTGTTGTTCCATATAAATTTTTGAAAGGCCTGTAAGAATGGCTATCATCAATAAATCAACAAACATGTGCTGGCGAGGATATGGAGAAAGGGAAACACTTTTGTACTGTTGGTGGGAATGCAAACTGGTGCAGACACTGTGAAAAGCAATATAGGGATACCCCCTAAAATTAAAAATGGACCTGCCTTTTGACCCAGTTCTGAGAAAATATTAAAAAAACCCAAAACCCTAATTTGAAAGAACTTAAGCACCCCTATGTTCATTGCAGTGTTATTTACAATCACCAAGAGATAGAAGCAGTCCAAGTGTCCATCAATAGATGAGCAGATAAAACAACTATGGAAATTTACACAATGGAGTACTACTCTGCTATAAAAAAGAAGAAAGTTTTACCCTTTGCAATAGTACGGGTGGACCTGGGGAACATTATGCCAAGTGAAATAGAAAGACAAATACCACACGATTTCACTTATGTGGAATCTAATGAACAAACTGAACTAGCAAGGAAAATGAGGACAGGCTCACAGATGGAGAACAGAATTTAATAGCTACTTGGAAGAGTTTAGCAGGTTGAGGGATTGAGCAAAAAGGAAAAAGGACTCATGGACACATGTGGTGATTGCTTGGGGGAGAAATGTATTAGGGGACTTACTGGTAATGGAAAAAATACAATAAAGATTAAAATTTAAAAACTTCCATTTTTATTTGCATGCTGCACAAATAAAATATAAAGGGAAAATATGAGTAAATAAATAAATAAAACACTCTTGGAGAAAAGTACAGTTTCTCTCATAAGGACTTACATTGAAAACCATAGCTCTGATTGTGAAATTCAACATCCCACCTGCTAATGGAATTATCAGCATCTGAACAAGGTGAAGTACGAGCAGGATTTCCTCAAAATTCCAGAAATGAGATCACAGCTCCAAGAAATCTCAGTCTTGTCTGCCTGAATGAATTACCTCTATAAATTTATACCTGTTGGATAGGCTAAATTCCAGAAAGACCATTCTGTCTCTAGGAAGCATAAATCTATGAGAATTTTACTTCCTTCTAAGCTAAAAGAGCCAGCAGGATGAGTGATAGTGGAAGAAAATGAAAAAGAGAAGGGGAAAAAAAAAGCCAAAAACAAAACCAGAAACCATCCCTGAAGAGGCAAAATGATCAGGGTAGAAAGAATTTTAAATAAATGCTAAATATGAAATAAACCATTAAGACTGAAAACTTGACTATATGGTAATAAAAAGAAGTATTAGTAACTTTTTTGAGTGTTAATAGTACCATTGGTATTTTCAAAACATATGAATGAATAAACTAACTTAAAATATTTGTTGAATCCTTACTAAATGTTGGGCACAATAGTAATTGTTGGCAACAGACAGTGAACTTGGACAAGGTTCCCACCTTCATGAACTTTGAATCTAGTGAAAAATAAACCTCACACAAATATCTGCACTTATGACAAAAGATGTGCAACAAAAAAAAATTCAGCCTGATATCGAGTGTGTACTAAGGGTACTTAATCGAATCTGGAACATCAGGAAAACCTCTCATGAGACAATAATGCAACTAGTCATCACAACACACTGTCTTCATGACATGCTCAAGGGTAAGCGGTTATTTAAGGCAACTTATGAAATTGTCTGGGGAGGTGGGGTTTGGGCATATATGGGTAGAAGAGGACTTGAGGAAAACAATTCCTGTTAATATTTCACCATTATCAAAGCAGTATATATCACAGTTCTTTCCTACAGGGGGAAAGAAAATAGAACAAATCATTGAATTTCAGGACCTAGAAAGTACAGTTGAGACTTGTCAGTCTACTTTGGAGACAGAAAATGTGATAGCTCCAATCTCTGATTGTCTTATGTAGGTTTGATGTTTGATCTGAACCCGGAAAGATCCTGAAGTGTGTATTAGGAGCTTTTTGGGGGCCTGGCCTTTAACTCAAGCACAAAACAGTCTGTCTCCATTTCATCCTGCTAAAACCTACTTTTTTCTTCTTTCTTTCTTTCTTTCTTTCTTTCTTTCTTTCTTTCTTTCTTTCTTTCTTTCCTTTCTTTCTTTCTTTCTTTCTTTCTTTCTTTCTTTCTTTCTTTCTTTCTTTTGTTTATTTGTTTAATGGAAGATTTCTGGCTTTTATTGCAATTAAAAGTCCTTATGGGGTATACGTACTTTCATTAGCTTGATAAATGAGCAGCAATATCAGGACAAAAAAGCAACTTGTGAACAGATTTCAACTCAGAAAGGGTAATGATTTTATTGCTTAAGGGAGAAGGAAATAAAGGAAAGTGTCCTTTTCCAGGTGAATGAATTATTACAGATATATGATTTATAATCATCGATGGCAGAGGGCGGACAGACGACAATTAACAAGTACTTTGTCCTATCTTTGGACAGAACTCTATTCACATATTTCAAGAAATATCATTGTCAATCATTGCTTTCAAAAACCTACTGGGGAAGCTACATAATCTCCCTTGGGAAACCTAGGATATGCCAGTTTCATCCTTTGATTAGTAATGTCTAATTTCCTCTGGTGTCTACCCTAAATTTGCCTGCTGCTACATATACCATTATTTTTTCCTCTGTTGGTAGCAGAAGCAGCGAATGCATTACTATCTGCATAATGACGTGCTTTGAAGCTTTTATTCCTCTTTGGCTTTCTTTTTATTAAATTGTACATATCCTAAACCAATGTTTGAAAAGGAAGGCAGCATCCAAAATCGGTGGCCAAGAAGCCAAGAAAATAAGCGAGGAGCAATTCTGAAATACCAAGCTAGAGCTCCTCTTGGTGTAAATAAAAAAATTATGAGAGATTTTTCAAGGGCGCTTGACTTGGATTCAACTGTTATCTTCCTCTTCATACTGTTTTGTACTAACTCATAGACATAAGTGGAACATAAATTTTCTAAAAATCACTTGCAGACAGGCTTATAACCTGACATGTTTATTCAAGGGATATAATGTGCCTCAGTGTTTCTTCCCACTTTAGGGACAAAGAGAAAATGGCCAGTCAGTGTCTTTGGGAAGCTGACCAGAGGCCTTTTGGCAGAACCTAAGGCTGAGTTTCTTAGATTTAGGAGATAAGGCCAGTTTCTTCTTCAAACAAATTGTTCCAAACCCATTTAGACTTTATGGGAGATCAAATGGAGACATACATGGGGTATGTATTATGCCACTGGAATATTTCTCAGTACCTATCTTGATCCTGTTTCTTTAAAATCAGGAAACCCAGCACATGAGAAGGAAAAGTTTTGGCCATCATAGCCTTATTTCCACAAAAGTTCTAGACCTCCCCCATTCACTTCCTTCTTTCTGATTGATTTCTACTTTTCCTTGGCTTGAACACTAATAATATAATCTTTACTCAATGAATATTTATTAATGAATATGGTTGAATGAATGACCTTAAGTGTTATTAGCCGTATTTCTTGCACTAACTGGCTTTCTGTGCCTTGACCTTTGAGTCTTCTCCCCAGTATTAATTCTTATATCCTGGGGCTATCTGCTTTAGATCTGTTCAAGATCCTGAAAGCCCGGACCCAATCTTAACAACCATCTACTTGGTTGGCATTTACATGGGACTACCTCAGCCACCTTGCAGGGGAATTAGATACCCTATTTATCCTGTAAGAAGTTTGGTCTGTATTTTCAGACAAAAATCATGTGTAGGGCTATTTCATAGGCTTCACAGAGATTGATTTAATGTTGCTAATGATCTCATAGTAGCAATTGTCTTAGTCTCCATTACATTGGCTTCCAACATTCAAATATATTATTTGTAAAGATATGAAAAAAGAAAAAAGGAAAGCATATCAATAGTGAAATCTAAGTTTAGTAGACAATCCATTCTCAATATCTAGCAGTGAATCTTTGCTGACTATAAATATAAGGTAAGTTGAAGTATATTGAAAACAAGTTGCTTAGAATTCACCTCAAGGCATGAATTATGAGGCACCATGAGTACTCTGTTAATCTTCCTTGTCCCCAATCATCAGATTATATTCACCAGAGATAAATGTTACCATGTTAATGATCTGGACAAGAGGCAGGTGGAGAAAATTGGTAAGCCAAGATTTATAGTTTCTCATGAATTATTATATTGGTCCACAGGTACAAAAATCAGGTTGTGGAGAAAAGAGAACATTACCTTGCAAAGTAGATTTGAACCAGGCCAAGGCTCTAATGACAGTGGGACTCTGAATGTCACTGAATCTTCCAGATGTAATTTTGGGAAAAGGAGGAATTGCTACACCAGAGGCAGTGAGTAGGGCCAATGTCTCCTCAAACAAAACAAATTTGAAAGAATTTTCTAACTAAAGGATTAGCAAAGAGAAACATTAAAAAAAGAAGAGGAAAATAAGAAAATCCAACTACAACCAAAGAAGTAGTACTACATAGTAAGAAAAGACTTAGAGGAAAGGTAACCCTCCAAAATAACATTTTCCTGTGCAGACCTGAAGAAACTATTATGTAACTATTCGGAAGAACAATAGAGAAGAGTATAGTGTTTCTATGAAACAGAGATAGAAAGCCATGAGGAGATAAAATAGTAGGGTAAAAAGCCAGCAGAACAAGCTGCAATTAGAAATACGTAAAATACAGAAAGATTACAATAAGAGAATTAAAATCCACTGAATAAAATAACAAGAAAAGTAAATAAAACTGATGAGAGAGATGACATGGAGGACGGAAACTGATAAAGAGTTGACATGGATAATTGGTGTTTCTAAAAGAGAGTACCTAGATAACAATCAATAATCAATACTGTATGTATAAGAGATTATGCCTGAGAGAAAAAAATGATTTATGGATTATGGTGGCTCACCCAGCCAAAGTCAATAAAGGACTCACTTTTGGTCACACCCTGGCAGTACTTTCGATATAAAGTTGTATACTGTTACAATAGTCTTCAAACTTCTTGGTCTCCTAATGCCTTTACACTCTTAAAAATCACTAAGGAAGGACCCCAAAGAGCTTTGTTTGTATAGATTATATCTCTCAAAGTTTACCACTTTAGAAGTCAAAAGAGAGAACTTAAAAAAAATTTTATGTACTCATTAAAATATTAATCCCAACAAATATTAACATAAATAGCATATTTCTTGTGAAAAAAAATGCTGTATATTCCAAAACAAAAAAATATGGAAAAAGTTACATTACTTTACATTTTTACAAATCTCTTCAATATCTGGCTTACTAGGAGAGAGAAAGAGTCATATGTACTTTTGCATTCAATTTGTTTTAATGTGTTATTTTGGTTGAACTGTATGAAAAATATATAGCATCACACTGATATTTAGTTGGAAATGAGTATTTTAACAAACAATTGTAGATATTTTTAAATAGATCCTCGATGGCAGAGGGATAAGTTTGTAAAGGTTAACTGCGTAATGGGAACTGCTCAGTTAAATAAAATCCATTGGTCTATCTTATACTTTGAATGAATCTTTACCTATATAATATCATAAATTGGTAACTTGAAAATATATCGTTTTCCTGAGTTATTCAGATCTTCCAAATGTGGTCACATTTCATTATATAATTTTTAGTGATTATGTTTATTAATATCACCACTGATACCATCAGAGAAGTCTAAGTATTGGAAAGCTAGCCAGCCCACATGCTTGTTAAAAGATTTCCAAAATTGTAATTTTTACCTGGAAGCTTGAATATTATCATTGGCAACAAATATTGTCAGTTTTTTTTTCCTCGAAGTGGTAGTTCCAGTCCATTTTTAAGAAAATGTTTAAATGAATGAGCCCTGGCCAATGCGCTTCAGTTGGCTAGAGCATCATCCCATATACCAAAAGGTTGTGGGTTCAATCCCCAGTCAGGGCACATACTGAGGTTGCAGGTTTGGTCCGTGGTCAGAGCATGCACAGGAGGCAACTGATTGATGTTTCTCTCTCACATCAGTGTCACTCTCCCTCTCTCCCCCCCCACTTCCTCTCTCTCTAAAAATCAATAGATATATCCTCAGGTGAGGATTAAAAAAAACGAAGACAATGTTTGAGAAATATCTAAGTTTGACTTACTATAGTTTGTTACTTATTCTTTCAGGTAAAAAGAGTGTTCCTTGAACATTGGCTGGTTCAGTTTAAAACACAATTGCCTAAATGGTTTTCTGAGACAGTCATTGTCCTTAAGTATGTTGCAGAAGTGCTTTATGTGTGCCTGTTCTTACCACCAAATGGAGAATACAATGCCGGTGGAATTTGGAGCCATGGCCTTGATTCTTCCTAAGGCATCACTACTTTTGCACTATTAATGCAAATGTGAACACCATAAAAGAAAATAATATCTTAGTAACATTATGAAAATTGTTTTGACTTCATGGACTCCCTGAAGGGTCCTGAGACCCTTAAGTCTCCAGACCATGCTTTCAGAACCACTGCTCAGTAAGCAACTAGACAGACAAAAATAGATATTCTTTAAAGAAATTTTTAAAAATCAGGTTACCTTCATAATATTAAATGTAAGAATATAATGGAGCAACAGACATTTTGAGAGACAAAGTTTGTAAGATATCTTTCTTATTTTTAATAAATATATTACTCCCCCTGTTAAAAGACAAATATTTCATGAGAATCAAAAACCAAAGTTCATTTACACCCTATTTTAAAGAGACAGACCTAAAAAAGTGATGAGATAAAAAGAAAAGGATGTGTAAATATATTTTAAAAAAACTAAAAATATAAAGGAAGTAAGATCAAAATGTTGTTAGACAAAGTACAACTCACATCAGAAATCATTAAACCGAACTAAGACCGTTATTGACAGTGAGCATGGTTTCATTCTACAAAGAACGAACTGCTCGCCTAGACCTTCATGAACCAGACATACTACAGAATAAAATAAGCAACATAAAAATGGGCATACTAATACAAGCAGAAGTTGAAAGGGAGATACTATTATGGAAGTGATGAATTAATGCATTTTTTAATCTTTCTTAGATCAAGTAGGAAAAAAAAGAAAGGCAGGCTACAGAGGCCCCTAATAATGTATGCGGATTTTATATCCACGTTACCTCCTTAGAACAAGGCAGGCTTTAAACTGTAGGAAGAGGAAATATTATCTGGAGACTTGAGCAGTGGGGTCTATGCTTTGAGGGCAGTAGATTTATGTGAATGGTTTCCTGAGTGGTGAGTCTAATATCAAGACCGAGATTTCACATGTGGCCTGATATGTGAGCCCTGGAGAACAAATGTATCTTGTAAACCAGATAATTTCAATTTCTTGGGCTCTTTTTATTTATGTCCCTGTTATTAACAGCTATTCTTGTGTAAATATTCCATTCCTGTTTCAGTTGTACTATAAGGAAGCTGAAGAGAGTCGAGAATCTTTCTGGATGTTGTTAGCATTTAGAACAGTATCTGGCATATAACTGGTGCTCAATAAACATTTATTGAATGAATGAATGTCCACATTTGGGAGCAGAATGAAAAAGAATCTCCCTCTAAGTTCAGATCCTTAGAATGGCATAGTGGGGAGGGGGCAGGGCAGTGAAAACTGGCACAAAACCCACATGACAGCCAAACATCTGTGGTCCAGCTACCATTTTCCATGTGGGAAATTTAATCTCCACGGCTGCCCTTGGAGGATCCGAGCTGTGTTTTGTTCGGGAAGGTGGCCTTTCCCTTGTGACATCATTCTAGGGAAGAGCATATACTGGGAGTATGGCGGGGGGGTGCTCTAAACCAGCTCCGTACTTAAATAACCCCCTGCAAATGTGTCTCAAAGCAAATCTCATGCATGTAGTAACCCCAACTCCTGCCAATACCTTCCCAGCTGCTCCACGATAATGTGCTCATGGGCATGAGTGAAAATGTAACATAATACTTCTCTTAAATAGGTTAGGACTGCCCAGGCTTTAGGAGATGTGCAGCACAAGGATGCTGAGAGGCACAGGAAAAACAAAGTAGCAGGTGACAAAGGAGCAAAGGCTAGAGAAACCAGAAAACGATGCTTGTTGCTGAGACAAGACTCAGACTGTGACAGTGGAGACAAGATCTGTGATGGGACTTGAGCACACTGACTTCTCCTGACAAAAAACTGTTCAGAGCCTTGTAGCTAAGCAAGTGATGACAGTGAAGGCCACTTTAACAGCGTCAGCATTCCACCCTTTCCCCTTTAGACAGAAGTCAGAAACAAGCAAACACAAAACAGTAGTTAAGACTGCAGGCCGGGGACTCAGTGTGAATTGTGTGATGAATGTCAAGCTTCAGGGCCATGGGAAACAAAGATGAGAGGCCCTGAAACAGATGCCCTGGCAATATGGGCCATGTGGTCCAATAAATGAAACAGCGTATGTGTGGGGGCGAATATGTGAGGACACTAACCAGGAAATCCAGGCCATTGTTATTGCTGGAGAGGAGACTTTCGAGGGCTACCATTATAGACATTTTGTGAGATTTGATGGATTTGACTCTACCCGGGAGCCCTTACTCTGAGAGGGGGAGGCAGCAGCGGCGTTTGGTTTCCTGAACCCAGTGAGCTGTGACGGCGGAGGACATGAGAGGCAGGCAGGACATGAGATGCATTCTTCTGGCATCATGTGTGTTTCCGGGCAGAAAATCCTGCCAGTAGAAGCTAGGTCAGCTCTGAACTCTTCCTACGTATTTTCTCTACTATATTCAGATTACTTTGAGTTCCAAAGTTCCAAAGGGAAAGCAACAAAGCCACAGGTTTTTGTAATTAAAGCTGCAAACTAGCCATGTTTTTAATATTAATATTAATGAGCATTGTTTGATATCTGCCTGAGTAAAAGCATATTTGGAAAAATATTGTTAACTATGGTGAAATGAATATATAATTATCAACTGTAATGGTATATTTAGTGGGGGTGGAGAAAGAATTTTACTTTTCCTTTTGTGTCTTTTGTGCTACTTAAGTGCTTTTTTAATAATGTGCTTGTGTAATTAAAATATTAGTTAAATAATACTATTCTAGTCTAGGCTACTTCTAGAAACAATAATAAACTGAAGAAATTTTTATTTGGAAACCCCATTCGCATGAACTCTCTTTCCTCTATATCCTTTATCCCCGTCAGTTTTTTTTTCCTTCACATTAGAATATAATGATGAGTTTAAATAATGGAATTTTGATTCAGCAATAATTGGAGCTTAAGCTAAAGGAATTAGAAACAGACGTTGGGACTTGTCCTGCCTTCGGTGTTTTAGGAAAACAATAGATATAATAACAGAAGCGATCCTCTCCCATTCCCCTCTAGCTCTCAAAACCCTGAACTGTGCACCCGACTTCTCATATTTTTCATAACTAAATTATTGAAAAGAAGACTTTTTCACTTTCAAAACCAAGTATAATCAGGCCATGGTAGTTTCACTGCAGGAATTTCTCAGTTACAATTCAGGGGTCTATTTGAGAAGCTGAAGTTATAGGTATTGGATTGAATGAATTGCACAGAAATAATGAGCCTGGTGTCAGAGTTGGTGCTACCCAGGGAATAGACCAGCTCACTTTCATGATCATCCTGCAGCAATGAATGAGTCTTGGTTTTTACCTAGCTGTTTTACTCTGGAGAGCTCAATGAGGTGGTGGAATGTAGCAAATGCTTAATAATCAGTTCCATAAAACAAACAACAACAACAACAAACACAAAAAACAGAGAGAGAGGAAAGAAATTCTGATTTGTAGCATTTCCCAATTTTCATGGTCCGTTACAGACTCCCAACCTGACATCAGGTCACTGGACTTGGAGTTGGGAAGAGATGTATAATAACACTGGCTCTCCCAAGACAAGCCAAGTAAATTCTAGCACACCACTGACCCGTTTCAGTATTCAGGTGCCCGCTGAGAAGCTCACCAGGTTTAACTTTGCAACATTATCTTCCTTGAGTGAATTATGGCCTTCCGTGAGCTATGAAAGCCAGTGATTTTTATAAAATCCCTTCATTCCACAGTGAAAAGCCCAGATCTGCTGTTTAATGAGGTATTATTTTTGGAGGCAAGCAAACGAGCTCTGACCATTGGCTTATTATGTGCAGTATTGCTGTGGAAACCCATTATCAAAGGAGCAATGGGGATATGGAAAGGAAAAGAAATTACTTTGGCTCAGAGCAAACAATACAATGGCGACACCAAACTGAAGGCTTTGGGGTCCAGGATCCTATGCATCCGTCGGTGGGTAATGAGAGCCTGAGCTCCTAAAGGGGAAATCCACGGCAGAGCCCTGCATTAGCATATGCCAATTTATCTCAGGCTCTAATGCAGGCAGAGCGGCTCCTAAGTGAATAATTGCTGAAGGGGCAATTGCGGGAGTCATCTTTCGAGGAGATAAGTTTTATTATTTTTTTTCCCAGGCCACTGCAAATATGAGCTTAATAATCCTTTCAATGGGTACTGTGTTATCATAAAATAATCTAAATGCTAGTAAATGGTATTTAAAATGATTTCCAGACACCGGCAGATGTGAATGAATGGCAATTCGGTTGCTAATGCATGTCTATCTAATACAGCGTGAGAGAAGGTACAGTAATCAGGTCACATTGCTGGGATCGAAATTCTCCTCTGCAATTCGTTTTGTTTCCATTTTGACCCCCATCCATTTTTTGGCACTCTGCATCACTTCTCACTTATTTTCACCTTCTTTCGGTCCCTGCCCAGACCCCACCCAGAACTGGTCAGTGGTATGAAAAGGATGGCATCTGCTATTTCTTCCCAGTTAGACCTGGGTCAGCCGTGAGCTGCAGCAGAGCTGCAGGGAAGGGAACGTTGGAGACCTAGGCAGCCTTTCCCGAAGTCCCAAAGAGCAAGCAGCTGGATTGAGAAGCATGTAAGAACAAACGACCCAGGCAATGCACTCCGTTCACTATGACTCTGCGTGCTCCGATAGTATGAGGTACCGTAGCAGGGGAGGTTAAAAGAAATCCAGATGTGAAAATCCCCACGGCTGTCCTGCAACCTTGAGACAAAAGTTTCAGAAGCTCAAATTCATGATCTAATCACAGGCTGCCTAAGTGAGATCTGCTAGAGGATATGCTTGATACCCCCAGCACCAGCACTGCAGTGCATCACTGACAGCTAACCAGCAAACTGGAAGTCAGGGAGTCAGGCCAAGAAAGGCCCTGTTGCCCTCATGTTTCTCTATTAAGACATATAGTAATGCAGACTGGAGAGACACCATTTGGTAAATACCTTATTTATGTGGCTTTGGGGAAGGAAAATAATAAGATGCTCCCAGCTCTTAATCTTTTTTTTCTTTTCACTGTGGTCAAATCTATATAACATAAAAATTTTCCTTTGTTTTTAAAAAGAATCAAAAGTTCATTCCAAGAGACAACCTGCAGCCCTCTCTCCCTGCCCCCTATGGGGACTAGAGGCGGAAAATTCAGAGCATCTTCCAGATTACAGCAAAATGTCAAGAAACGGTAAAGGAGGGCTGGGAGCACACAGGCATTTACATCTCACACTGCTGAGAGGCAGCCAGCTGGTGGTGGTGGGGCCTGGAGCAGCGACGCAAAGAGAAAACCACAGCGGGAGTGCCGGGCTGCTGGCACCGCGGGCTGCTGGCATCGCGGGCTGCTGGCATCGCGGGCTGCTGGCATCGCGGCTGCAGCTCCCGGCAAGGGTGCACGGAGAATGGCGCCTTTGAGAATAGCAGAGCTGCTGCTCGGGGTGTCAGTCACAGAGCTCTGCGAACAGATAGCAAATAAACTGGGATAAGAATGAGGTCATGTGCGTCCCTCCAATATACTTTCCGCATGACTTTCCTGTTGACAAAAAAGGTTTCAGGACCAAGATCAGCCATGCAACTGAGAAGCCAGTGTGCACAAATACAAAATCAGGGTTAAAAAGAGGCAAAGTATCCCAAATAAATATAGCAGCCTGCTCTGCAGGCATTCTGGTGAAGAGTATCAAGTTTGTATCTTTATTTCCTGGAATGTTGTCAATCAATGTCAAACAATCACAAAATAAAATCTGAGTCAACTGGAACAGAGACCTAAGGTACCATGTGCTACAGACAAATTTATCTGGCATACGATTAATGGAGCAGCATGAAATTCACTTAAGTCATCAAACCAAGACTTTGGTAATTCAAAATATTTTTCAGGTCATGGTAAGAATCCCCTGAAAGATGATGAGAGATGGCTGGGATTAACCCAGCAGCACTACATGTCAGGGTTGAGGGAACAAAGCTACAATGTAATCTATCTGGGAGGATATTTTCCCTTAGATGAGAGAAATAACATTATGTTGAATTTTTATTTGAGGTTTAGGTCATAAGCCAGGCATAGAAGTTTTCTCTCTACACCCCCACCTAATAACATCTGAGAAATATGAAAAATATAGGCCAGCAGCTATTAAAATGTTGATGATACCTAGTGTGATCAGTGATGTGGGAAAGTGGGTTCTCTTAAACCCTGTGAGAGTATAACAGGATGCAATTCTTTGGAAAATAATTGGGTAACACATGCCCTTTAGCCTACAGTTCAATTTCTAAGAATTTATCCTACAGATATATTTTCCAAATACACAAAGATGCATATACACTGCTGTCACTGTGTCATTGTTTAAAATAGTAAAACGCCAGAAACACACTAAATGTCCTCCTACAGAAAATGGTTCAATAAATTGTGATAGGGCTGCACAATGAAAATATGGTAGCCATCCAATGATGAGGCAAATCTCTTGGTGACCAATGTGCAATATGTGCTTGATAGATCAAGTGGCGAAAACAAGTGGCAAAACAGAAGAGTATAATCCCACTTGTGTTAAACAAAAGAACAGGCAAATGTATGTTTACATTTGTGCAGAAAATCGTAGGAAGGCTTATGCCAAAAACTGCTAAGCACATTTTCATTGGGGAAGGTAGTTGCATGACTGTTCTTCCTTTTTTGAGCTCAGGGCATTTTACTCTCAATCCAGTGCTCATTCTTTCATGATACTTTGCCCTGTCTTCCTGGCACATCCATCGCAAATTATACTCAACAGGCAACAATACTATTACTTTAATGAGCAAGTGTATTAATTTCCTAGGACTATGAAAACAAATTACCACAAGTTTTGTGGCTTAAAACAACAGGGGAGAATCCTTCCTTGCCTCTTCTTAGCTTTGCAATGTTTGCCTCTTTCAGTCTTTGCCCTGGTGTTCTCTCATGTGTCTTATGTTCTTTCTTTAACCAGAACTCCCCCGTAATAAAAAAAGCACCACACCAGGAGAGTCAGGTAACTGGGTGTCAATTCTATTCCCACCACATTGAGTAGCTGAGTGACTTGTACAAACTCATTGACTAATTTTTTTCTCTATACTTAAAAGTATCTTTTTTTATTGTTGTTCAGTTACAGTTGTCCCAATTTTCCGTTTCTCTCCCTGCCCCACCATCCCGCCCCTTGTTCCCCCACCCTATTCCCACAGTCAATTCCCACCCTATTGTCCATGTTCATGGGTCCTTTATATATGACTAAACCCTTGACTAAACCCTTCCCCTTCTTTCCTTCATTATCCCCCTGCCCCTTCCTCTGGTCACTGTCACTTTGTTCCTTATTTCCATGTCTCTGGTTCTATTTTGCTCGTTTGTTTGTTTTGTTCATTAGGTCCCTCTTATAGGTGAGGTCATATGGTATTCATCTTTCACCTCCTGGCTTATTTCACTTAGCATAACGCTCCCCAGCTCCATCCATGCTGTCTCAAAGAGTAGGACTTCCCTCTTTCTTTCTGCCGCAAAGTATTCCATTGTGTAAATGTACCATAGTCTTTTGATCCACTCATTTACTGATGGGCACTTAGGCTGTTTTCAACACTGAGCTATTATAAATAACACTGCTATGAACATTGGGGTGCATAGGTTCTTTTAAATTGGTGTTTGAGGATTCTTGGGGTATAATCCCAGCAGTGGGATTGTTGGATCAAAACGCAGTTCCATTTTTAGTTTGACTTATTTTTTTATCATCTAGGAAATAAAAATGATTTCTAATATTCATCCAACTATTAAATTCTAGGTAACTTAACATTTTACATTTACCCTTTAATCAATGTTAAACTTTTATTTGGCACTATTAACTTTTATTAATTTTATAATAATTTCTTTAAAAATAGGAAAAACATAGGTCAATTTCTGCCAACAGTTCTATATTGGTAATGTGTAGTATTTTGGAATGCAACAGTGCAATTGGTCTTTCAAATTTTCCAGAAGTAGATCTACGTTCTAACTCCCTGGATTCACAAAGTCAGGGGGAATGCTGGCAAAAGCAGAGACCCTGAGAAGTGGAGTATTTGAAAGCAGAAAGGAATGAGCCCTCATTTAAAGCCATTAAGTCTCCCACCAGTATGCTCCAAAGAGGGTATGGGATGGAGGGTACAAAGCACAGTGTACCTGGCCTTCTGGGTAACCCCTAACCCCACTGCCCAGTCTAACCGTGCTGGGCTTGATTGGCCATCACACAAATAAAGGGGTAGCTGGTGATGGGAGACCTAAGGCCTGAAAGCACTGTCTTTGGCATCTGGTGTTGCAGGTTCCAATCTGAGCTCTGCTGCTAAGTTAGCAATGTGACCTTGGGGAAGTCACCTACCCATTCTAAGCCTCCAGTTCCTCATTTGAAAAATGGAGGTAATAATCCTATCAGAGCATTGTCCTGAGGATTAAATAAAAGGTGTAAGTGCTTAGCATGAAGCTAGGCATGTACTAAGTGCTCATTAGATGGGAGTTTTATCATTAGTTCTGTTCCCAGTTTCATTTTTACTTGCTGTTAAGAGTTAATGCGAGTTGTTTCCAAGCTATTAAAAAATAATAAAAGTAGTAATACCAAAACAGTGACACAAAATAATGTTTCATAAAGAGATACTGAGGATCATTTGGATTTAATTCAATAGAGAATCACAGAATTTTAGAGCTGCACGGAGCTTACAAATTACCTGTTATTTCTTAGATGCAAAACCAAGGCCCAGAACAACTTCCCGAAATGGCATAACTGGCAAGAGAAAGAGGTGGGGCTACAGCAGAAGTCTAGCTTCTGTCCTACCGTTTTGTCCATTGCAGTCAAAATTCTGATTTCTAGGCGAAGGCAAAAGAGAAGAAAAAATAAAAGCATTATTTGCAATATGAAATGTTAGAGAAAGCCATTATCTTACTAAATCCCTATTGGGACTAGAGGATCAGAATATTGAATAAAAATGATCTATACTGACCTGTGGCTTCTACCAGAAAAAGCTCTGAACTAAAGGACAAAAGTAGAGATATAAGTTTCCTCCCTGTTCCTTGGTTTGTTTGTTCCTTCCTTCCTTCCTTGCGCCCTTCTTTCTTTGCCATCATTTTCACGAGGCTACTGGGCATGACTTAATCAGGGCTGCCAAATTGCAGCTGCGAACCAAACCAATTAATGGTCCCAAATGAAGTGAATAATAAATTATCGGACTACATGGTTAAATGGCAAGGACATGAACCTTATAAATAATACTGCGCATTGAGCAATGAGGCCATGTCAATTTTTAAACACACACATACAAGGCAACATGAACACAATATCAGTGCTTAATTGATAGAATTGGAAGATTGACGCTTCCCTGGGGGTCTACAGGGAAAACACCAGCATTTGTGAGGATTTGCATTATAGGCTCCTGCTGGAAATTATTGATATCAATAATATATAAATCTGAATCCTAATACTGAACTTATTACGTGTTTTCTGAGGAGCAAATACTGATTACATTATGGTGCAGCGGGCAGAGCTTTAAACAAGAATCGTTGAGACCTAGATTCTGATCCCAGGCCTCTACTGACTTGCACGTTTCGTAAGTCTAGACAACTCAATTTGTTTTTCTCTGATCTAGATCCCTAATGAGTAAAACAGAATAATTTACTGGATAAGTGTATGTTCGGAGTCCAATCTCCATGTATCACAGTCTGCCTTCTGGTCCCCAAAGATTCATATCCAACTCACATACGAAATACACCCACTCCGTCCTGGGACCCCCGAAAGCTTCACCCATAGCTCTGCTGTTTTATCCTGAGGTACTGCTGATGGTAACGATCATGGCAATAGTTAGAGACTTTGGATCCACTGCCTCTTCCAGTGAACGGAACTCCAGTTTCTCAGGGTCCACGTTCCTGAGGCATTGGCGAGCCTGTTGGCCCTGAAACACGTTTGTCCAGACATGCTGAGCCATACACCTTTCCTTAGAAAGCATGAAGCGTGGGCTAAGCAGTCTTGTTTTGAAGGCCTATTCGCAACTCCTTAGAGAATGGCTGAGAATCATTAATACTTTGCCCTGAGGATCTATTCTTAGACATTCCTAATGATCTTACCTAAAGCAGAACCTTTAAGTATCCGACTTTTATAAATTGATTTCTGTGAAAATTTTTGCCCCTCTGTTATTCTTTGCAAAGTACTGGGTGCTTAAGCTGTTAGCAGGAATGCTGTGTGGTGCCAAAGCACACTGACTCTCTAAACGGAATATGTTGCCTGTGGTTTCTTTGCTTCATTTGCAAACTCAATCAAATATGTGATGATGGCTCCCTGAAAATATCATCAAAACAACCTGTTAATGAGACAAAGCTGAGTTTATTTTTACCATGGTAAAGATAATAGTTATAGAGCAAACACTTGTGTAATTGCCGACCACTATCTGGAGAGCATTTCAGTGTCTCTCAGAGAGCAGATGGCAAAATCAGGATACTTATGGCGTTTTGGAGTCTGGTTTAAGGGCAGTCGTTCAATGGGGGGACTTGATTAGGACTGCGTAACAACCGTGACGTAATAGTTCAGCACCGGTGGACACAACAAGGCAAAGCCGTGGAGGCGCATGTTCAGAGAATCGTGGAGAGTAAGCCATGGTTTCAGCGACTCGATGCTGTCTGTTAAAAAATTGGAGAGTTTAATGCTGATTTAAACGGCTTATTAAAGGAAGTTCTGAAATGCAAAATAAAGCAATTTACAACTTTTATCATCCTGGACAAGATCTTCCTCTGATAATGAAGTAATGTTGATTTAGACAGTGGCATAATCAAGTTATGTTAATGGAGACATTACATTGTTTGGGTTTAAATGTTTTTGTTTTCACAATGAATATTTTTTGAGCTTCTAGTGGTAAATCTTACAAAAATAAAGGGGGTTGGGGGGAGCTATTACAATTCCTCTTAAAGTTTTTAACTCTCAGAGTTGTGTACACTAAACTCCTAGTAATTTGTCAATGACATTTTAAGTTTTTCTGCCCCTGAACACTTCCTGCAGCAGTTTCTATTCAAGGGATTTCCAGTCAGACGTTTCAGCTCACTGACTTTCTAACCCAGGCAAGTTGTGACTCCCTGTATTCACCTGTCTGTCTCTCTAGGCTAGGGCCAGCCCAGTGGCTTTTCTTTGTCTCCTCTCTCTTAAGGATCCAAGAAGAGTTGTTGATTTCTCAGTTTGTTCATCTTTTTACTTGTTGATAGAATGAAGTGGTAGCTGTCAAGCTCCTAACATGGATCGGAAACTGGAAAACCCACAAACTTGGGTCTTTTTAAAAGATACTTGGATATGAGAATTTTTCAAGGAGACTTTGGATCTCTATAATTTGATTGGGGGTTTATCATTATGAAGGGAACCAATCGCGATTTAATGTACTGTTTTCCCAAAAGATCTGTGAACTGACTTTTTGGTTTTTAGAATCAGAATAATGTAAGTTTCAAGCAATTTGGGGTATAGTATCATCAGCTGGAACTGGTCATCACACACTTTTTCTATCATATTTCTTCCAGTTAGCTGCCCTAAACAACTCTTCCTATTTCAATTTTAAGGATTTTTTTTTAAAGCAATGACTCTTTTGTTGAGCCTCAAGATAAGATGAAGCCCTTGCTTCAGGGACATGTCAGAAACCTTAGATCTATGCCTATTCTTTTTAATGATCAAGTGACATTTCACTTTGATTGTACAATTACACATGGTATTATAGTATTATGAAATGTCAAATGACATTTTTTGATTGTACAATTGCATATAGGATTATTTTTTACATTTTAAGAGGTCTTATATTATTAGTTATTAGTAAAATAAATGTTATATACCTTACTTTCTCACAACTTTTGTTATGACATTATGCAGAAAAGTTTCCAGAATAGTATAAAGAACTCTTGCATACCCTTTATCCAGATTCACCAATTATTTAAATGTTGCCCCAATTTACTTTATCATGGTCTCTCCTTACATGTGTATATCAAGAATAAGTTGGACATATCATGCCCTCAGTCCCTAAACACTGAACTATGTATTTTTTAGATAAGGTCATTCTCTTAAATAATCATAGTTCAGTTATCAAAATCAGAAAAATTTAACTCGATGCAATATTATTTAATCTACCATCTATATTCAAATTTCAGCAATTATCCTAGTAAAATTCCTTGTATCTATTTTTGATCAGGTTAATTGAGAATTACACAATACATTTATTGTCACATTTCTTAACTCTTCAGTCTGGAAGAGTTCTTAAGATTTTGTCTTTCTTGATCTTGACACTTTTGAAGAGTATAGGACAATTATTCTGTAGCATGCTCCTCAAGTTGGGTTCATCTTTTCCTTGTGATTAAATTTGTATTCTACATTTTGGCAGAAGTACCACAGAAGTGATGGCCTCATCTACATTTTATGTTTTGAAGTGGAGAATTATTCTAATTTATTTGGTCTGCTCCAATGCTGAAACATCTTACTTATCCATACCTCAGTTATTGAGACAACTATTTTACCTGGAATACATTCAAAAACTAAAAAGAAAGTTTAAGATGGCATATGTGCCACTAACATCAGTGTTTCAGGTTTTTAGTGACTCTGATTGGGTTGAGTGTATAGCAGTAGAGGGGAAGGGTATCGATGTTATTACACTGGAAGGTTGGGCCAATATGAGAATCTCCTTGCCAAAGAGTTTAGACCGTTAACTTCTACACCTTGGCAGTGTCTCGGATTAAGGCCAAAGAAGACTATACAAGGGGACAAATGGGAATTCTAATGGTGACTTTACAGTATAGGTTCCAGGAGGCTAAATACTCCAGAAAAATCAATATTTGAAAATGTGTTTATTGAAGTCACTTTAAACAATTATATTAGCAGAAATGAAGAATACTTTTTAATGAGCTTCACATTTTTAGAATGCCCAAACATAGGCGCAAAAACATCAGCAAACCTAGGAACAAAGATCCAGCCTATGCCAGAGGCTCTCCCGTCAGGCGCGCAGGACACGCATTGGGTCACAAAAAGCTGAGGACTGGTACTGGACTCTGGCAGGTGATCTTTTTCATTTATTGATAGATTTTTGTACATGCTAACTATATAGAAAAAGTATATGGCTCTTTATAGAGAGTTTGATTTCAGTCATTTCTCAATGAATGTTTTTGTTACCATACTATCTGAAGTTAAAGAATTCTTTGAGAGCCATCTGGTTGGGGTCAAATCTACTTAGCCATCACAGTCAACAGCCTGGTGGCTAGAGCAGGCTGACACAGGTAAGAAGCACCTCTTACAGGCGACACATTTAATAAATGAAAATACAGAATGTCCTGTTAAATTTGAAATCAGATAAATAACAAATAATTTTTTTGTGCCCTGAATTTCATCTGTCATCAATACTCTTAAAGAAAGCTATTTCAACCTTTTTTTGGTTTTGGTTTTGTTTTTTGTGGTTTCTGGGCTGCACTTTAGAAGAGCTCTGATATGCTTGCACTTTATTCCAAGCAGATCTGCTCTCGAGCCCTTATGTAGCAGCTTTTCATCCTAATGGGTCCTTTGCTTCTCAAGCCTGGGGAACAGTAGAAGTAATACTCTGCAAGAAGGAGGGGGCTCTCGGAGGTAGCCCTGGGACACAGGCAAAAAGTGATTGTTTGGCAGGAGGGAAGAGACAGAACAACTCTAAAAACACACATGGGGATGAAAACAACACAGGAGGGGCGTATATGACCGCCACAGGGTAAGGGGACCAACTATGCTGTCTTCCCAAGGGCATTGCCTTATATAGCGTCATACTGTCAAACACCGTGTTTGACATGAAAGTCCTGAGACCAAAGCGTTCAAGTTGTTTTTTAATATATTTAATAGTTCTCTGAGATTTTTTGAAAGCATTAATAGAATAAATTATAACTAAACGCTGCTTAAGAAGGCAGAGCAATGTATATTTGACAAAGATCTTAAAACCAGTTAATATTTAAAATAACATTTGCATATTTAATCAAAGGAAAGCCTTCAATATGTGGAAAATACAGCTTTCTAAACTAATTATTTCCCGAGACTTCCAAACTATAAACGTTTTCCTGTTATTACTTTTATTACTGGTGTGTTTCAGGTGAGTGTGTCAACTTGGTTAGAAATATATGAATAATTTCCTTAATGTCTTATTTTCCTTGGCATGTGGGGGCCCAGTTCTCTCCAGATGATTAGCCTTTGAGATTATAATGTCAAGTGACTCAAGTCATACCTGTTGCTTCAAAGTAAAAGTTTATGACATTTTTAGAAACTTTGGAACTCAAAAATACTTTCCAAGTTATTTCATTGGGGGGAAGGAGTGAGCGAGTAGGGGCAATTTTTAATTTCCAGGAGAATATACCTTTTACGAAAAGATTCAGCCTTGGGGGTCTTTTGAAAGCTGAGCAACTTTCCTAGACTAAAACACCATTTAATTAATACCCATGTTCTATAAATATTTTATGCCTCCCCTTTATAAAGAAAGTTAAATGTGTCACAAAACTAGGCTGTGCAGATGGACAGAGCTCTCTTCACGCAGGTCCTTAAAAAGTGGGATATGGATATAGACACAGAGTGAGACAGTCAAGTGTCAAAAGAAATCTGTCAGCTTTTTAGCAGTTGAATAATTCAGAAGATGTGCATTAAGCCAACTTCTTAATTTCCCGTTTCCCCCTTTCTAATTCTTTCCTTTTCATCCTGTGATCTTTCTTTTCTCTGCCTCAAAGCTATTTGTTGCAGTGATGCCCTGGAAAGCAGGTGGTCTTCCTTATACGACAGCATCTGCTGCTCAGAATGAGAGGCTAAAGATCTAAAGGCAAAGGAAATGAAACCCGCAGTCCTATAAATGCCTTTTTAAAAATAGCCTTGTTTTGGGTTATTTTTTGTTGAGTCAACTGGAACACTTTTTATTGTTCACGATAAAACAAGTTGTCTAAAGGCAATAATCCTCCTCCCTTTATATTTCTGATACTGGGGTTTGTTTCTTCCCAAACATTTTCTGGATTGGGTTTCTTCCCTAAGATTTTACAAATGGTGTGGGTGGCTGCAAACCCTCTGAAGGTTTTTCTTAAGCCATTTGTTAATAATATCCTCTCAACAATGACTCCAACCTTTATAGTTGTGATCGTTAGTGAAGCTTCAAGGGTGTGGTGGTGTTTTTCTAGTCTTCTAGCCCCAGGGGGGAAAAGAATTCCCAGGAGGACTTTGGGCTGTCTTATTATCATCCAGAAACAAGAAATCAGAGTGCCTGAGCTGAAAGGCTGAACATTTTTAAAAAACTATCCAAACTTGAATGGACAGTGTGGTATAATAGAAAGAACGCGGAGGGGGTGGGGAGCTCAGAGCTCATACGGAACTGAGTTTAAATCCTGGCTTTGCCACTCAGTAAATATGTAACACTGGTCACTCAAGATTTTGAACCTTAAGTTCTTACCTGTGTATAATGTGTAATGTTACCTTTTTGATAGGTAGGAAAGATTTTTGAGACTCAGTTTCTTATCTCTAAGGTAGGTGTAATAATACCCATCTCATAAGGTTGCTAGAAGGACTAAATGAAAGAAAAGTGCCTAAAAGTTCGTGTCCTGGGGGCCCTAAGAAACACTATCTTCCTCTGAGGATCAACTCGAATTTTTTCCCTTTCTTCTGCTAGAACCACATAAACATCCACATGCACACACGTGGAGCTAGCATCAAATTGTATTCTCTGCCTTTCACAGGAAAAAATATGGATGAGATGCAAACCTGTCCCAGCCTGTCACGATGTTGAAGTAAACTTTGATTCACGAATAAGATCCTTTGTCTGATGGGGAGGCTGTGGGGGTAGGACCTGCCTCAGACCCCGCTCTCGTCAGGCAGGCTGTGTAGAAAGGAAGCTCCAGCGACCTGGTTTGGCAGAAGGCATTTCCTCTTTGGACCCCTGCCCAACCTTTTCTTTTCTGGTTTTCCCCAAAGCTATGAAATGTGATCGTGAGTCTCTAGGAGTCATTGTTTTAGGGCCATGAACCAAATGTTTTCAGTTTATCTGATGATACAAATGGCCCTCACATGTGTCTAGCAGCTCATCAGTTGGACACCGTTTGGGAATAACAGAAATTGCTGGTAACAAGGTTATTTGCTAACATTTTGTTCTCTCTCTTCACTTCCTCTAGTCCTCTCTGTTTTTTCTGCTCTAGGCTTCTCTCCCTTCCCTGACCTGGGCTGATGGGCAGACACACTAATAGTCATCACAGTGGGTTTCTCACACTGGGCTCTTAGGGTTGAACAGATCTTTGAAGCGCACCTCCTAGGAATTGCATAGTGTATACCTTTGTTCTCTTCAGTTTCCTGGTTCTTCCTGATTTCTGCTTCTGGTTTCAGTGCCAGGTGCTTGAGATGTCAGTTGGCCAAGACAGACACACTCCACCTAAAGTCCTAATGCTGAAGGCCCTGGCCAGGTAGTTCAGTTGGTTGGAGCATCATCCACATATGCCAAGGTTGCAGGTTCAGTCAGGGCACACACAAGAATCAATCACTGAATGCACGAATAAGTGGAACAGCACAAGACCTAATGAATGCTGAATAATGACCTGAATAGTTACGAATTTAATCGGCTATACTTCCGTTTACATTTCCGGCGAGGAATCTTAAGTCAGACAATAAGACAACTGATTTGAAAAGAGTATAATTAAGAGCTACAATGAAAGTAAGCAAGCAGGTTATGCGATTAAAGGAGAGCTTAATCTTAATTTTTTTTTCACTTGGATAACTTTTTTCCCCCTCTAACAACTTAAAAACTTTACTGGGATATAGTCCATATACCACAGGGAAGTATACAATCCAGTGATCTTTAGTGAATGTACAAAGTCATGCAATCATAACACAATCTGACTTTAGAGCTCTCCATCACCCCCCAAATTTTCCACAAGCCCATTTGTAATCAGTCCCCAACCCCACGCAATCACACACCCTCAACTCCAATAATATTGATCTAATTTGTCTCCATAAATGTACAGTTTTATACATTTCATATAAATCGAATTGCACAGTATGTATCCCTGTGACTCTGGCTTCTTTCATCTACCATGGTTTTGAGGTTCATCCATGCCTTAGTATGTATCATTGTTTCATTTCTTTTTATTGTTGGATAATATTCCATTGTATGGCTATACCACATTTTATTTATTAATAACCATTTATTTATCTATCAACCATTCATCACATTGATAGACACTTGGACTGGTTCCAGTTCAAAGTTATTATGGTAATGATTCTGTGAACATTTATGTACAAGTCTTTGTGCATATTTTCATTTCTTGGGTAGATCCTTAAGAGTGGGATTTCTGGCAGAGGCTTCCCTCTTGCATCTCAGCCACCAACATGCCATCTAGACTGAGGAAGACCCAGAAACTTTGGGGCCGTAGGCGCCACAGCCGCGGCCAGAGCCGCGGCCACAGCCGCATAAGCAAGCACAGGAAGCCCCCGGGGGGCTGAGGTAACGCTGGGAGCTTGCATCGTCGCAGGATCAACTCTGACAAATATCACCCAGGTCACTTTGGGAAGATTGGTAAGAGGAATGACCGCTTAAAGAGGAACCAGAGCTTCTGCCCTACTGTCAACCATGATAAACTGTGGACCTTGGTCAGTGAGCAGACACGGGTAAATGCTGCCAAAACCAAGACTGGAACTGCCCCTCTCATTGCTGTGCTGCGATCCGACCACTACAAAGTCCTGGGGAAGGGAAAGCTCCCAGAGCAGCCTGTCATCGCGAAGGCCCAATTCCTCCTCAGAAGAGCAAAGGACAAGATGAAGGGTGTTGGCGGGACCTGTGTCCTGGTAGCTTGAAACCACATGGAGGAAAGTTTATTGAATGCTCACAAATGCTTAAAAAAAAAAAAAAGAAGAGTGGGATTTCTGAGTCCTTTTAGTAAGTTTATGTAACTGTTTTAAGAAATTGCCAGACTGTTTTGCAAAGCAGATGTGCATTTCCACCAGCAATTTATGAGGATCCACTTTCTAGTTTCATCACATACTCATCAATACTTGATATTGTCTGTCTTTTTAATTATAGCCATTCTTGTGCTTATGTAATGGTCGCTGAGTGTGGTTTTAATTTCTCCAATGACTAACAATGTTCAACACTTTTTAATGTACTTGTTAGCCATTCATATACCATTTTGCTCATTTTGTAATTGTATTGTCTTATTATTAAGCATTAAGAGCTCTTTATGTATTTTGGATATTGGGCAAAAAGAGGTTTACAGTTGTGAATACACAAAACTCAGAGTTTATTGTACTATTATTTATTAATTATTATATTATATTCCATGAAGATACTTTTGCCCCCCCGCATATATGATTTTCAAATATTTTCACCCTCTCTGTGGTTTGTCCTTTCATTTTCCTAATGGTGTCTTTTGAAGGGCAAAACTTTAATTTTGATGAAGTCCAAATGATCAGTTTTTGTCCCTTCTGGCTTGTGCTTTTGGCATCATATCTAAAAGCTCTTTGCCTAACCAAAGGTCATGAAGATTTTCTCCTGTGTTCACTACTAGATGTTTTATACATTTGGTGCTTACATCGGACTCTATGATTCATTTTCGACTTAATTTTAGTATATACTGCGGGTACAACTGTTTGTTGAAAAGATTATCTTTACCTCTTTGAGTTGTCTTGATGCCTTTGTTAAAAATCAATTGACTATAAGTGCTGGGGTTTATTTCTGGGCTTAATTCTGTTCAACGGATCAGTAGAGCTATTTTTATGCAAATGTCACACTGTCTTAATACTGTAGCTTTATAGTAAGTAAACTTTGTTCCTTTTCCAAATTGTTTTGACTCTTCTAGATCCTCTCATTTTCATATAAATTTTAGTATTATCATGTCAGTTTTTACAAAAGTTCTTAAATCTTCTGATCAAGAAACATAGAATTGCTCTTCATTTATTGATATGTTCTTTAATAACATTCAGCAATGTTTTTTGCTTTTATTGTACAAATATTGAACTTCTTTTTGTTAAATTTACAACTAAACATCTTATTCTGTTTCTTTTTTGTGAATGGAAATATTTTCTTAAATTTACTTTTTTAAAGAACTTTTTATAGAAACACAAATTTTATATATTGTGTTTGCATCCTGTGCCCTTGCTTACAGTTGTTCTCGTAGTTTTGCATTGTGTGTGCATGTGTGTATTACATAAGAATTTCTGCATATAGGGTGTGTGTATATATATATATATATATATATATATATATATATATATATACACATATGGCAGGTCCAGAAAGTATCCAGTCACATACTATGAAAAATAAAGACATTTATTGAAGAAGATACAAGATACAAGAAACTTTGAACATGGCACAATGACACCTTAGTCTCCTTCAAAATAGGTACGTTGGAACTTCACACGGTTTTCCCATTCACCATCAGCTGCCCCATCATATTTTCTTGAATCTCATCGAAGTTCTGAAATCTCTTCCCTTGAAAAGGTGATTTTAGTTTTTGGGAAAAGCCAGAAGTCACAGGGAGCCAAATCTGGGCTGTAGGGAGGCTGAGTCACCTGGGTGATTTGATATTTTGCCAAAAAACTCTGCACAAGAGGTGATGCGTGAGCAGGCACTTTGTTGTGATGAAGCTGCCAGTCACCAGTTGCCCACAGCTGTGGCTCTTTTTGTCCTGTTGCATCCCTCGACCAGTGAAGCACATTGAGGTAGTTACTCCTTATTAACTGTTTGGCCTGGAGAGATGTACTCATGACGGACAACACCTTCCCAATCCAAAAACACAGCTAACATGGCCTTGATCTTGCTCTGACTTTGCTGCTCCTTCTTTGGGCGTGGAGAACCAGGTGACTTTCTTTGGGACAGCTGGACCTTCATTTCTGGATCATAGCTGTAGACCCACGAGTCATCTCTAGTTATGACCTTCTCGAGGAAGTCTGGTTCGCTGGTAGTGGTCTGAATCAAGTCATTAGGAACTGCAGCACCATGTTCCTTCTGCGCTGGTAGCAGAAACCATGGAAAGAATTTTGTCACAATGCATTTCATGCCAAGATCCTGCTTTAAAATCTTGAACACAGTAGTTTTTGGAATCCCAAGATCAGCTTTTAGTTTTAGAACATGGATCACTTTCAACAGATTCTTGACCATCTTTGAAGCATTTGTGCTACACTTTTATTTGCAATGCACTCATTGCATCATCCCTGAGGGCCTTCTGAATCATCTGAATAGCTTCCATGGAAGAATGTTCAAGCTTAATGCAAAATTTGATGCAAGTTTGTTGCTCTACTTGCTTGGTCATTTTGAATGAAATGGCCACACAGTACACATGCTCACTCACTGGTGTCTACCATCCCCGCTGACTAGTACAGTGATGTGGTCATTGTTCATGCGTGCACATTCCAGGCCGCTCTCCTTGGCTGCCAGGTTACTTTGATGTCACACAAACTATTCCCATTATATTAACAATGGCTGAACTTTTTCTGGACAGACCTAGTATTACCTGAAAATATAGAGTTTACTTCTTCCTTTCAAATCCAGTTGCCTTTAATTTCTTTGGTACACAGCTTTCAGTCCTTATCCATTTAGAATGATATTACCTGAAGATTTTTCATAGATGTCCTTTATCAAGTTGAGAAAGTTTCCTATTTCTCTGGTTTGTTGGGAGATTTTCATCATTAATTAGTGTTAAATTTTGGAAAATCTTTTTCTGTATCTATAAGATAGCCACGTAAGTTTTGTCCTTTATTATCTACAATGATGTATCATATTAATTGTTTCATATATTGAGTCAACCTTGTATTTTTGGGATAAATATCACTTGGCCATTGACCACAATTCTTTTTATATATTGCTGAATTTGGTTTACTAATATTGTAAACATTTTTTGCATCTGTGTTTATAAAAAAATATTGGTCTATTGTTTTCTTTTCTTGTGATGTCTTTGTCTGGCTTTGGTAACAGATAATGCTGACCTCATAGAATAACTTAGGAAGCTTTCTTCCTGGTTTTATTTTTTTTGAAAGATTTTGAAAAAGCTCGATGTTAATTCTTTAAATGTTAAATAGAACTCATGACTAAAGCCATCTGGTCCTGGATTCCTTTTTGTTGAGTTGCTTTTGATTATTGATTTAATCTATCTATTTGCTATAATTCTGTTCAGATTTTCAGCTGCTTCATGAGTCAGTTTTGGTAATTTGTGTGTTTTTAGAACTTGTCCATTTCATCTATGTTAGGAAATTTATTGGCTTACAACTCTTGATAATATTCTCTTATAATCCCTTTTATTTCTGTAGGTTATTAATAATGCTCCCACTTTTATTTCTGATTTTATTTAATCATGTTTTCTCTGTTTTTCCTGGTCAGTTTAGTGAAAGTTCTGTCAAATCTGTTGATCTGTTAAAGAGCTAACTTTTATATACTATTCTCTATTTCATTTTTAAAACTTTTTATTCTCTATTTCAGTTATCTCTGCTCTAAGTTTTATGATTTCCTCCTTCTGCTGGCTTTGGGTTTAGTTTGTTCTTTTCCTAGTTTTTTGAAGTGTAAGGTTAGGTTATTGTTTTGAGAGTAATCTTTCTTTTTTATTGTAAACATTTACAACTATAAATTTCCCTCTGAGCACTGTTTTCATTTACATTCTTTTGGAAGTATTTCTGATTCCCCTTTTGAATTCTTTTTTGATCCATTGGTTTTTAAATTGGCCTTGTTTAATTTTCACATTTGTGATTTTCCAGCTTTTCTTAAGTTAATTGATTTCTAATTTTATTCCTTTGTGGTTTAAATAGATACTTTCTATGATTTAAATCTTTTAAAACTTTTAAAGTATATTTTATTGATTATGCTACTACAGTTATCCCATTTTTTTCTCCCCTTCATTCCCCTCCACCCTGCACCCCCCTCCCACCAGCATTCACCCCCTTAGTTCTTGTCCATGGGTCATACATATAAGTTCTTTGGCTTCTCCATTTTCTATACTATTCTTAACCTCCCCCTGTCTATTTTGTACCTGCTATTTATGCTTCTTATTCTTTGTACCTTTTCCCCCTTTCTGCCCCTACCTCCCTGCTGATAACCCCCAATATGATCTCCATTTCTGTGATTCTGTTCCTGTTCTAGTTGTTTGCTTAGTTTGCTTTTGGTTTTTAGATTCAGTTGTTGATAGTTATGAGTTTGTTGTCATTTTACTGTTCATAGTTTTTTTTTAAGATTTTTTATTTATTTTATTTTTAGACAGAGAGGAAGGGAGAAAGAAAGAGAGGGAGAGAATCATCAATGTGCAGTTGCCTCTCGCACATGCCTCTACTAGGGACCTGGCCCACAACCCAACCATGTGCACTGACTCGGGAATCAAACTGGTGACACTTTGGTTCACAGGCCAATGCTCAATCCACTGGCCTACAGCAGCCAGGACTACTGTTCATAGTTTTGATCATCTTCTTTTTCTTAGGTAAGTCCCTTTAACATTTCATATAATAAGGGCTTAGTGATGATGAACTCCTTTAATGTTACCTTATCTGGGAAGCACTTTATCTGCCCTTCCATTCTAAATGATAGCTTTGCTCCAGAGAGTAATCTTGGATGTAGGCTGTTGTCTTTCATGACTTTGAATACTTCTTTCCAGCCCCTTCTTGCCCGTAAAGTTTCTTTTGTGAAGTCAGCTGAGAGTCTTATGGCAACTCCTTTGTAGGTAACTATCACCTTTTCTCTCGCTGCTTTTAAGATTCTCTGCTTACTTTTAATCTTGGATAAAATAATTATGATGTGTCTTGGTGTGTGCCTTCCTTGGGTCCAACTTCTTTGGGACTCTGGGCTTCCTGGACTTCCTGGAAGTCTATTTCCTTTGCCAGATTGGGGAAGTTCTCCTTCATTATTTTTCCAAGTAAGTTTTCAATATCTTGCTCTTCCTCTTCTCCTTCTGGCACCCCTATGATTCGGATGTTAGAGCATTTAAAGATGTCCCAGAGGTTCCTAAACCTCTCCTCTTTTGTTTGAATTTTTGTTTCTTCATTCTGTTCTGGTTGAATGTTTATTTCTTCTTTCTGCTCCAAATCGTTGATTTGAGTCCCAGTTTCCTTCCCTTCACTGATGGTTCCCTATATATTTTTCTTTATTTCACTTTGCATAACCTTCACTTTTTCCTCCCTTTTGCAACCATACTCAACCATTTCTGTGAGCATCCTCATTACCAGTGTTTTGAGCTCTGCATCGATAGGTTGGCTCTCTCTCCCTTGCTTAGTTCTGTTTTTGGAGCTTTGATCTGTTCTTTCATTTGGGCCATGTTTTTTTTTGTCTCAGCGAGCCTATTACATTGTAAGGGTCAAAGGCTTAGGTGTTCTGGGGAGGGGGGGCAACTATCGTCACTGCCTTGTGGCACTGTATGTGGGGGAAGGGTCTGAAAGGAAACAATGCCACTTGCTTGGCTCTTGGTCGACTTTCAGTCACTTCCCCTGCTCCCCACAAGTGAACTGGGCCCTTCTGGTGCTCATTCCCAGGTGGGTGGATTTGTGTTTGTTCTAGGGCCCTGTGGTTCTCTCAAACGAACTCTCCTGTGAGACTGGCAGTTTCTCCCGCCATCACAAACCCCATAGATTTTTACAGCCAGAGGTAGAGGCTTTCTTTTCCCATGCTGGAACCCTGGGTTGTGTGGTCTCTCTCACTCCCCAGTTGTTCCTCTGGGTTTATCTGCACGCAAATGTGGGATTGCCAGTCCTCTGGCCACTGCCTTGTCTCTCATCCTCTCTGCCCTGGCTACCAATCTCCATCCCTCCTACCAGTCTGAATGAATGCTTTTTCTTTAACTCCTTGGTTGTCTGACTTCCATACAGTTCAGTTTTCTGGCAGATCTGGTTATTTTTTGTTTTTAAATTTATCGTTGCCCTCCTTTTGATTGTGTGAGGAGACAAAGTATATCTATCTAAGCCTCCATCTTGGCTGGAAGTCTAAATCTTTTTAAATTTGAGGAGACTTGTTTCGTGGCTTAATGGTCTATACTGGAGAATATTCCATGTGCATGTGAGAAGAATGTGTATTTTGCTGTTGTTGGATGTTCTACATGTCTTTTAGATCTAGTTGCTTTATAGTACATTGGGCCCACTTGAATAACCTAGGATAATTTCCCCATGTCAGAATTCTTAATCATAACCTCCCTTTTCCTTTTAAGGGAACATACTTAACAAATTCCAGGGATGAAGATGTGGATATATTTTGGAGGCCATTATTCAGCCTACCACAGTAACTATATAGTCTTGGTTTAAGTACTGATGTACAGTTAGCACACTCACAGTCTCCGGGGCAGAACAGCATTGACGCAGAAATAGGGAGAAGGATGCACAACTACAATAGCATAGGACAAAATATAACACTAATGTAATATTTTGAAGAGTTCCAAAGTTATCGGAGTGATAGATATTATTCTATCAGAATAAAATGGGACTTAAACTTATAGGACAATGAAAATAGGCTGGAAAACTGTATGTGTTTGATGAATTAAATGTATTTAATGTTGACTTGGTAAAAGATTTTACATGAGGGAGTCACTTTTTCTTATGCTCTAAGATAGAGGTAACCTGAGTCACCTGCAAATATCTCCACTTTTTAATTTTTTTTAAGGGAATGGGTTTGTATCAGAAATATACTCTGAGGCTCTAGATAGTGGTTTTATATTATAGTGTTCTTTCTAATAATAATAATAGTTATGGGTCCATTCTCATGTATACCATACAAAATTTGCTTCACTCTTAGGAGATTTCATAAAATAAGAGTTATGTTTTCCACTGGGGTATTTGTAACTGAAATTTTTGAAAAATGTTGATTCATCTGTATTTCTGTTACTCCCATTATGTCCAGCTTGAAAAGACCTTGATCTGACTTCTATTCAATTAAGTTTTACTACTTTGTACTCTAAAGCCAAACTATATCTATAAACCTCGAAGAAAAGTTATGGCTGAAAAACAGAACATCACAACATGTTAACTGCCCTCTTTCCATCATTTAGAAATCCCTAGCTGTGAGCCAGGAAGTTTCTGACCAGTAAATTTGATGTTCATTATTGAGCTTCTTTGTTAAATTTTAGTTTAAAGTTTTTGTTCACCATGGGGAAGACTTTTGACGGATAACTGAAAAGTCCAAAAGAAAATAACATGGGAATAGTTTTGATAACCTATTGGGGTACAGTCAAATGATATGATTTCATATCCCAGTTCTGATACTTGCAACCTAGGTAACCTTGGGGAAGTCAAATAATCTCCTTCAGTCTCAATATTCTCATCTGTAAAAAAGAATAATAATATCTACCACAGACAGCTTTGAGAGTTATGAGACCATGCTCTGAGAAGTGTTATGTACTGAACAAATAAAATGGATTACCATTCTTCTCAAATGAAAAAAACACTCCACTTCATCTTAAACTGTAATAATGAACTTGCACATAATTGAATTGTCATAATCAAGAATGAATGTATTCTATGGTGACAAGTGCTCCATCCAAGGGTATGATAGGTTTTAGTATCTAGATTATGGGGCCAATGAGACAGATGCAAATAATATATCTCCATTTATCTCAATGTGAGCAAATGAGATTTCCCTCTACTTTTTACCACAGCCCCAAACCTGAGCAGCTATTTCACAAATCACCGGTGTCTGCGACTTACCAAAACTGGGCAGATCTGATCAATCTACCCCTATAGCAGAAGAGAAAAACTGAAGGCACAAACCTTTTGATTGGTAAGTCATATGTGTCATTTGTTAGGTAAGCCAAAAGGCCAGAGATATGGTCACTAATATTTATAAATAATTATTTAATAATTTATAAATGATAAAGACTATCACATTCTCAAATATAGTCTTTTTTAAACGGTAGCATTAAAAATACCATAAGCAATTTGGATATTCACTGAGAATATTAACCTTGTGTGAATATGCATGATGTATACGAGCACACACACACACACACACTCACACTTGTGTGTTTTGTTCAATTAAGTGAACGAAAAGTTATTTGTGATTTAAAAATTAGGTCTTTAATCTCCATCATAGGTTTGAAGTGAAAACCAATGCTCTAAAGGGAGATATTTCTTCCAACACCATGTAAGAAGAACAGAGGGAAGGGTCTGTCTCCAAATAATTTAAGATGATTTACAGAGAATATAATGCTATAGAGCAGCAATTTTCAATAAGTGTGCTGCAAGAATTTTTAAAACATGCAGTACCTGACTGTTTGATCAGTGGCACTTACCACTTTTCCTTGAAATTGTTAAATAAAAAAATGACAACAGCCAACACAACAATAGCTGTCTGGTGCGGATGAATCAAAACTATGCTTATTTTTTTGTCAGATCGGCAAAAAATATATTTTTTGGTGTGCCACAGAATTTTAGTAATCAGTTTATGTGTGCCATGAGATGAAAAAGTTGAAAATCAGTGCTGTACAAAAAGGTTTCCTGTTTCTACTTTATTTGAAAAAAGAGAAGAAAGAAAGAAATGCAGTTTTGTTTTGTTTTTTTATTGTTGTCCATTTGGGTTATTCAAGTACACAGAAATGTACGTATCTCATACTGGCAGTCTGTTGCTGGAATAAAGTCATATAGCCACATCTATCTATCCCTAGGTCTTGATACTACCCAGTAGAGGCTTCAAAAACCACGAAAGATCGAGTTACCTGAAATCACGTCCTGTGCCCTTGCTTTGATTGCCAGCAGATTTAATAGTGGAAGGTAAGAATCTGGTTAACACTTAGATGTATTCCACGGGAAATGCTCCCAAGTTAGAAAACTTTTGGATACCAATGAGCCAAAAAAAAAAAAAGAAAAAAACAAACAAAAAACAATGCCCATGACTTATTATATATTGATAATTAATTTGTTAAGAAAAGGTATGTGACTGGGATAACCAGACACTCACCTTAGCCAGACCTTCAGGTGACTAATCCAAGCACCTGTTGGTTTGCTTATAAAATTAGGACAAGAACATTCTGTGGCAGAAGTATTTTGCAGATATCTCTTATCCCACATCCTTGTCAAATAATGTGGCCTTGACACTCATCTCATTGATAGTTGAGTCTTTTTCCCTCCCTTTGAATCTGGAAGAAATGCTCATTTGTTTATTTGCTTATTTCATTATCCAGCCAGCCAGCTATTCATTCGCCCATTAATACCTAATAATACTCAGTTTGTCTTTTGTTTCTTGGGAAAATAGATACTATATCAAATGCCAGGCTCTTTGTTAAATATGTTAGCTAATTTAAATCTCTCAATTATCTTTGTGATAGGCATCATTCCCATTTTGCACATGGCTTTTGTGAGGTAGATATCTTCTAGAATGTGTCTGGTTCTTTTTAGAATTTGGACAATAAATCTCAATTTCCAAATGTTTAAATACTCCACATATTTGCTATCTCTAATACAGCATAACAGTATCATGGAGTGATAAGAACATAAATTCTGAAGCTGGTATGTTTAGGTACAAAAGCTTAAAAGCTGTGACCGTGTGCACATCTCTTTATATTGCTCTGTCTCAGTTTCCTCATCTGTAAATCATACGTACTCACAGTGCCCCTGCTGAAGGGTTGTTATGAAAATTCCACATGTTAATATTTGTAAGATGCTTAGAATCTTTCCTAGCAAGTAGTTGAGCTCTATATTAATGACTAATAGGGAAAATGTTAAAAATAAAATAAAATGTACTTTAACCTTCTTTTTTTCCTTTAGTGTTACTTAAATTTTAATTTTGTTAATCACACAATGAGAATTTTGCAGAAGTAGCATTTCCTCTTTCACCCTCCCATAGAACACTTGATCTATAGATGCTTAATATATTCCTTGGGGGATGATAAAGGGCTTGATGCAAGTAGGAAATGTGTAGGTGGATGGAAAGGAGTTTAATGAGCACGTGAACTTATCTAAATGTTCATATCTGTAACAGTCCTAGTCCTCACATACCTCATATCCAGCTTGACATATTTGTAACTGATAAATTATATTGCTTTTTAGCAGAAGTTCTAAATGTGCTCAAGGTGAACAAAAAAAAATGACACAAATTCACTGAGGCGGTTAAAGGAAAATTACTTAGAGGACTCAGCTAATGCAATTGCAGGCAGGAAGGGAGGCAATGTTAATCAGAGTCCAACTGTCCTATGGACTGTATCTGTTGTGGGAATCTATGTAAGTCAACACTTCATTCAATTTGCTCACTGTGATCGAATTTCATCAGTCTTGTCTATTCATGGCCACATATTCTGTGCTGTGCAATTGGAGACCTCAATGTAGTCACTCAGCTTATGCCCTTCCAGGAGCTGGCTCTGCTCTCTGGAGACCGACACTGAACTGAGGCAGCCTAAGAACAACAAAGGGCTCCAACTATGAGGATTCCACTCAGGACGGTGGATAAGGGTCCAAGAGAGGAAAGCACCAAACCCTCATGCATACACAGTACCGATGAAGATAAAGAACGTTTACAATGGGGCACTGGAGAGGGCCAGCATGGCTGGCTGTGGGGAATTCAGGTGGGAGAAACAAGACTGGAAATGGAGACGAGGACGAGGAAGTAAAGTAAAATGGAGAGCACTTCTGTGAAGAGAGTGAAAAGTAAAGCAAACAAAAGGTTGGGAAATATAAAATGCCCCCCCAAAAGTTGTTATCTCCTCCAAGTTTTTTAATGCTCATCTGTTGTTGTACTTTCACCATGTGTTGGAACTCCTTAGTTGTGGATGCCTCTGTTATCCCCTTAGGACGTACCTGCGAGCACAGGTAGGGCAGAGCAACAGCCAGCAGGTAGCTAGTTCTAGGACAGAAGGCTGTGGGGAGGGAGGGTTAACGGGGACTTGCAGTAAGGAGGGAAACCTGAAGGCGAGAGGAGGACAGGGAAGCCGAGAAGAAGTTAACAGACGCATCATTGTTCACCAGAACGATATGAGAGACCAAACGGCTATTAGGTGGTGGAAAGCCTCTCTCTAATTTAAATATCTCATTTGCTTTCAAACATTTATATTCAGTGAAATTCAAATGCCAAGTCCCTACTTTTAAAAAAGCAGAGGTAGTTAGGAAGGATGAAATCCATATGTTTCTGATTCATTTACACAACTCTCATTGAAATTCAGCTCAGCGTAGGGCGATTGAATGTCATATATGCCAAGGCATAGCATAGTAATCGTTTTAAGCCATTTTTGACGCTCCAGGAAGTCTCAAGAATAAACAATATGAAGCCCCAAAGGCCTAACAGTGCCGTCTGAAAGGGAAAGCCAAAAATATCTGAAAAAGAGTCCACATTTCCAAATGCAACAGTCTGCCGTGAAGACGCCAGGATATTTTATGATGCCCAGGAGCCCAGGAAATGGCAGTCATGGCATGACAATTGGGAACTAAGTAGAGTTCTCACCAGCAAATGTTACAAGGGAGAGTTAATAACAGAAGATGGAGCAAAACCCAGATGGAGGAGAGTGAGGCTCTATCTGAAAATAATTTGAGGTGTATTAAAGCAAAGGAAAAACAACAGGGAAAAAATGGGGGGAAAAGGAAGATCACGAAGTTAGGAACAAATTCAATCCTAATGAATAAAGAGCTTCACAATTACAGTATTGTAAAGTGCAATTATTTATTTTAGTGCCTCTTTCTAATTACACACTGGTTCAGACATAACCAGAGCAGACACACTTTCCACACTTCAAATAATCTAATAGCTTCAATTTTGGTTGGGGAGAAAGGCAATAAACACAGGAGAAGATGTAAGGATGAATTGGGATTCCGATTTGAGCAATCACAAAGGTTGTTGGTTATAGCCTTAATGTTTATGTGCCCCCCAGATTTATATACTGAAACCCTAATCCCCAGTCTGATAGTGTTTGTAGTTGGAGCCTTTGGGAGTTAATTAGGTTTAGATAACTTCGTAAGGGTAAGGGCCCCATGATGGGATTAGTGTCCTTATAAGCAGAGGAAGAGACTGGACTTCACTCCCTCTTCGCAGTATGAAACCACAGTGAGAAGGTGGCCATCTGCAAGCCAGGAATAGGATCCTCACCAGACCCCAACCACGCTGACACCCTGATCTTAGACTTCTAGCCTCCAGAGCCATAGGAAATAAAGCCACCCAGTTTATGATATTTTGTTACAGCAGCCTGATAAGACAGTGATACTTAACTCAGTGATTACTTACTGAGATAGGGAAGAGTGGGACCCGTTACCATTGAGTTGACTGAGATAGTTCCATGTGGACATGCTAAAGAAGTGATTGGTTATATACATTCGGACCCCATCAACATACCAAATCAGTGATATTAAAACCATGAAAGTAGTTGAAAACTTCAAATAATAATAGCCAATATATATATTGAAGGCTGCAATGTGCCAGAAACTATGTTAGGCACTTGATATGGATTATCTCATTAATCCTCGCAGTAGCCCTGTGAGCTAGAAACAGTTGTTATCCTGAGTTTACATATGAGAATACAGGGGATTAAAGGATTCTTCTCAGTGAAACCGAATCATCCCAGAGAAAAGACCATAGACAGTGACGTGAGGGGTCGCCTCGTGAATGATGAGTCCCCTGCCTCACATACTTGAAGCTTAAAACCAACTCTCCAGTGTTTTGCTTCCACATATTTTAACAGAATGCCAAAGATTACCACACATTTCAGAAATTCTCCAAAATGAAATACAAAAACTAGGACAAGAAAACTTGGTGAGGGAGGAGGGGGATGTAAAACTTTTAAAAATGAAAGAAATAAGAAATAAACCCATAGTAACAGAGATAAAGAGTACCTTTGTTTTAATTCATTGAAACTTTTAGTAAAGCTTCAATGTGTGCTTCACTAAGATGGGTGTATTACGATTGCTGGCAGTGCTGTTCTTTATATGTTCATTATGTCGAATTTGTTGATCACGTTGCTCAGTTTGTGAATCACGTTGTTCACATCTTCCCAGTCATACTGATTTGTTGTCTGTACTATCAATTGCTCAGATAGGTAATTACCCTAGGATTTCTATTATTGTCTGTTTGTTCTTGTACTTCTGTCGATTTTTCTTTATTTTATTTTATTTTATTTGTTTTCATTGTGGACACTGTTACATATGACCCCTTCCCTGCCCTGTGCCCTCTTCCACCCATTGTTGTCTCTGTCCCTAGGCTAAGCATACGTGCACGCATGTTCTTTGGCTAATTTCTTTCGGTCCCCTCTCCCCTCTGAGATCTGTCAGTCTGTTCCATGTATCCATGCCTCTAGTTTTATTTGTTCTTCAGTTTATTTTGTTCACTAGATTCCACATACAGAGGACAAAAAATTTAACTAATCTTCTAATACTGATTAAAACTTTATTGTTATGCAGTGTCCCTCTTTATTTTTAATAATACCTTTGCTTGATATTAATATTATTGTTATTTTGGTTAGTATTTGCATGGCATACCCTTTTCTGTCCTTTTACTTTTAAACTATTTCGATCTTGTTTTCTATGTGTTATTAGTAAACAGCCTATTGTTGAGTTTTGTGTTTTTAGCTAGCTTGATAATCTTTATCTTTTAGTTGGTACATAAGTCTGGTTACACTTAATGTAATTAGTGATATATTTGTGCCTAAATCTATAATCTCACTAGTTCTTTCTAATATTTATTTGTTTACATATTTATTTTTCTTTTCTTCCTTTATTTTGATTATTCGAAAAGTTTTCCATTTTCCTCTGTTAACTTGAAAGTCACATCCCCGTTTATTTTTTTAGCTTAAGTTCTTTTCCTCTTTTCAATCACTGTAACGTTACGGTAGCAGAATACAAAGCAAATGAATAGGTTACAGCTTTGTATCAGTTGAGTGTCAGGATGTATGTTGTCACTGAAAATTTTAAGTCAGACCCACCTGTATAAAGGATTCTAATATTTACTTGTTGCATTTTCCTAGACAATGTATTCACTTCCTTGAGTTTCTTCATTTGTGCAGTAAGGCTGATATACTATTATGACCTTAAACTCTAATAAACTAATGAGGTTGGTGTGCAGATAAAGTGAGGTAATGTTTGAAAAGCATCGAACACTGATCCTAACACATGGTAAGCATTAGGTTTCTATTCTCCCATTTCTTTTTCTAAGCTGATCCCTGACGATATTGAAAAACAACACCCTGGATTCTTAGAGTCAAGTGGACTCGAAAAGTTAAATTATTCTGTAAATGGCTGGCCCCATTTATTTTGCATTGATTCAATTAGCTTCAAATAAAAAGGACAATTCTGATGTGGGAAGCAAGTTGCGTGTGTGTGTGTGTGTGTGCGTGTGCGTGCACACTTGCGCACCCATGTGCATGTGCGGGTATATCTCATATGCTTGTCAGTTCTTGGCCTGTTGATAGCAGTATGTTCCCTGCCCCTTTCCTGCTCTACTCAGTTCTGCACGGTGACTGAGACAGGAAAGCTGTCTTGCCGGGTATCCTCTGTCAGCTGGTTTCTTGCTAGGTTTGACCATGGGGTATACCAGTGAGATCGTGGGCAGAAGGAAGGAAGGGGCCCGTGTGTTTCCCCCTTCTCTCTTTCCATCTGAAACCATCTCTCCTGGTGGCTGTGTCTATTCCATTGCTACTCATAAAAATTCTTTCATGTTAGAAATACTGAGTACCTTGTTTAAACACAAACACATGCAGAGGAATTACATTAGACAATTTCATTTTTTCCTTTCAGGGATAGCTCTATTAATTGGCATTTTGCTACCCAGCTGAAGCTATATTTTTATTTTATTTGTCTCAGTGCCCATTTCAGATTTTCACTTCCCTGTTTTGAATGTTGACTCCTTTAATTACTTTGTTATTCATTCGCCAAGAAGAATATTTTTCAGTATAGCCCTGTGTCACCATAAAACTTGAAGCAATCTCTCTAAATAATATCCCCTTTGACACCATTGGCGTGTGCTGCTTATTTTCAATCTAGGCCAGTGTCAAAAAGCTGCCTCACCAATGAAGAAAGATCTTGGTTTCTCATATATGTTCTCCTGTGCTTCAGGTGGTTAAAAGGCAAATGCCTATTATATGGCCTCCATGTTTGAATTGCCAAGCATATTATGTGAATTCAGAAAGGGTAATCTAAGAATGTTGCCAAATGCTTAAAAATCAACAAATATTTACTGGGCATCTACTATGTGCCAGGCACCATGCTAAGCATTTCAAAGATATAACTAAAGTCATAGTACTATAGGGATTATATTTAAACAAGTTATTGAAAGCACTTAACACTTTCCCTAGTACGTAATTAGTGCTCAATAAATGGTAGTTATTGTTAGTAACCTGGAGTCTTATATCCAGATCATGGGTTTTCCCTGCTGTAAGTAATCAAGCTGGGATAAGCAGATATGCTACAAGAATCTGCTCCTACCTATATTCTCTTCCCACATTCTCCACTTTACCCTAACTCCTAACCTACTGGTCTACTTTATTTATATACTAGTAGTAACTATTATTTATCTATTAACTAACTAACTAATCTGTCCACTTTAACCTTGGTTCCAGTTACTGCTTTTAATCCCCTTATCTTAATAATCATAACAGCTAACATTTAACCCAACTTTCTCTCTTGCCGGGTACAATGCAAAGTGTGTGATAAGTATTATTTCATCGAATCCCATGTAATAGGTCCTACTGTGGTCCCCTTTTTACCCATTAGAAACTGTAGTTTAGTGGGATGAAGCGAACTGCTACAAAGTGGCAGAACCAGGAGCTGAATTCAGGCAAGTTGACTCCAGGGCTTGTGTTCTTCAAAGCTAGGCCATGTTGCGTGGTCCCTTGAGCCTTAAGGTCAGCCTCATGGGTCGTCATCCTAGGTGGGAGGATGCTATTCTGGATTTCGGTCCCGATAGGCTCTTGCTAAATGAAGCCCCTCCCCAATTGAGATGCTAAGAACCAGAGTTACATAGTTAAGGAGGGGAACGGCAGTCCCGTAAGAAACAAAGTCCTCCTCAGTGGTCTCCCTGGTTGTTTCACATGGACATCGAAATGAGGAATTAAAGAAACAAAAGAGTCCTGAATTTTATCGGCATGTAGGTAGGATGACACCCTGGAGATTTACTGTGAAGAAACCCTGTTTTAAAGAGAGAGAAAACTTGGCTTTAAAAAATTGACAAGCAGTAAGCGAGGTCCAATAGCACACGAGATTCTCTGGGGATGGAAAAAGAGGAGCAGCTTTCCTTTCCACCACCGTGGGTGATAGGCTGCTTCTCAACTTGCAGATTCTTTCCCTCTTTCTAAAGCTTGTCGAGGTTCAGTTGTAACTCTTTGGGTGATCTCTCTTTTCCTTTTACTGCCCCCCTCGATTACCCTCCAGTACTTGCTCAGCTGTAACCAAGTAAATCCTGAACAGTATTCCCAGCAGGAAAAATGTTGTTTCTACCCCAGAGGACATATGGCTTCAAGACAAAGATGGGCCTAATTTGCCTATCTGTTGACAACCCATTTTAAGTGCCCATGAAAAAATCCTTGGTGTTGCCATTCTGGTTGAAAGTTTGGCTTTGTTCGCCTAAGTACTTCCTTACTCTGTGACTTGCAGTCACCAGATGCAACAGAGAAACTTTCTGGGTCAACCCTTTCCCTTCCTGTTCTTTCCTCTCTTTTTCCAGAAGTGGTTAGACATATGGAGAGGGATGCCAACAAACCTCCTTTTTCAGATACTTCCTGGCCGCTTCACACAGTGAGCACTTGTCTGTACTCCTTCATTTTTGGCCACTCATCCTCAGTGCCTTGGCTCTAAAAACATTTGTTAGTTAGCAGCATGAAAGGTGCCTTTCTGATGGAACAAGATGGAGGACATTGCCCACGCCAGAACTATTCTTAGGGAAGGAGAGTTGTCAGTATTGGAAAAGACTTGATATGATAGCAACTGGGAGCCTGTCTCGCCTGGAGGTGAGCAGACCTGTTCTTTATTGCTCGCCAAAGCAGAGACCCTTTGTACTAGCTGTTCTCTCCACATGAGACTCCAGAGACAGCCCACCAGGTTTCAGCTCAAAGACTCACTGTCTCTGTGACCTCCTCAAGGAAGTTTTTAACCTCTCACATCTTGATTTTTCTCACCTGTGTAATTAAGCCTAATGATAGTAGTTTCATCCCAGGGTGGTTGTGAGAATGAAATGAGTATGTATGTAAAGGAAGCAGAACAATGCATGGCACATAGGAAATAGCATGTAATTGTTCCTTTTTAGGTCTTAATGAACCATGTTAATCTTCACCCTTCCTTAGACTCCCTGCTCAAGTGTCACTTCCTCGAGGAAACCTTCCCACCTTGCTCTGCTACGTGTTCTCAAAGAAATCTGTTCTCCTTTTGCAATTGTGTTTCTTCTGAATGTACCCACTCGGTGTCATGTCGCCTTCTCCACTGGGCTGTAAGTCCCCTTTGATCATTGTGCACCCAGTGCCTGGCACAGTGCCTAGCGTGTTCTAGGCTCTTGACAAACTTTGGTCAAATGCAGGAGTGAATGATCCACACATAAAAATGGCTAAAGCAACTAAATCAATATATTTTACATAATTCAACAAAACGGTACTGAGCATTTGCTCTGTACCAGGCGTTGTGCTAGGAGCTAGACAGGCAAAGATGGAAAAGATGGCTCCTGCCCTTAAGAAACCCAGTCTGAGCTCAACAACCACATAGCAGATAGATCACAGCACAGTGGGATGAAGGCTATATCAGTAGTGTGTCCACCTTATGCAAGTCATTCTAACAACAACCACGTAGGGATTGCGGAGATAATTTTTGCCTCACTAGACACTATGGAAGCCTAATGTGTTAATAATAGATGTATGTATGGTGGCATTAGGGCCTGTACACAAGCAAATATTAATACATAAAACAGGATAATCAGAAGAATTCTGTGTAGTAGAAAATAATAATTTGCATCTCTTTCGAGTTTCATAGCTTTGTAACTCCACATCAGTTTTGTTTTATGATCATCTGGGTCGTTGCACAATTTTTATCCCCAATTTACTAGATGAAAGAAAATTTTCCAAAGAGCCCAGTGAAGAACTAAGCCCAATCTTTCCTCCTAGACCAACTGACCTCTTCTGAACCAGCAAATGGAGTTTGGGTTGGGAGAGATGGCTTTGCACCCCTGAGCACACTCACCTTCCACGTATTAAGTGACCCCCGAGGCTCCTTGCCCTGCCCACAGGTCTGGAGCAGCTCAGGATGCTGCTCTCACAAATCCTGCTCCTGCCAGGGCCAGAGATGTGACTTTAGCCCATTAGGCCCTAAAGGCCTTTCTACTCAAGCTGAGCAAGTTGCCTTAGTCATGTTGGGCTGTGAATAACAAATGACACCACAGACTTGGTGGCTTAGATAACAAACATTTCTTTCTTACAGTTCTGGAGGCTGGAAGTCCAAGTTCAGGGCGCCAGCATGGTCGGGTTCTGGCGAGGGCCCTCTTTTGGATTGCACACTGCTGGCTTCTTGTCGTATCCTCACAGGTGGACAGAGAGCTAGCTAGCTCTCTAATCCCTTCTTATGAGGGCACCAACACCATTCATGGGCGTCGCACCCCTTGTTTCACCCTCATGACCTAATTACCTCCCAAGGGCCCTACATCCTAATGCCATGGCTTTAGGATTAGGATTTAAACACATGAACGGGGAGGGGGAGAAGACACAAACATTCAGTCCTTGACATATATTTCCCGTTACTGAAGTGGGGGTGCTGGAAGGCCTCACCCATGAGTCCTCGGACCCAGAAGGAAGTCCATGCCATCTCACTCCTACCTGGAAGCAGACGGTCCTCCTCCCAGAACTTAGTCCTCAAGAGTTAGGCGATTTTGGGTTTCTTTCTTTCTTCAGAGGGCTTAGTTCTAGGAATTGTAGAATTTAACTGTAGGTTCCAAAAGTACACTCTCATGTTGCATTCAGAAGACTCAAATATTGTTATACAAAGGGCATCCCTGATGCCTTCTCAATATTCCAGAGTTCCCCAGGGGGTGAACTTAGCTCAGGTTTCTCTTCGGACACTATCCTTAGATAAGCTCACGCTTTGCCTTTCACTGACGGCACAAATTTCCACCATCTCTTTCCTGTCTACTATATGAATATGCTTAGAGGCTGCCCTCAAGATAGTGCTGGACTAGTGGCAGGTTGGAGATGCAATTCCTGTCACAGTCTGCCCACCAGAGACAGTGCACCCCTCGGTGCCACACTTGCCAGGCCAGGAAGCACAAACAAATGCTCCGCCGCAAGACAACAGGCTCCCCACTGTAAGTGCCAGACTCCCCTCCTTTGTCTCATCGTAGTGCTCGGAGCCACTGTGGCCAAATACAGAGTCTGGCACCTGAGGGGGAATGTGGGGGGGGGGGGCTCTCGGCAGCCAGCCTACCTGTCAAGTGCTTCTGGGATTAGGAGTGTCCATTGCCAGCACTCCCTCTGGAAGAACTTGATGGGTGGGCATCTTGCCAAGAGGCAGAGCTCAAAGCCCTTCTGTGCCTGTGCTTCTCAGACCCCCAACTGGCTACTTAGCCATTTGGCCAGATACCAACGTTTCCAGCAGTGTTTTTGAACCCCACCCATCTTTGGCTTGGCTGGACTGAGTAGACCCACTATCAAATACTATCCATTTTCCTTCATATGCATGAGGCTGACCCTGAAGCCATTTGTTGGGTTGGATCCATGTCTTTGCTCTACCCTCACTGCCCCCTCTCTCCCCACCAACAATTTTGATGATACAAGGCTGGTTTTGTTCTTTTGAAACAAAGCCTCCGTTCTGGGTGGATGTTCCAAGTCAGAAAGCCTGGTTGTGTTTATCCCAGGCCATTGGCTGGGCATTCACATGCTTTTTGTATTTGGTAAGTGACAGTATTTGCAAAAGCTGATTGCCACAGCAGGCGGAACAGAGACAAGACTAGCAAAAACATGTGTCGGTAACATATGCTGTAGTCTTTTCTTCTTTGCTCGGAGGACTGACACTTCCTACAGGAAGAAGTAATTATTTTGCATGTGCATAGATTACACTGGAGTAAAAAAGAGTGGGGAGGGGCTGCTTTGTACATGAAAGAAATACCTCTCTCTTCCACACACACACACACACACACACACACACACACACATGCACATCTCATGCTCATATGCATACACTTTTAGATGTTGCTTTTTCTAAAAAAGTAAATGTCCAAAAAATTCAGAGATACCTTTCATAGGGGAGAATAAAAGCACCTTGGAAGTTAAACAAGCCTGCACTCAAGTCCTATCTCTCCATCTGGGCTGTGTGACCCAGAGATGATGATTAAACCTCTAAACTTCATCTGCCACCAATGGATGAAAGACTTAACTCTCAGGATTTTCGTGAGAATTAAACAACAAAATACATGTGCAAAGTACCTCTTCGGGACTCTGAGCAGAGTCCTCCTCTCTTCCGTGGCTCCGCTCGCCAGCAGGGACCACGGCTCTAAGTAGTCCTGATGTTTGACTTTACTTGCATCTTCGCTGATGAGTAGAAGGCATGGAGAACTCCGGGCAATCCCAGATGGTCCTGGAATCAATTAGAACCCCAGAACTTCATGTATTTTCATGCAGCCACAAAGAACAAGACTGAAAGTGGAACTTGGGGAGGCAGACCCAAACAGAACTCAGATTCCTGTACTTTAAGCAAGTTTTGCCTCAGTCATTTGGTGGAAGTTCAAAACAACAGGATGACGCACATTGGGATGGAGCCGGCAAGGCCTTCTTGTGTCTTGCTGTAAGCTCAGAGCTCCTGGCAACAGCTCAGCCACCATTTGATTCATGATTCCATCTTAACCAACCCTCTTTCCCACCCTAAGCCTGGAATCATTCTGCACTGTGTACATTAGCACGAGCTCCTCTGGCTACTTTATACATTCCTCAGGAGCAAATGACCTCTCAAATTTCTCACATATACCTGTTTTTGTTACATGTAGCATCAAGCTTTCTCTACCATAACAAAAAATTGTTCCATCTCTATTGAGATGGTCAGTATTGAATAAATCTTCTTTGAATGAATTATGATAGCTTACATTTATTAAGCACATACTTTGTGCTGGGGTCTGTGCCAAGCACATATGTAGATCCTTCAAAACAACCTTACAAGGCACTCTCAACCTTATTTTACAATTGAATGTTGAAATGTTAAGTCACTCACCCAATTTCCTAAAGCTAGAAAAATGGAGGACATGAGACTGGACTGCAAGTCAGCACAGTATTTAATTTTGCCCTATACTGGGTGAATGAATGGATGGACATTATAGTTCGAGAGAACATTCTCAACATCCTCCTACCTGTCACCCTTGTGCCTGGCTAGTTCTACCCTACAGTTCCAGCCCTGCCCATCTCAGGGTGTAGGGCAGACTTTTATCCTCATTTCTGTGCCTTAGTGTCTACCACATTCTTCAGTTCTTACAGCTAGGTCACTATTCCCCTATACCCAGCTACCTCTGTATCGTCAGCATGGAGCTCCAGGTTGCCCACCAGTAAGCCACCCCTAGGTAGTGGAAATGTGCCTCCAAGCCAAAATCCAGGAACTGGGGTCTTACTGCCAATTACCGTGATGCCAACCTCCTACCTGTCAGTTTCACCTGCTACATAGTTGAATTACCTGTAGGAACATCTTTGTTATAGCACCTCCTGCCCCCTAGTGCCCATCAATGATCTTGCACTCTCCAGATACCTGGTTCAGCCCCAGACTGGACTTCCTTTCCACCCGTTCACCCAACCCTTCCCCGAGCTGCCCCACTCCAACTGGCACGCCCTTTTTCAGATTACAGCTCTTCCTGACCTGACCAGCACTCCTGAAATTAAACCAGGGCAAGCCCGGAGAATCTCTAGACATAACAGAACCCATCTAGCCCACCCCTCATTTGGATCGAAGGCCAAGAGAGTTCAGAGATTTTGTCGAGATCGCAGAGGGAGGCACACCAGGGCTAGGACTCAGAGCTCTAGACTCTGGTTCAGCATCTTCTCCCCACGCCGCGCTGCCTCCTTTTCACACTCTGTCCATAGTTTCCTCTTGCGTTCCTTTTCTCCCTCACCCACACCTTTTTAATTTAAGTTTTAACATCTGTTCTCTCTTAGTCCATTATTTCTGTGACATTTTATATTATGTTGAATTTCCATTTCCCATTTAAGATTCATTCATTTTTCTTACTTAAAAAACACATTTTGAGTCTGCTTTTAAAAAATTTTTTTATATAACGTTTTAAAAATTCAGTTCGATTCTTCATTCTAGCACCTTTCTTGGCTCCTCTTTCCTGCCTCCTTTGCAGCAGAAAGGGTTCCCTGCCTCCATGTGGGGTTTGCTTCTGTTACCCGTGTCCTATAATATCAGGCCTGTAACCTAAAACTGCATTGTACTTATTATTTGTGAAATACATATTTTTTAAATGCAGATGAGGAGACTAGTGGTTTTAGTTTAATCCCTGACTTTATATTGGGAGAAAGCCTTTTTTGCTGGCTCCTTTACTGATGCTGCTGAAGAAAGATCATCGAAAGGGAGAGGTAAGGGAATACGCCACCTGTGCGAGTGCCCACACTCGGCGTTTCTGAACCACGTGTTGCACTTTCATTCGTGGAGTCACCTGCAATGAGCACTGCATTGCGAGTCAGGCTTCCAGTCTTGGGCCTTTCTCCTCCACCACCGCATCGCTCTCTTGTCAGAAGTAAGCAAGAACAGTCAAGTTCCTTACTGGGTCATTGGACACAATGACACTATTATAATGAAAAGGGTAATAGCTCATATTTAAGGAAGACTTACACTGTACTAGGTATTGGGCCAAGCACTCTCCCTTGATTAGCTTGTGAATCCCTCATGACTCCCTAAGGACTTTTTTTTTTTTTTAAGATTTTACTTATTTATTTTTAGAGAGAGGGGAAGGGAGGGAGAAAGAAAGGGAGAGAAACATCAATGTGTGGTTGCCTCTCTCGCTCCCTACTGGGGACCTGACCCACAACCCAGGCATCCTGACTGGGAATCCAGTGTCCTGACTGGGAATTGAACTGGCAACTCCTTGCTTCACAGCCCGGTGCTCAGTCAACTGAGCCACGCCACCCAGGGCAGGACTATCTTCTCGTGATCTCCATTTAGCAGGTGAAGAAGGTGAATCTTAGAGATTAAGTAAGTTGTCCAAGTTTAGATAGCTAGTAAAAGGCAGAGCTGAAATTCAGGTGCTGGAAAGCCTAGCTCCAGGGCCAGTGCCCTTAATTATACAAGCACATTTGGGAAGATTCAGTTTTAAACAGTTTACCATACTTTGGAATTAAGATGAGGCCAAGAGTCCGTAACCCTGGAGAATTCAACCTTTATGTTATCAGACAATGGAGAATATCACATTTTTTCTGAACTCTGCCAATTCTGATATTCTCAGACATGGCTTTTTAATTTGGTAATTTTACACACATTTCTAATTCAAAAGTAATTATTTTGAGGTTGCATTTGGTCAGGATTTCTATCTTTGGCATTACTGACATTTTTGCTGGATAATTCTTTGTTGTGAAGGGCTGGGTTTATTATGGGATGTTTAGGAGCAACCTTGGCCTCTACCCACTAGAGACCTGAAGCACATCCATCCTTTGCCCTTCTTTTCTCTCTTCCCAGGGTCATGAAGTCATCACAATAAAAATGTCTCCAGATATAGCCAAATATTTCCTGGGACAAGGGCAAAATCATCCCAGTTGAGAACAACTGTGTTAGACATTGCTCAAATCGTAAGCACTTGACTAGCGAATGGTTTGTGTGGGACCAGTGTCTTACTCACCCTTGCTGCAGAGCATCACCAAAATGTTCTTTCCACTTGTGAGATGGTGTGCACAGCTGTTTGAATCTGTTTCTCTTGATTTTCATAATTTCTTCCCCAGAGAGCATCACTCAGCTCTTACCAAGTTCACACTGTCCCCGCATTCTTTCCCTTTTTCTCTTTTCTTTTCTAATTCCGTTATAAGAGTCATTTTATTTCTCCCCTTCCCTTCCTTTTCCTTCTCCCTCTTCACTTCTGTCTGAGCTAAAACATAACCTAGCCTTGTGGCTAAGAAATAACTGTTCTGCAACTGATAATTCCCTTTCCAGGAAAAGGAGAGGCAGATGTCTGGATGTGAAATTGTGTGAGATTAAAAACCCCTAGCACCTTCAAGCTTTAAACCTTTTGAAAATGGACAGATGTCCCTTTCAGTATCTTGACAGAAGTTTTTCCTGCAGTTTCATTTTTCATTGCAAGTCTACTTTTTCCAGGAACTAGCATATTCTTAGCAAACCTATATATCATAATTAAATTTTCAATAGCCCAAAATGAATAACATTGGTATGATGGGCACTCTAAGTGCTTTACAAGTACTGTCTTATTTAATCATCAAAATTTAATTTAACAAAGCTATTCAGAATTTACATCATTCCAGAGATTGAGTTAAGTGTTTGCATACCTAAGTATTGTGGACATTCTGAGAGCTTAAATGACTTTCCCAAAGTCAGGAAAAGTTGCAATGAGGACTCAAGCCCTGGTCATCAGAATTCCACTAAATTCATTGTTGCTACTGTTTTATTTCTACTATCTTTTCTATTTAGTTATATAGTATATTTTAACTACATACTAGAAAAATGAATTATTTCAGGAAATCTGGAAAATATCACAATTTGGGGTATTTCTGTAGAGGAAATGCAGTATGAATTTTAAATACCCATTTCCACCAATATAATTTTGTACCATAGGCCCCTTAACATGGGGATTTTTTTTTCCTGTTGAACAGTGAGAGATAATTGCAGGATCAATGCTAGTTCTATTTTAAACAGTATCTACTTAGGAATAAACACATCTTCCCCAATAGCTGAGTCAATTAGTAAATATTTTGAAGAACAGGATGAAGACAAATGTAATGCGGAGTCTTAAATAAAAAGTTGCCCCAAAATCAATATAGGCATCTTTCATTTCATCTGAGATGTAGTTCACAAATAACATTTTTGTAGAGCAAACCTTATGCTTTCACATCAACTCCTGTTACAAAACCTGACCAACATTCCTATAGCAAAAAAAAAAAAAAAAAAGTGTCAGGAAGGAGCACGTCGATAACGGAGAGCAGAGTAGAGCCAAAAGTGCTCCTGGGGCATTTCCAATTCTTTTCAGATCTTTGACAAAAGCACTCCATGTCCGTAACTTTCTCTCTTTGATCAACTTTATTCTCACTATTCCAGTCTAGTTTAGCAAAATATCTACAGTGCTAAGATCTTCGCTAATTTTTCTAAGCTAATGCCCCTTCTCCTTGGCCTGGATGTTTATAATTTACTATATCAAGGTGAGAATGATTTACTCAGACAGCGGAGGCACCAACACATACTAAAAGTCATGCATCTCTTCAGCAACTATTCAGTTTTTCACAAGGTCTGAAATGAGAATTCTTTCCATTGTTACAAACTCTTCCGATCAAGTATATACCCTGTGCGCTGAAGACTAAGAAGGAGATCACAAATATTTCTTATGCCAGCATTTTCCAATTCATTTACGTGCTACTAAGTTAGGTATTATAACCATTTCACAGCTGAAAAGCACTGAGCCTAAGAACAATGAAATGCCATGCTCAGCAGTTAAGTGGAGAAACTTGGCTTTGGAGCCAGGTCTGTCTGGGTCGGAAGCGCTTTGTTGTTGTTGTTGTTGTCATTGTTGTTACCTATTAGCATGCTACTCAAGGTCTTTGAAACACTAAGAGGTTTTTAAAAATTTTTTTATATTGCTTTTTATTATATTTTCTACATTATCATTTATCCCCCACCCCCGTACCCTCTTCTGCCTCCACCCAAACACGCCCCCCATCAGCTACCACACTGTCGTCCATGTCCATGAGTTTTCTCTTTTTTTTTCTCAACCCTTTCACCCCCCCCCCCCC